>CM068587.1:48029995-48377495 GCA_035048485.1 Pteria penguin
CCTGCTTTAACATTAGGACCGCAGCTAATGGCGGCAAAGTTCATTGGGTAATACTAAGTCAATGCATTATAAACAACCTTCAAGGATATTATCTGCAATTAGGATAAAATGACAGTCCACAAACAAGCAAATTCAAAGAATTTTGGTCCCCTGCTTTCAGGGTTTTATCAGTAAAGATGCAGTGTTCTGTGACATATTGTCATGGTTGTGCATGTCTACATGTATCTGCAGTGCCATTAGCGATACACAAAAATGAAGGCCGCATACCTTATGGTTAAAAAGTTACATTGAAGTAGGTCAAAGGTCATGGTCACGATAAAAAATTTTGGTACCATTAGAAAGGTATTGAAATTAAGGACACACATGCTAAATATGAAGGCCCTACATCTTACGGTTAGAAAGTTAGGACCAAAATTAAAGTTTTTGTGACAAACGGACAGACATCTGGACAAATGAGATTTCATGTCTCCACACTTTCGTGAAAAGTAGGGAACAAAAAAAGAAAACAGCAAAGGAATTTGATTTCCAATTGAAACTAAAAATAATAACACTCTGATGCATCCAATTTAATGATCTATTCAGCCAGTGTGAAGAAGAAGTTTGCCTCACCACACATCTGTCCCTTGATGGATCTACTGAAAAACAGCAGCATTTGTAGGATAACTTGAAAATGTCATTCCTACCAAGGTTCATCAATATCTTTCAATTAGTTCTGAAGAAGAGTCCAGTCAAAGCTTATCATTACATACTAACTGTATATCCCCCCATTAGATTTTAAATCCATACATCCCTTGTGAAGATTTCAATGGATGGTTTCCTCTTGGGGCATACATTTGTCTGTAGCTGCGCCACCTGTCTTCAGATCTGAATAAAATCACCAACTTTGTGGAGGTCCATTAGTTCTACAAATCTACCAAAATCTGTCAGGCAATTCAGGAAAAGAAGTTAAAAATGTAAAAGTTTATGGACTGACAATGGACAGACAGATGATGGAAGCCAGACCATCACTACAGATCACTGAGTTTAGGTGTTCTTAAAAAAGAAAAAGATTTCAAACAATTATTTGCATTCCTTAATGAGAAAATCAAAAAGGCACATGAAAATGTTCATGAAGTGCTAAACATAAAAAGACATTAAATATGCATAAAATATTATCTTGAGTTGAAACAATAAACACAAAATTCATCACACATAATAGATCACTCAGATGATGTATGGAATTTGTGGTTCTTTGCAGTCCATCTGGAAAAGATTCTCCAAGGACGATACCCTATTAGATCTGCATTACAACTATAGAACACAAAAACAGTAGAGAGCCTTCAGTACTTGTTTACTGCAATTTTTCTTTGAAATCTCCTCAGTCATTGCAGATTATAAAAGTCAAATATGTTTAAAAATGCTGCTAGATGTCAGACACAGGATGAAAAACTGAGGCTATAACTCATAGAAGCTAAAGGCTATAATAATTGTCACCATCCTTGACATCAATCAAAAGGACCTCGGCATTAGAGCATGAACACATCAGTCAAAAGGACCTCGACATTAGAGCATGAACAGCAAACACAAAGTCTATATCAAAATATCACACAAGGTTAAAATTTCATAATAGTATGAAGGACAGACAGACAGACATCTCTATTCCCTGGTCTGTTAGTTCTCTTATTCTTGATAATTCAGTCAAGTTGATTCCAAAGTTATCGTATTTCACTGTATAAGCTGCTTAGAATCTCACATTAAAACCTTGAAAACAAAATGTGAATTTTATCAATAAAATAAATCTGACCAGTCCCACCCCCCTTTTTGGACAATGTGACAACTTTTTGATCAGCATCATTAAGATTGTCTCATCCTTAAAATGGTCTGATTGGTCTGTCTCTTACAAAATATGTTACAAGTCTGTATAGTTGCTTGGTTCATAACTTCTAGTACACTTCCTTATATAATCTCCTTTTTTGCCCAAGATGACCAAGAAATCCCATGATCAATTCTCAAAGCCAGCTCATTGGTGTCCTGTCACAGAAGAAATTACAGCTGTTGTAAAAGGACAAATGACCCCCTCCCCTTCTAGTAACATATAGGTTGTAACATGCAATAATCTACCCCAAGATACTTCTCTGGTATAAGTGTAATAAATGTCCTACTTGCATATTTTGAGAAACTTACTTCGTTAAACTTCTTAACAGGACAGACAGACGGACAAACTGATGGACAGATAGACAGACAGACAGGATGATTCCTATATACCCCTAACTTCATTTGCAGGGGGGTATAATGACTGGTATACACACTCCAAACTTAATTTGCAGAGGGGTATAATGATTCCTGTACACCCCCCCCCCCAAAATTTGTTTGCAGGGGTATAATCAATGCATTAAATATCCCTAATTGCTTAAGATCAATCTGTCACAAAAGTCTAAATCTCTGTGCAATGCACCAAGCAGGTGCCATTATTATAGCAGTGAAATGTTCTTAGTGTGAGGTAAAACAAGAAACAAATGAAAAAAATTAAACATTTACATGTATATATGTTCTTATAACTATTAAGACTAGACTTATCACCTTTATCTATACGAATAGGTTCTATGCACAGTTCCGTGTAATTTCCTATCTGAGTCTGGACGCAATGATACTTTTCCTCTTCTGAACAATACTTTCTATCAACCATACTAGCCATATTACTCCATTCAGGACCATTTCCATTGGGACATATATTAGTTTTGCTGTTTTTCAAAATCTTTAATCCATAAACTATGGGAAATAAAAGCTGTAAAAATAAACAACATTCATAACAATAAAAAATTATTTCTATTTAGTCGTCAATAAGAGTGACGCATAGCGTGGCATAATACGCCCATCGCTTAGTTTGACAGGAAAAAACTATAAATTGTGGAGGCTCCCCCCTCCCCCAATTATTCAGGACTCAAGATAATACATGTTTTGGCCCCAATCTGATTAAAACCATATCTTTATTTTGCTTCTCTATTTGTCCCATTCCGCAATGGGATTTAAATCAGATGACAACCCTGTGTAATATTATTGAAAATCCATAAAGGCAGTAGGAAGTTATGGCCAAGAGAAGAACTTAACCTCCACCACCCTTTTTTTTTTACATCAAAAATGTAAGAATACAAAATAAATAAAAACTAGAAATATATATCTATATCAAAGTTCATATATAATTCTAGCAAAAATTTAAATTTGAAAGAGATTGAGAGAGAAATGATTTTTTAATAATTTTTTACAATTTTTTCAAAAATAAAACAATCAAAGACTCATCACTCTGTACTGACAAAGGGGATGTTTTTGAAATCAAAAGGCTTATTCTTTTATTTCATCAGAGTATTCTGTATAAGTTTTAGGAAAATCAATTCATGATTACTGAAATTATTGAATCCCATAGAATTTACTGCCATTATGCTATCAATGTAAAAAAAATTCTAAGGTCAAGGGCCATAACTTTGGCAAAACCAAATCATTCAAACCGAAATGCAAACTGGTGCTTATCCTCTTTGGTATAAAGTTATATGCTAAGTTTCAATCCAATACCTTGGAAAACTGCAGAAAAATGCTCAGAAAACCAAAATTCTTGAAGGGCCATAACTCTGGCAAAACCAAGTAAATAACTCTGGTAAAACCAAGTCAATCATACAAAAATGTGAACTGGTACTTACCCTCATTGATATAAATTTATATATCAAGTTTCAATCCAAAATGAAAGACTGCAGAAAAAAAGTACGGAAAACATGACCTCCGACGGACGGACAGACAACGCCATAACATAAGGCGTCCCGTCTATGATGGGCATACAAAAGAAAATTTCATTCTCTTCTAGACAAGAAATGCCAAAATCAAATTTCATACAAGAGAATATCACTTTTGCCACTGGCATACTGACGAAATTCTATTTATAGGATACTGAGTGGAAAAGCTTGACAAGATATCTTGTTCATCAAAGTCAGAGCCAGGGTTGCACAATCACTCAGGTGTTTGGCATGTAATTGAGAAGATGAGGGTTCGAGTCCCATCCATGCCACGTTAATGTCCTCTCCTGTGTCATGGTGGATGAAGCATGAAAAAGATCCCCCACTGCTCCAGGTGGGTTCATTCTATGGGTCTAAATTTCTATGCAATGCCATCAAATATAATGTAAAATACAAAAGTAACTGGTGTCACATATCAAAGAACAATAATGTCGATCAGTATCACAATAAAACAAAAAAATAACGGAACAAAAGTAACTGTTACAGTAAAATCAATCTGCAAAAAAAAAATAAGTTGGCAAGTCTAGGTACCTAAAAAGTATCATTTAAAGTTTAAAGGAAGGTGTGCACGTTTAAATTGATTTAAGATTTGAAAATATAATTATTCTCTAAATCTTGACCATTTGTAGATCTGATTTATGTGGATGAATAGAAAAAAAGCCCTAATATAATATGACTTCTGATTATGGTATGACGAGTGGTTGAAATATTTGTAAACAAAAGGCACGAACCATTTTTTTTTTTATTTTCATAATTCATCAAAAGCATGCCAAAGAAATAAAATGTGGTAGACATCAAACATAAACGTATAGGATAATATTAGTAAAATAGCTAAATTTCTATAGCTATATAATATTTACATTATATTTAGTTCAAAACATAATCAAAACAAAGGTCAAGATTTAGAGAGTAATTATATTTTCATCCATTATAAGAAAAATTGTGCAAACCTTCCTTTCACAACATATCAATACCTAAATCATTCATATCTAACATGACTTTATTGTTGCAATGGTCTAAGTTTGCCTGTATTTATGAAAACAAGGTTTATTTTATACTTTATTATAGTCAACTCAAAGCAAGCAAGGACTTTACATAGATTCATACCCACAAATTAATGTTAATAAAGCTAAGTCTAGGAACAAGACACTAAATAAAAGATGGAAAGACACTAAAAATATAATCTTTTCGCACTAACTTCAGTTTTACTAATGTTTCAAAGAGAAGTTCTACAAGCTTCAAATTCAGTATTGAAGCAAGCAGAAGACATGTTGATACCATGCATATCATATTGACTGAATTTCTTATCAAAACATGCTCTAATTATACTGGCTATCAAATGTCTTTTGAATCATGCAACTGACATTATATGTTATGCCCTCTATTGACCCTTAATTTGCATATTCAAACTCTATATATTTTTCTTTAGGCCATTAAAATTTAATTTTTAGTTTTAGAGATTTTACAATTTAAAATTGGAGTCAGAGGAGAGAAAAACTATAACAAATGAAATAAGAAATTGATATTGAGTTTGTGCTCATTTACAATTTATTTTCTTTTACATATGGGAAGGTTACACATGATGGACAAACATTTTGGTGATCAAGAAATACAAATAAGGAAAGATCTCCCTGCACAATAACTGATAAAAGCTATCAATATCTAGGCAGTGAAAAAAAATATGTGAAAAATGTAATTTTATTTTTATCCAATTAAAATAAACTTAGGGTTGGAGGTTTTGTAACACTAAAAATTAAATTTGAATGGCCTTACAAAATATCTACACTTTGACAAATTATAATGTACTCTTTTCCAAATAAATATACATATAATTTACTATGTACGGCCAGTACCATTGTTACAGTTTAATTGGTTTTAAGTTTCCTTTTTTATAAATATATTTTACTACTAAACTTTTTCTTATTTCATTTGATATAGAGACAACAAATGCACAACATTTAAGAGATATTCATGCAAAAATGGAGGTGTTCAACTCACTCTATAGTTTAAATGAACAAGTTTAGATGAAATTTTGCTGTCTCTGGAATAAGATAGAAATGTTTATAATCACATAGTACAACATGTACCATTATTACAACAGGCCAAGTTATACCTTGAAAAAAGGAAGGAAAACTGTATGATTGCGCATAATGCAATTGATACATAAGTTTAATCCGTCATTTTTTTCATGGTATATACATCATGATTTCAACAAAAAAGTCAAATTAAGATTCATTTCTTATCATTTAAATCATATCAAACATGTTCTATATAAAAAATCTCAGAAATTGCATGGTACGTTCTGTGACTGCACTCTTTCCCAACATCTCTAAATTAACTTCTACTGCAGTGGTATCTATACTGACATCATAATTACGAAAATGCTGGAAACCTAAATATCAGAGAATAAATTTGATGGGTGAGATATTCCAGTTACCATTAATTTTGAAACCAATCAAAATGCATTTTCCATGTGTAGGTAAATGACATAATAATTTTTCAGATTCCCAATTACCAGACATATATCGGTTTTCATTTACCGACAGTTAACGGGTCATGCTAAAAACAGCCCGGAGCGGCCCATGGAAAGAAAGGTGCGCCCGGGTGTTGGTTTTTATAGATATAAGTGCCTTTATTAATTGATTCAATAGTATTTGCAATCTATTTGGTATGAATTTTAAGAATATTTGCATATTTGATTAAAAATGAAAAACACAAACATAAACATATTCGTGAAACCGTTATTGGTTATTGAGAATAGTGTTGAGCTTTTAATTACATATTTATACATAATGACATTAATGAGTTAAGCAATTAAATTGTCGTTGTTTGTAATGTAAAAAAAAATACCAGTAGATGTACATGCTTAGAACAACATGTAAAATATACATGCACACAGAGTTGATCGGATATATAGATCGAGTTTTTGTTTTATTAATATGGTAAGCGGCAATACTAAGTTAAACGTGTCTACATACCGGCCTAAAATACCACAAATAAACCGAATTGTGTGGTAGGAGTCTGGGCTTTTCATCAGATAAAATTAGTAAAATAATTTAGCAATAAGTGCACATAAGAATGAGGCATTTGTAATACACCGAAGATTTTTTAATTATCTGGAGTTCGAATCCCAACAAATTTAGCCATATAAGATCATATGATCTGAACTTTGAATCCCGACAAATTTTGTGATACAAAACCATCTATATTCTTCTTAACATGTGAGGCCACATGATCTGGAGTTCAAATCCCGACAAATTTTGCCATATAAGGCAATGTGATCTGGAGTTTAATTCCAGACAAGTTTTACGTTATTATTTGCCACTTGAAAATTTTCCGTATTTACTTCACAAGTCGATCTATACATTTAAAGAATATTTTCATATACATCGCAATTTCACTCGATAAAGGTAAAGTTGTCAAAAATTTGGGGAATAGAGTGGTTAATGTTATTTTATATTTTCACCAAAGCCATATCAAAGCATATCCCATACTCAAAGCATCGGCAAATGGTGATAATAATAAAAACAACAAACTGATTCCTGCTTTTTATTTATTTCACAATCCTTATGTACCAAAAATACCAATAATATATACCGAATTTACAAGGACTTATAAGTCCTTGAAATTTACTATGTACCGAAAATATCATGTATCAAATTTATTATTTCTGTATGTACCAAATTTACTTAAAATAACCATGCAGAACACTTTGGTCTGCAGGTTATTCATGATTAAACATGCAAACATTAATTGTTAAAATTCATACCCAAATATTAAACAATATTAAAACGATAAATAAAGTCACACTATTCTTTTCCCTGGCTGCTCTGGGCTGCCCCGGGCTGTTTTTGGCATGACCCCAGATAACTATAAGTAAAGCAATTAAATCCTTGAACACTGAAACTGCATGAGAAAAATAATTCACTTGCTTTCATTGGAAATTTGTCTTTTATTTAAAGACCCAAAACTGTTGGATTGACACACTGCATTATCAGTCAAACAAAGGATGTAATTGACAGAGCAAACATGTATTGATAAATGTCTTTATAAGCCGCTGTACATAATCTGTATGCAGGGACATAAATAAAAAATGTATTTCACACACAAACACTAAATATTTAATACTTATGCCTATGATGGGGGAAGGGGGAGGTGTAGTCACCAGGAAACCAGCTAAATAGTAAATTATAAACCATACTGTATTATCTATAACTTTTATCAAATCATTATAGACATAGTCTGACATTGATAAGATTTCGAAAAGAAAGTTGAAAACGTCGGGACGGGAGAGGTGTTATGTCTTCTTTTTTTTTTTTTAATTTGTGTTCCATTAAAATAAATTTCGTAACTTAATATGAAAAAAAGAAAAGAAAATCGAGTTAAATCGGAATGCCTTACGCCCTTTGTCATATTCAAGTATCTACTTTCGGTTTCGTTGTTCCCCTTCTCAAAAAATTACAAGCGAATCATAAACAATATATTAGACTTATTCTTTCTTACCAACAGTATTGGAAGACATAGGATATGTTTGAAGTCCATTTTACGACGGATGCGACGTTTTCACGATCATCTATTTGTATATCTATCAGTACACTTCACCGTTCACCTCGCATCGTTTTGGGAATTTATGTGACGGGCAAGTCTAAATATAGAACACTACTGTACGGACCGTGCCATGGCGCCTGTAGAGTTCATCTTAGAGACATGGCAAGCTGTTTTAATCTGTCTTTTATTTTCAGTTATTTTTGTTGGTAGCTTATACGTATGGGCGGATAGTGTTAACAAAAATAGGTAAATTTATATTTCATGTTTGAGTTATTTCGAATTTACTCTGACTTCATTTTCTAGTTCAAATCCTTATCTTGCTTAATAAGGGATGACATAAGAGTGCTTCTGCAGATTAAGTATGATGTAGAATTACATTGTTGAATGTAAAATGATCACAATAGTAAAAACTTAGTAGAAGAACAATGTAAAATTTATTAAAGATACAGTAGACTTGTGAAGTGATTTATAAATGAATGACGGTCACTGGTCTCGAACCCACACATGTATTGGAACCCAGGATTTCCAGTCCAGCACATACTGAGTGAACTAAAGAGATGTCCCAATAGCTGAGTCTTAGACCTGCGACATTTGCCCGATTCCACAACACCCTTCTCCCTTTTTTTTTTCAGAGGAGGTGCGTCTGAGGTCTCCAGAATTGTGTCTTAGAGGCTTGCTCTGACACAACTAAAACAAGGGATGGTTCAAACATTCTGCCTCCCCACCTTCCATTGTACACCTCGTCATCAGTGAAGTGATTTGATAAAAGACAGTCGCTAGTCTTGAACCCACACGCATTATGGAACCCAGGATTTAAAGTCCAACATGCTATTGAGTGAGCCAAAGATACGTCCCAGTAGCCGTGTCTTAAATACGCTACACTTATTTGATTCCACAACAGAAGTGTAACCTTGCTAGATCCTAAACCTTTTGCCTTACACTTTAATTGCAGTACTACATTTTTGAGTAGCAGATTCATCACTTTTCCAACAAAGTGATGTATTAATAGACACAATCAATATTAAATATTATTTCATCATATATTTGCCACTCAAGTTAAATAATGTGAAAGGGTTTGTTAGATTTTGGTACATGGGTATTATATATCAGAACATTTTTTCATTGATGTTTGCAACATGAGAGCAGGATGTATCAGCCTCACAAACATAGTTGGACAATACCGATTCAAATTTAGTAAACCAAGGGCTTATTGATTACAAATTTGGGACGGTTACCTCTTAATTAATGTAGTCATAAAACAATTCAATGGGGTTCATTGTCAAACGTTAAGATGATCCAGGCAAGTGAATATGCATAAGGTATACCCCTCAGGATTTATCTTCAGATTCTAAGGAAAATCTTATCTTTCGATCTTTTGTTTTACTATGATTATTGCCTAAAGTGAAACAGTAATTAAGAATATTTCATCTATGTGTGTTTCTGCAGTGAATTCAGGTACCTTTATTCATATATTGACAATATTATTAGTAATGTATGACTGAAAATTTGCACGAAACCAAAGTCATACTCAATAATTAATATATTCAGAATGGTTTGAAAATAGTTTACCGTCATCATAGTTATCTTAAGAGTTGAGAGAGTCAAGTCAGTGCCGAGCAGTACACTTTTCATTTTTTTTTTTTTTTTCATAAATGCTGTCAGCAGATGGGAAAATTTACTGAAAATTATAAGAATTGAAGAATGTCAAGGCATTATATTTTTTGTGAAGAAAAAAAAATTAGAGGTTAAAAAAACCTGATCTGCCTACTCTACATTTATTTTTTGTTTCAATTTAAAACAGTAAACAAACTAATTTTTTTATTAGGCCTTATCTTCCTTCTGGGTAGATATCTCATGTAGAAATCGATTCAAAATCTAAAGGAAATGAGACACAGAAATGACTCTTCCATAGGAATCATACATCATTACAATGGTTTTGACATCAGATGCCTACATAAAATGAAAATAATTCTATATTAAAATAATCCTGCACATAGTGTCTTGCTTATAAGGACCGTCCATACGCTAAGGCCACCACACAACATGTATATACATGTAATTCTTTTTCTTGCTTCCTGACATACCCTAACTTTGGTTAGCGTTCTTGAAAAAAAATCTATTTTATAACATCCTGTGTCCTATACATCATCCACCTAAGTGAATTTGACATAACTTACTGTCATTTGGTTTTTTGATTTTTTACTTAGAATAATTCACTTTAAAGTGAAAATCAAAGTGTAATTCCAGTGTGATGTCCAAATTTCAATATTATTGCTATAGTTTTACATAACATAGATTCAACACTAAAATATCATAATTCTTCATGTGTGCCCTTTTTGATTCTGAGATTTAATATTAAAAGAGTATTAAAAATTCAAATGTAATGTGTGCCCTTTTTGAATTTTAGATTCAATGCAAAAAGAGTATTCAAAATTCAAATGTGATGTGTGCCCTTTTTGAATTTTAGATTCAATGCAAAAAAGGTCTTTAGAAATGTCTTTTCAAATGTAATGTGGGCCCTTTTTTAATCGTAGATTCAACACTAAAAGAGTATTCAAAATTCAAATGTAATGTGTGCCCTTTTTGAATTTTAAATTCAATGCAAAAAAGGTCTTTAAAATTCAAATGTAATATGTACCTTTATTGAATCTTAGATTCAACACTAAAAGGGTATTCAGAATTCAAATGTAATGTGTGCCCTTTGTATGCGCTCGTCGAAAGATGGGACGTATTATGGTATGTTGATGTCTGTCTGTCCGTACATCAGCTATGGAATGCGATAACTTAAGTAAACGTCAGTTGTATTTTATGAAACTAATACAGAATGCTTAAATAGTGTTGGGGAAGCTGCCTTTCAATTTTGAGCAAAGTCCGTTTTGTTGTTACAGAGTTATAGGACTTTGATTTATTTTCACTATGATAAGATGCTATTGAACGCAATAACTTTAATAAACGTCAGCTGTTTTGCATGAAACTCATGCAGAATGCTTAAATAAGATAGTGGAAGTTGTATAATATAAAATAATAATAACATATATTATACAATTGTAATATAATGATGTGGGGTTATATTTCACTGCTTTAATAGATTTCAATAATTACCCTCTTTTTGGAGGGGCAGGCTTGATGTAGTGGTTGAGCGCTTGGCTTGTGGTGCTGACGATCTGGGTTCAATTCCTGGGTTGTGCCACTATGTTTAAGAGATTGGTAACCTCCTGCTTCCATGTTGCAATATAAGTGAAATAACTGAAATATTGTTGAAATGTACGTAAAACACCAATCAACCAACCAACCAACCCTCTTTTTGGATTTCAATATTTCATAGAATTATTACCAAACAGACCCAAGTTTGGGGGTAATAAAACCAAATGTTCGAATTAATCCCATCCAAAGTATGCGACAGGTGTGTTAAGCCACGCTAGGCTCTTGTTGAATCTTAGATTCAACTCTAAAAGAATATTCAAAATGCAAATTAGTAATGTGTGCCCTTTTTGAATCTTACATTCAACACTAAAAATGTCTTTAAAATTCAGATATCACTTTTTACAAGCGAAAAAAACAAAATTGGTATGGTGTGAAGTCTTAAATCTTTGTGGAAAAAACCTGAGATCTAGTTTTTGGGGTCCCACAAAGGACAATTTTCCTTGTTTTGTTTCGTTTTTCATTATAGAATTTTAAATGTCATTACTGTTGTATGTGTGTAGGCACATTACATGAGATTGATTGATTATTGTTTTACGTCCCACCATGATTATTTTACATATATTATGATCATGATGGCATCTGCCTGATGCATTGCATAGAAATTTATACCTTTGCGATGGACCCAGCCAAAGCAATGAGGGGCCACGCTTACCATGACAAGGGACCTCGGTTTTTACCATCTCATCCAAAAGACAGGACACTGTTGTAAAAATTGCATTATATTAGAAGTTTTTGTCATTAAGTTAAGGAATTTATAGAAATTACAAATCTTTAAGAAAATTTCTGAATAAATGTATAAGAGAGCCTTATCGATACTGAGTAATGTATGTTTTTCAGAGATCATCCTGAGACTATCAAGCGAAGATTCGCCAGTATAGCAGTCATATCCATTATTGTGCCGTGTCTTCTCTACTATTTTGCTTCAACCTCAGAAAATGCCAAGGTAAGTCAGTCTTCTTTTGTGATAATTCATTTCAAACAGTTTTTTTTTTTGTTATTTGGTATTGGTTTAGCCATGCTATATATTTGGTGGCACCACCTGACTTGTGCAAGGGTTTATAATTGGCTGGATTTGCAAACCAATTCCGGCCCATAGATTGGCGATGTCTTTCTGTCTATCAACATCTTGGTTAAAGCAAAATCTCAGCAACCAAGAAGAGCATAAACATAATACTTCACACATAGGTTCCTTATGACCAGAGCTTTCAAATTCTGCCATGACTTATTACTTAGTGACTTTGACCTTGGACTTTGACCTACTTTTAGAAAAAGTTTGGCTATATCTTTCGAATCAATAGGGGTAAGGCTTTGATACTTGAGACATAGATTCATTTTGACCAGAGCTTTCAATTGATACCATGACTGTTGACCTTGTGACCTTGACCTTGTTTCAATTTGCTTTGCTATTAGGCAGTACTGTCTTTAGCGGTTTCTTGCTTTGTCCTATGCTATGGACCTCCAGAAGCAGTGAAGGAACTTTTTATGTGTCAGTGTATACATGCACTGTGACAGAGGGCAGCAGTGTATTTTGTCTCAGCCAAGGTACAGAAAGGGAGGCAAAAGATGATAAATAACCTATGAAAAGTTGGAGGCGATAGCCAGAATCATTCCACAGTGATGAGAAAACATATTCCAGATCTTCTCATTACAGACCCTATCCAAAGTTTATTTAATAACTTTAACTCTATCGTATATTTGCAAAACAATTTATTTCCACAAATGCTTGGCTGCCTGGCCTTTCTCAAGTGGTTTACAGAAAAGCGTATAGTTTTCCACAACCCATAGCTGCTATTAAAAACATTAATTATAACTAATCGTGGTTATTTATACTTAATATTTTCAGTTACAGCTATGGATTGTATGTAAAAGATTTTATTTTTCTGTAAACCACTAGATAAAGTCCAAGTTGCTGAAAATTCGTGGAAACAGAGGGGTTTTTATGATTATATGCTTATTGAATTCCCTGATAGAGTATTTTCCTGAGTGTCATTTTACTCACCTTATTAAAGAGATTCCTTATGATATAATCCCCATTATAATTCTTACATGTGTATCATGAAGATATTTTTCTTTAGAGCTTGAAATAGATACGGAAATTCAAATGTCTTGTTTGACACTCATTTCTGGGAAATAGTTACCAAGGACTGATACTCATTGAAAACAGTTGGCAAGTCAGTAGTGTAAGTGTCACTTAAAATAGCTGTACAGTACAGTCCAGGTATTCTGTAATTTTTCCATAGTGGGCCACATCCGGGTATAAATGCAAGAACTACACATAACACTATGTATTTTACAAAGGTGTTAATGAGCATAGGTAAATTTCTACCTCTATTCCCACTGTGATTTCAGGTGCTTTTTCTACTGTTCTCAGATTTTTATCTCTAAAAGTTATGAAGCCGTTAACATGAGAATTTTATCACAATTTTTGACCTCTACATGAGAATTTTATCACAATTTTTGACCTCTACATGAGGATTTTGTCAGTGAAGTCATGTGATTTTCTTTATTTCTAGGGTCACTCATTCTGTGAATGGCTTGGTATTCGACTGAGTGGTATTGTGCCCAGTATCATCCTGCCTTTAGTGCTGACAATGGTGAGAACTATGTTGTAGCAAAATACTTTCCTTCTCATTAATCTTAACTTCTCATCTCTTGCTACATACCTGACATACATTGTTTTGCTGCACAAATATACATAGTTCTTTTTGATGTCAAAATCCAGACATTAATCTCGAAATGAAAAGTTTTTCAAATTGTTATTTGTCAGATGGAGGAAAGTCTATTATACAATAATATTGATTGCTTGGTTAGTGAATTGAATTTGTGTTTGAAAGTCCAGTGGGCTGGTTCACAAAGAATCATACGTACGATATTTTACGTACGTACAAAAAAATTCCTTAAATCTTAAGGAGTTTTTTTGCATGTATGTAAAATATGGTACGTATGATTCTTTGTAAAATGGCCCACAGTTACTTTCCCTGTGTAGTTTTATGTGAATTAAACATCCTTTAAGTTAAAATATCTCTCAAGTATGAAGAACTTGTTTTACATGCTGAAAGTCTGTATCGGTTTAATGCCTGAATTCTCAATAAATGTTGGATTTTGAAAGCTTTTTTTGCAAAATCTACTAGTATATATGTGAAATCAAGAACTGGGAGTTACCGGTAAATGACCATGCCAAAACTAGATTATTGGCAGGGTTTGAAATTAATTTGGTACATTTATCAGACAATGGGACTAATTTCAAATAAAGCTTTTAGTCCATAAGTAATAGTGTCAGGTAATCAAGTGGACAACATATTATTGAGCATTTTTTTCTCTAGAGCATTTTGAATACTGAAAATATTAGTACATACATATAAAAAAGGTTGCTATTTTTCACAACTTGACATGCATTCTCCTAAGAGAATGTCAGTAATGGCTCATAATTTTATATGGTGACTGCAATTTTAACGTGGTAGACATTCTATTCCAGCTCAAACATAACACAATCAACCCGATGTAAAAGTTTCGAGTAGCAAACTACCACAAATTTCAAGCCCTGTGTGGGAGGAGATAAATTAGAAATTTGAGGCATATCATTTTGTTTGTCATATGTGCCAATGTGAGTAGTAAATTCGAGGTCAGAGGAAATTTGAACTGGTGATTTCTGTCATTTGAAGTGGCGGTATTTCGCCAGGTTCCAGCTCTTATTGAAATCCCTGCATCTAATTGAAGTAAAAATAGTAGCATTCTGATAGAGATTATATTTACTTGCAGGCACTATTTCTGGGACCTCTCACACAGCATTATATGGATGGAATCTTCAGTTTATATTTAGGTAATATCAAGATTCTGTTTCACTGATTTGGGGTCAAGTAAGTACAGTTGTAGGAGGAGTTTGAGAGCCATTGATGCTCACCTCTCTTTACATATATATATATAGGTTCTTTTAAGGTTGGCCAGTAAACCACACAAGTTGAATGAATATTATCACATTAATCAACCATCTTATGTCAGTCATGCATTGGGTTTTATCAGCTATATGCATCCGCTTCGAGTTTTACATAATGCCGGATTCTTTAATGAGAAGAGATTTGAAACATGCAGAATATGGGGTTATGACTTTGGTTTTATTGTAAGGGATAATGCAAATCTTCGGATATGTATTACTACTATCATATTAAACATATGACTTTCCAAACACATAACTTTCGTTCACTAATGAGGCTCATGTCAATGAAATATTTCTGATTATTTAATCACTTTATGGAATAATCATAGTAACATAAAAGATGAAAAAATTAAATTTTACTTTGAAACTGAAGATAAATCCTGAGGTATCCCTCATGCAAAGTGATCTGGATCATTTCACTGTTTGAGAAAAAGCCCCACTGCATTACAGTAAAAAGTTTTTGTGAGGTCTGTACATAGCCATTCTTCTTTCCCTGCCTAACATAACTGTCGAGGTTTTTCTCATACAGCTAAGTCAGATCTCAATTCTCAACTATGGTATCTTGCATGACTGAACAAAAAACTAGTTGATGGTCATAAAACAAATATAACAGGTCTCTTTGCACACCGGTATCCTGTTTTTTGGATGAATCAGTATAAGCTGAGGTCCTGCATCACTGTAGACGAGGCATGTATAAGACCCCTTACTGCTTTGGATGGGTCCATTGCAAAGGTATAAATTTGTTGGTAATGCAGATGCCGTCAGCATATTCATGAAATAATCACGGAGTGACGTAAAACAATAATCAAGCAATCAATCATATTTTCATCAAATATTTATCATATAAGAGAACATTATTACCTCTTTGTCAAAGCTTGGCCGACTCTGTTAAAGACTTTCGTCGGCATGGCTACTAAAAGGAAATCAGTTTCTAAACTAATCAAACATATCTTGTTTGTTTCTTTGCTTCTACTTTTACATCACATCAAGATTGTTGCACTTACATTGTATATGATAACAGCATCTACCTGATGTAAAGCACACTGATTTTGCAATGTACCCACCCAAAGCAATAACGGACACTGATGAGCCAACAGCAGGAGTCGAACCCTGCACCTCTCAGTCATAATCTAAGTACATAACCAATTAAGCTCTGCTGACTCCATTTCCTTTCATGTGAATTTAGGTATAAAATTTGCGGAATATATATCTATATACAATTTTTAATTGAACCCTCTTTTTTTGCCCTGTAGAACCTAGATATTGGACAAACAGTCTACAGAATTTGATATGGCTGAGAAATCACCTGGTTGTAAGTACAAATGACATGTAATTCAGAGTACCTGTACTTTAGCATGAAATGTTCCACTGTCAGAAATTTCGAATTTTAATTAGAAAACCTTTGAAGAAAAATATGGTTCATTTTATTTCTTCCCATCATTGTTATAACACTACCCATCCAAAGTGCACTTTCTAGCCGAGGCCAAGTAACTTAGACAAAGTACATAAAGATTAGGACACAATATCAATAAAGCAATGGTGAACTCTGAATTTGCAATCTTCCTAGCACATCCTTACCTCAATGCCACAAGTACCTTCTCTACACAAGATACAATTGTATAAAGAGTGTCATCGAAAATTTTTGTTAAAAAGCTTTTGAAAATTTGACTTTATCATTCTATTACATATACTTCAAAGTAATCCGACTTTTGTAGGCTCCATTTTCTGAGGAGTTTATATATAGAGCGTGTATGCTGCCATTGCTGGTTCCATGTTTTGGTTCTAGTTCCTCGGTTTTCTTCTGTCCATTGCTCTTTGGAGTAGGTAAGTACCAGCTTGTTATTGAAATTTTATGATCTAAAGCTTGAAGTCAAATTGTCAAGAAATTTATTTGTCAGGAAAAAAGTCCCACCCTAAGTTGAGATAAACTTGTTCCAGAAGTCAAAATAATTTTACAGTCATGGTTCTCAATTTTTAGATGTCATGAATAAGTAATTGAGGATTTTCTTCCATTTCATGTATGACATCCTCACAATGTAAAATTATATTTAGCAGAAGGGGGGTGAATTTTTTTCATATGAAATGGAAGAGAATCAATCAAACAAGAGTGCAATGTCTGTACATAAAAGATCTCTCGCTGCTTCATATGGGTCTCTTTCATAGGTCTAAAAGTGCTGTGCAATGCGTCTGGCAGTTAACGACAACATATAAGTAAAATAATCTCGATATGACATTACAAAACAAGACAAAAACTAACAGACCCCCCTGAATAACAAAGCTTGCAGTTTAATTTTGTATGCATTTTTTCAACATTACCCTCTACTTCATCGATAGGTGATCGAATAGATTCTTATTCTTTTGTGGCCCACTCATTATCTGCCCTATTTAGTTGGTAAAAGTTTGACATTTCTGTATATTTGTAATATTGTATAATGGTTATTTCAGCGCACATTCATCACTTGATTGAAAGGATTATACAAGCGAAACAAGAATTAAAAGTAGCTATTAAACAAACATGTAAGTTAATCATCATTAGTGTATCACTATATTAGTTAGCAGCACATGGTGTAAGTTAATCCTCATTAGTGTTGTATATATCAATATATCAGTTAGCAGCACATGGTGTAAGTTAATCCTCATTAGTGTTGTATATATCAATATATCAGTTAGTAGCACATGGTGTAAGTTAATCCTCATTAGTGTTGTATATATCAATATATCAGTTAGCAGCACAAGGTGTAAGTTAATCCTCAGTAGTGTTATATATCAATATATCAGTTAGCAGCACATGGTGTAAGTTAATCCTCATTAGTGTTATATATCAGTATAACAGTTAGCAGCACATGGTGTAAGTTAATCCTCATTAGTGTTGTATATATCTGTATATCAGTTAGCAGCACATGGTGTAAGTTAATCCTCATTAGTGTCATATATCAATATATCAGTTAGCAGCACATGGTGTAAGTTAATCCTCATTAGTGTTATATATCAATATATCAGTTAGCAGCACAAGGTGTAAGTTAATCCTCATTAGTGTTGTATATATCAATATATCAGTTAGTAGCACATGGTGTAAGTTAATCCTCATTAGTGTTGTATATCAATATATCGGTTAGCAGCACATGGTGTAAGTTTATCATCATTAGTGATATATATCAATATATCAGTTAGCAGCACATGGTGTAAGTTAATCCTCAGTAGTGTTATATATCAATATATCAGTTAGCAGCACATGGTGTAAGTTAATCCTCATTAGTGTCATATATCAATATATCAGTTAGCAGCACATGGTGTAAGTTAATCATCATTAGTGTTATATATCAATATATCAGTTAGCAGCACATGGTGTAAGTTAATCCTCATTAGTGATATATATATATCAATATATCAGTTAGCAGCACATGGTGTAAGTTAATCATCATTAGTGTTATATATCAATATATCAGTTAGCAGCACATGGTGTAAGTTAATCCTCATTAGTGTTATATATCAATATATCGGTTAGTAGCACAAGGTGTAAGTTTATCATCATTAGTGATATATATCAATATATCAGTTAGCAGCACATGGTGTAAGTTAATCCTCATTAGTGTTATATATCAATATATCAGTTAGCAGCACATGGTGTTAGTTAATCCTCATTAGTGATATATATATCAATATATCAGTTAGCAGCACATGGTGTAAGTTAATCCTCATTAGTGTTATATATCAATATATCAGTTAGCAGCACATGGTGTTAGTTAATCCTCATTAGTGTTATATATCAATATATCAGTTAGCAGCACATGGTGTTAGTTAATCCTCATTAGTGTTATATATCAATATATCAGTTAGCAGCACATGGTGTAAGTTTATCATCATTAGTGTTATATATCAATATATCAGTTAGCAGCACATGGTGAAAGTTAATCCTCATTAGTGTTGTATATCAATATATCGGTTAGCAGCACATGGTGTAAGTTTATCATCATTAGTGATATATATCAATATATCAGTTAGCAGCACATGGTGTAAGTTAATCCTCATTAGTGTTATATATCAATATATCAGTTAGCAGCACATGGTGTAAGTTAATCCTCATTAGTGTTATATATCAATATATTAATAAGCAGCACATGGTGTAAGTTAATCCTCATTAGTGTTATATATCAATATATCGGTTAGCAGCACATGGTGTAAGTTTATCATCATTAGTGATATGTATCAATATATCAGTTAGCAGCACATGGTGTAAGTTAATCATCATTAGTGTTATATATCAATATATCAGTTAGCAGCACAAGGTGTAAGTTAATCATCATAAGTGTTATATATCATTATATTAATAAGCAGCACATGGTGAAAGTTAATCCTCATTAGTGTTATATATCAATATATCGGTTAGTAGCACAAGGTGTAAGTTTATCATCATTAGTGATATATATCAATATATCAGTTAGCAGCACATGGTGTAAGTTAATCATCATTAGTGATATATTTTAATATATCAGTTAACAGCACATGGTGTAAGTTAATCCTCATCAGCGTGATCTGTAAGTCATCAATTAGATTCACAACATGTAAGTTAATTATCATCATGCATATTAAAATACCAATTCTGATTCACTCGTTTTGTTTTGACAATTCTGATTGGTCCACACGTTAGTGGTCAGACATGTATAACCACAATATACCAATGTATTACTAACTTGCACATACTCTTTGTCCACATTGCCTCTGACCATCAAAAATACTGTGTATAACAACTTCGTCCAGTATTCAAGGACGATTTGCGAGTTCTACAAATCACGTAAACAATTACTACAAGCAAGTTGAACCAACAAACTGATCAACGTACATGACACAATGACATACGACCATGCAACATGCTTTCTACTTCTAGCGTGTTATTCCATCTCCCTGCACCGCAGCAAAACTGTCTGTTCAGCTGTTTACAATGCAAGGTTCACTTATGTGTGAATCAATTTGTGACTTGAAATTTATTCATAAAATTTTCAAAATATGAAAATGAAGAAAATTCTTGCGTCAATGCAATAAGTGTCAATTCATTTTTTGGAAGAATTTTCAAACATGACATTATATATCTCTTAGCACTGAAGAATTGGGAGGTAATTTCAAAGAGAATAAACGATATTGTGTTACAGTAAATTAGAATGGGGATAAACGTACTGTTTGATTGTTTCCAATAGGTATACCATGGTTATAAAATAAAAAACTGCAGGTTTATCCGCTAATTAGTAGCCTAACATGTAAGTTTATCATAAGTGTTTTATTTACACGAAGTTATCAATTAGTAACATAATGTGTTAAGTATTACTCAACAGCCTGACATGAAAGTTACCTGTCTGTTGTATGATTGGGCCAGCAACACAATGAAGAATGACCAGAGTTATGTGTGCACAACTGTGACATGTTGGCATGTGCACACGGGTGCACAAAAAAATAGAACTCTAGCACAGCGTCTAGTGTCTTGAGATTCAGCACCCTATTTTAGAAATCTATTATCATATATATAGATCTATGTAAACTTTTCCTGGTTATTATGAGTTATCTATGCTTAAGATTTTCATTTGTGATGTTTGCATTATGTTTGAAATAAAGTTAATAAATGATGTTGATTAGGTCATAACGAGATTTGGTCTATGTTTACTGTCATATGTCATCTCGTTTATTCAGTAAAGGGTACATATCCCCTCGTTACATTACTTTAAAGAGCCTTGTTTCATGTCATTTTTTTTATTTCAGTGTTCCAGTTAACCTATACAACACTGTTTGGTGCATATTCTGCTTTTCTGTTTCTTCGCACTGGTAAGTAATCCCAAATTCCGTAAAACAAATTTTCTTAGAATGAATAATCTGCCCTTGATGGGTAAGTCTGATATTTGACGGACATGAATGTTTACATTTCCAGTAGATGTATTAATATTTAAGTTATATGCTACAGGATTAAATTTATTGTAACTACAGCATTGTATTATCCATTATACAATGTAATGCAATAAAACATTGTTATGGGCCAGATGCAGAGCATTTCCTGTCTATAGATTAGCGATGTCCGTGTGTCTGTCTGTCTGTCAACATTTGTTAAGTTTTTGGTTGAAGTAAAATCTTAGAACCTAAAGTATAAGCATAATACTTCACACATCGCTTCCTTATGACCACAGCTTTCAAATTATACCATAACTTTTGACCTAGTGACCTTTGACTTTGACCTACTTTTGAATAACTTAAATTTGGGCTACATCTTTTGAATTATTAGAGGTAGGGCTTTGATACTTCCCACATTTTTTCTTTATGACCAAAGTATTCAATTGACATATGACCTTGTTTGGAATTTGTTTTGCAATCCAATTATACCATCTTTAGTAGTTTCTTGTTCTGATCCAAAATCAGGAAGACAAAAGTTTGCACAATGTATATACCAATCTGTTTGTTTGTTTATTATTTTCAAATAATTTGTATCACTAATTTTACCAAGAAAATGACTTCGTAAGTCTTGTCTTCTTTCTTTCTGCAATCTATGACCGTTACTTGAATGTATTTTCCAAACATTTATAGAGTTTATCTACTCCTTTACCTATGATAAGACAGTAATCACTTTATATTTTACCATATGCATGAAAATCTTATGAATTTTATTTCTTTCTTCCAAAACTATCAATTGAAACTTTGACATCCATGTCTTCAAAATAAGCACTTAAATCTATATTTCTTTCCACCAGAATTGGAGATATAGATTGGCCTGCCGATCTGTCTGTCTTGTGACCAGTTATCAATCTGTCTGTCATATGACCAGTAAGATGTTGACGTTATTGTAGTTGCGATATTCCATTGTAAAATTAAGTTTTTGTCTCCCCTTTGAAAACGGCAGCAACACAACACTCTGTATCTAGTTATGTATTGTTAGTCATTTACACATTTTGATGTCCTCATTAATTTGACCTTTAACCTTTCTAGGTCACTTAATGGCACCAGTGGTCGCCCATGCGTTCTGTAATCACATGGGATTTCCTGCCTTCGGAGAAGTGCTTCATCATCCAAACACAGCCACCCGTCACAAATTATTTGCCAGTTACGTATTAGGACTCATTCTCTGGTTGGCCCTTCTCTTTCCTTTGACATCACCGTTCCTGTATGCAAATGAAATTTACAATTTATGAAAATTAGTTTTTATTAAATATATCCATTATATTATTTTCTTAATGTTGGTTTGTAATTTGGGATAAGTGTAATGTGTAGATGATTTTACTTTGTTTGCATCAATTCATGGCAATTATTTTTCAGTTTAAATGGGTATTTATTTATATATACTTTTGCAAATGATGAGCAGTATCTTAAAATGCACAAGAGCATTGAAGATTGTGGTTTGTTTTGTGTAAGAAACTTAATGTTATCCTTGCTATACTGATTTTTTCCATACTTCGAATAATCAAGGTATCTCAAAGGCATCTTTATGTCTTTTCTTTCGGCAATTCATATTCAGAGTGTAAAAATGTCTCCTGGCTTGGAGGGGCACGGTTTATACAAAGGTCTTTTTTCAAAATCAGTGTCTTTTCATTCAGATTGAAATTTGATCTTCAGTGTTTTAAATTTTTTTTTATGTCAGTTGTGTGATAAATCAGAAGCACTTTTCAGAATCTGGGATTCATATTTTTTTAATGTCAGTAGGTGTTTGTGCGAAGTCAGAATACTCCTTTTTTTCTCTGTAATCTTGTATTTCCTTCCGTGCCAGATATAGACAGCTTGCTGAAAAGTTTCCGAAATTCTAGTGTGAGGTCACATGCAGATATATGAATCATAATGAAAATCCCACCAAAACATAGCATGTCTGGTACAAAGTCCTTTACATTATGTTAAGCTGGAAAAATGTCTTTTGGGGATCATTATCAGATATCCTTTTAAGAAACTCATCATATTGTCGAATAAAATGTTCAGTAATTGCTGACTGAATCAAATCACTAATCCACATTATTAACGAGATACTCAATGATTATTTACTGCTTTTATCATTCAGTGCATTTATTATTCACTTCATTTATCATTCACACCAATCATAATTTACTGTATTTATCATGCACACATTTCTCATTCATTACATTTATCACTCAGTCCATTTATCATTATCTACATTTATCATTCAGTGGATTTATCATTCACTGCATTTATTATGAACTTCAGTTATCAACTATTGCAGTATGAGTTGTAATGCATTCATTTATTGTGGACTGCGTATGTCATTGATTGATTTTTTTTTTTTTTTTTGGAAATGGTAACACCCTGTGTGTTAATTCCATACCAACTGAAAGCAGGTGATCCCTGGTCGAGGAATAGATATAATTGTTTTTTAAATTTATGATACCTATGTCACTGCCTAGGTAATTTCATCTGAGACCACCCTTACTAAAGATTTCATCACATTTCCTATATGACATTTAATCATTTAACTTACTGAAGATCAAATTTTTGAAAATAAAAAGGTTCTATCCTTACATCCTTGCCTTTCTTTAGACATTTAATCATTTAACTTACTGAAGATCAAATTTTGGAAAAAAAAATTCTATCCTTACATCCTTGCCTTTCTTTAGACATGTATTCAGTCAAATTAACATACTGGTATTCAGTCAAATTAACAAACACATATTCAGTCAAATTAACTTCCTTGAACTCTTGCATCAAGTCCTAAAATTGGCATGATCATTGTGCGTGAAAAAGCAATGCAAGTTTCAGTGTACTAGAAAATCATTAACTCAAATCTCTCCATTAACTTATAGTTTCAGAGTTTTGAATATGAATCCCAAACTTGAACTTTGCTGAGTGGAACTGTTTTCCATGGCTCTTTAAGTTGTTATTTTCTCTGGTAAGGTGACCATATCCCAGGACTCCCATCATATGGTATCAAGAGTCTTTTGTAGTTCGTTAAGATTTAAATTTTGTGTTCACTAAACTGTATGTTGTGTTCACTGAATGGTATTTTGTGTACACTGAACATTAGACACATATGGACTTAACTTCAGATACTCTTTCGTGTAGGCAGCATTGTACATTACAGGAGCCTGAAACGTTAAGTTTTCTACATATTTCATTTTGATGTTGTGTTTGTAATAAATAATGAAAATCTTGTAAATTTGTCATATCGTTTCATGTAAGCATTAGCACAGCTTTTTAGTCCCCCACCAGTGAAACCGGAAGGACTATAGGTTTCCACACTGTCAGTCTGTCTGTCATGCTGGTTTTCTAGACGTTTCTTGGCCATACTTACAGATATCAAGCTAAAACTTGCTAGCAAGCTTCCCCATGAGAAGTTACAGATCAAGCTTGACTTTGGTCATGGTTGACCTACTTTTTCCAGAGCTGCCACTGAATTACTTTTCAGCCCGTTATGAATTGTTGGGACTGGTGGGGGACTTGTATTGCTTTACCAATACTCTCAGAATGCTTGTTTAACTCGAAGAAATAGGCTAAAATTAGTTGCAGATTTCAAGATACTGTATAATGCTTTTAACTTATTGCCTTTACCTCACAGCATGAATTTGCAGTTGAACAATTACTATCTTTGATAATACAAAAAAAGTTTCTTACATCCAGATCTGTGATTTTTGTTCGTCATTCATTCATGTTTTTTCTGAAGTACAGAGGATATCAGAATGTTGTATAAATGCATTGGAACATTAATGACGTTGAATCCCACCAGCAGTTTGTTGGTGTCCTGCCTGGGGAGGAGGCAGTGAAAACCCAGGTACTGTATTGCATTGTCTGCATATGAAATATCCCCAGCTTCTGAAGGCTGGTCCATTGATAAAAATTCATTCCTTATAAGTAAAATTATTATTTAGATAATGTTAAACAAGTAACAATAAACACTGCCTGTTCTGAGTTAAAAAAAAATGATTGTGTTTTATCCTGTACATGTATAACAGATTTTTTATGCCCCGGATCGATAAATCGGGGGCATATTGTTTTTGACCTGTCTGTCTATTTGTTTATTTGTCTGTCTGTCTGTTGTCATCTTTAACCTTTACCATAACTTTTGAACCTTGAGAAAGAGACTTCATATTTAGCATGCACAATCCATCAATAAAGCTTTTTTTAAAATTACACCAAGGTCATTGACCTCGTGACTTAGACTGTGACCTTTGACCTAATTTCAAAATTTGCCTTGTTTGGACTCTGTTATCACCAGGGGCGTTCCTGTTTCACAAACACATCTTGTTTTATCTGATCTTTAATGAAGATGTGTTGATTTGTGTGTATCCTACTTGTGCAATACAGAAGATCAGTGTAAACTTTGGTAGATATATCTTGGATTCATTTCTTTAAGTTTCAGCATTTATTTTTTCTAGTCATTACTTGTAATAAAATGATTCTGACCTCCACTATCAGGAGAATGTCAATCATAGAGGCAACACTTTGTATAACTTATCATTGTCACTGAGATGATTAGTTTGCACTCCAGTGTAAATGAAGACTTACATCGTCTAGACTTATGGGACGAGGCATATGAGGATCACAATGTATTTCTGGGATGTTGCGACTGACCTACATTTTCAGATCTCTGGAATAGATATGTCCTTTTTTGGAAGCATGTTCATACAACAACCAAATATTTATAAAGTAGATGTAAATCCTCCAAAAAAAGAAGTCCGTAATATAAATAACCAGAAACACACATTCCACAAACTTTTAGCCTCCTGGCCTTTTTCAAGCAGTTTAATGATAAACTAAAATTGCATTAAACCACTTGAAAAAGGCCATGTGGCCGAAAATTTGTGGAACGTTAGCATTTCTGGTTCCAAACATTTATAATTGGTGATTTTCAGGGTGCTTAATGTATTGCATTTTATCATACAAGTTATATTTATGTTTCTTAAATAACTGGATTTCATTTCCAATTGTTTGTTGATTGAAATACAAGAAATGTGCACCTCAAGGAAAAAGTTTGTCAGAGTTATCTTACATTGCAGAAAATACCTTATTAAATAACAATAGAGAGGAATCAGAAATAAAAACTCTGATTATCCATAAAAAGAAAAAACAAATTTTATAAGGGAACAGATTTTTATTTTGTTTTAATACTATATCCAGGTAACATCAATCAAGCACATGTAAGGAATGTATATTTCTTTCTGTATGTATCTGCAAGTACTCCTGTTTTTAAAGTATTTAAGTGCATTCAAGGTAACAAATTTGACCGCTCAAATATCTTGTAAAAAAATTAATCCAGAAAAAAACCAATAATGCAGAAAAATACACTTATTCAGAAAAATTGGCTGGGCACAAACATGCAGATAAGCGATTCAGCAATTCAAATGTAGGTCCTTTATGGGGGGATATTTTTCAGGGATGGGGTGGGGGGGAGTTGTGTGTGTGTGTTTTACTTGTAGTAAAGGACAGTTTTAATCACCAGCATAAGCCATTTTAATTGTTTTGTGTATTTTCCTGAAAAATCAAGAAGATTCCAGTGGGGAGCCATGTGTTTGAGGGGTATTCCCAGAGTTGATTGTTGTTACATATTTTTAGTAGATGAATTGTTTTCCTTCATTTCTTGGAATTTATTATTAGAACAACATTTATTTGCCTTGTCACTAAATACATGTAACCTTATTAACCTTATTGAAGCATTGTCCTTACATGTATAGAGGATACAATAATCTCTTTAATTTAAGTATGCTTAATGTTTGCTTCTTTTTGTCCTGTCTGTTCATTCAAGTGCATAATTTAGGTCTTTTTTTGTTTTGTAACATGAATGTACTCATGACGTTCAACTTATATTTGCAAACACAGCATACTAGTATTATGTGTATGTCACATTGCATAGAAATTACTATTTCTTATTTGTTGTTATAATTTAGAAATAAATGCCGAAGCATATCATTTTGTCGTTTATCTTCATTTCAAGCTATAGGCGTTTACAGAAACATAACGAGCAGCTCTAAGATAAAGTAAATGTATATTAGATGCCGAAGGTTAGGTTGAGCCTTAACTTCGAAATAAAGATGGTCTGTAAGTTAGCAATGCCATTTGTCTGTGTGTCTCTATGGTTGTCCATCATCAACATTTTGTGATTTCCTACCTGATAAACCCTGTGCCATAATTTCCAATTTTGAGAATTTGATCCCCTTTAACTATGTCCCCCTTCGAAGAAGGAGGGGCATATTGATTTGCTGCTGTTGGTCCATTTACAGTTTCTACTCATTATCTCTGGAACCAATAAAGATATTGAAACGATATTTTGCATACAGTTACATCTCAAGGATATCTAGGTCAAGGTCAAACTTGATTATTGTTCAATAAGTTTTGTTAGAGGTATTCCCTTTGAACGTAGAAAATTTCTTAAAATTATTAGTTTCTGCTCATTATCTCAGGAACGAATATGAATTTATATTTGATATACTGATACATTAAAGAATATTTAGGTCAAGTTCAAATTTGGTTATGGTCCAATTATTTTTGTGAGAGTTATTCCCCTCGGATTTCAATTATTTTTGTCAGTTATGGATAAAGATATTTAATTGATGTTTGGTATAAAGATACATATGTACATCATGAAGATATCTAGGTCAAGTTTTATTATGCACAGTGATGAATTATTATCGCCGATATATTATCGATATCTCCGATATTATTATCGCTGATTGTTGATCACTGAAAATATGCTGATTCGGATAATAAGGTGATTCCGATTCAATTCTCAATAATCGAAAATCACCGATACAGAAAAATTGAAATGAATGTCAGTGCTTTATTATGCCCACGTAACCTAGGGAGTGGGGAGCATATGCTGCGTTGGCGTTGTTCTTGTTTTGATCAGACAGAAATGGGGATTCGATATTTCATGACTATCCCACATGAAAATAAGATTTTTTCAGTAATACTATATTTTGACACACAAGTTAAGATTTTTTGACATGATGACATTGACCTTTAAATTTGCTTGCATCCGGGGACATCAGTGTTTCATAGGTATATTTTGTTTTTTAGAGAAAAGCTTATTTACTACAGTAATTATCCTCTTCAAATGTATGTACTTTATATTCAACTAAAAGGCCGGAAAACATAGATCCTAATGAATCGTGCGATAATGTTAGAACACAGTAAATATCAGACCATATCTACGTGTATACATGTTGGTGCGCCATATGGACATTTCGTCAACTTGCGTCTGTTCAGTGATGCTCAAGGCATTGACTGTGGAAATCGAAAATATCGATTTTTGAAGAGCAAACTCATTACCCATTGTCCTAAAACTAAAGACAGAGAAATGTATGAGAGAGATATTCCTTAATCTTATATTAATTTACAAACTATTTACCGCTCAGTAATTGGAGTTTGGAGCTCCGTAATTCAATCGATAAGATGCTTGATTGGTGACTGAAAAGTCTACAGTTCAACCAATGACTCGTTGGTTTTCAGTCGTACGGATTAACCTGAAAAAAGTCGGGGTCCATAGTCACGAGCACAATAGACGTGACACATATAATATTCCTCACTGCTTTGTTGCATTGGTCTGTTTTTGACTGCTTGGCAGAACATACGTGTCTCAAAATTCTAAATGATACATTCTTCACTTCGATTCTTTCCTTACAATAATACATCTGTCTCAATAATCACCTTCCATAAATATCTTTCTGCAATTTGATTAGCTCATACGCATTTCAACATTTACATTTATACTCCTTCAGAATCACTGAAAGGACTTTGATGAAACTTGATACGGATGAAGTAATCAAGGTCTCCTACAACTGTTCTTCGGTAAAGTCCTGCATGGGGTGGATACAGATCGTGATTACGTAGGTACCTGAGGGTACCTTTCTTTGACAAACTTCTTTAAACAGGCTGCATAGATCAACGAACCAAATGTAACAGAGTAATCCGGAAGAACCTCTATTTCAATGTCAAACTTTTGACGTTTTAAATGTCTTTCTGGTCTATGTCATTTTTGCACATTTTCAATATATTTTTTATTTTCTCATTGCAGATTACATATAATGCATTAGTTTTGTGTACTTGATTAGGTTTAAGAGAAGTACTTGCTATTATGAAGCATTACAAAGCAAATGTAATTTACAGATTTTTTTCCTTTTCGGAACGCATGCGTGTATTAATTTGATGTCCCATGTTTGCATTTTGACAATATATGTCTCTTCTGCCATACTCATGACCCCTGGTATGGAAGTAGAAAGTATGAATATTTGAAGAGCAAACTCATTATCAAAGTGACAGAAAAGTAAGATCCAAATAAATCATCTAAGGACAGAGTTATGCATGATGGAGATGCTACTTAGTTTTAGGATGATTTACAAATATTTGTAACAGTAAATTTGAAGTATATATTTCGTGCCAATACAGAGATCTTGAATACGTGGTGGTTGAAATTTGGACTGAATGAAGTAAAATAAAGATTTTACTGAAATATTCTTAGAGCCAAAGCCTACCACATATCTAGTTTGTTATATACAACATTTATCGTTAATATCGCATTAGACTCTGTAAATATCACCAAATTCTAATTCACTGCTTTGATTTCTTTATTGGATTCAACAATACAAAAATCATAAAACAAGTCGTATATGTTAGAAGTTTCAAAAGTTCAAACAATAAAATGAAAAATCACCATTATCATGAATGTCTTTTCTCTTGTTCGGAAATCGTTTGGTCAGTCCAGTGTTTATAGGCATTTACTGTCCACTTCCCAGGTATTAACAAGGTAATCAACGTCAGTGGTCAGTTTTCTTGCAGGTGTAATCATATCGTCATATCTTTCCTGGTTCAGAGTTCCGAAGATTCCTCCAAGTCTGTTGTGATACCATCCACTTACTTGAGCAATAACTGTGTCATGTGGAATGTCAATGTCCACTCGGAAGCCATTACCACTGACCGAAATTACGTTATTCATTTCGGTTATTGTGACTTCTCGGGAATGATAGAGTGGTTTCACAGGTTTGCTGTCAACCCTTAGCTACAAAAAAAGAGAAATACATGAAGTTTTCAAATAAAACCTCTTCATACTTTTGTACATTGTCTGTACTATATATACTGTTAAATAAATAAACAATGACTGATTACGGAAACTTAAACCTGGGTACATAGTAATTTACATTGTATTTATAGATATAACGGCATTTATCCTTTGATTTCTCACTACTTACCTTGCCATTAGGAGCGACTTGGATTGTTTGAGTTGCAGTCTGGATTATCATCTTCTTCTTGCCCTTGCCTAGATAGTCTGCAATGATGGAGAAGTTTCCGTCCATGTAGTCTCTTGTCAAAACGTAAGAGCACTTTCCTCCCGAAAACTCGAAGTTTTGTCCATCAAATGTTGTAACTCTACTTCCTTCCAATTTTGCTAATCCTGTAAAAATCAAACAGTATAAAATCACACAACTATAACTAAACCAAAATTAAAATACATTTTTTCTACTTTGCTATGAATAAATTTTTTCTACATAGGTATATATAGACATATCCCATAGTTTGCTTAGGTTATAAGGGGAGTTTGTAGTTGACTAAATATATCAATGTAGAAATATGTATAAAATTATTTCTTAGTTATTCATGATATATTTCTCGTCCTTTCATTACTAGTATCATACTGCGTTACCAGCTTTTAAATCGGACAGCCAATGAGGTCGCGTGTTACAAACAAAATGCTTTAGAACATTAGTATTATATTTAGTTACCATAAAATGGAGGAAGCCAATTGCTAATATCACTATCGGATAAAATATCTCTGAAAGATGGAATTCTGCTGACGTCTGGAATGTATGATGACATTCTGTTCAAATGCTTGTTGAGGGAGATTGTTGGTAATTCTTTGAGAGATTTCATTGGAACGGGTAGATACGAATCCATCTGAATTTCTCCACCTTGAGGATTGAACACTGTAAATCTGGAGTTTTGTAAACGGGTCACGGCATTTTTAACACTGTCAATTTCTTCCTTGATTTCGTTACGAACCATTTCGTATACTTTGTCGAGAACAGATTTCACATTTTCCTCTACCTCCCAAAATTTGTAAGCGGCTGATGCCTAAAATAAATAAAATCATAATGTATGAAACAAGGAATCACATTTTATGTAAACAAAAGGAATAAAAAAGAACAATCAAATAATACATTACAAGTTTTAGTTTCGTGATATATAAAACGTACCATTTGATAAGCGCTATTGGACATTCCTTGGATTTTTCTGACAGCAGGACCATCAAGCCTGGTAGCAATTTGGTCACGAGCCTGGTAGATGGCAGAGGTGTATTTGCTGGCGACATTCTTCATATTTTCACTGATTTTCGAGTCAGAGAGTTGTGATCTGAGGCTATCATATTTGTTGTTAAGAAACTCTGTCGCCTGGTTCTGAGAGAGTTTGCTCACCATTCCTAAACAGAAATAATTATATCACTTACACATGTAATTTTAAAGTTCTGAAGAATAATATAAAACACTTTGTTTTGTACGATATATATTTTTACAAATATAGCTTAGATAATAATGATTACCTTGGTATGAAGTGTGGGCTTTTTCTACTGCTTCTGATAATTCCTTTAACTGTTCACTGATGAAGTCAATCAGTTTTACATAGTTTTTAACAGATTCAGCTTCGATGACCTGGAGGAAAACAAAATGCTGTTTATAAGTAACTACTAAATGGATCAGTGATAATTGCACATACACGCACAGACATACAATTCTTACTAAGACTCTTGAAAGGAAATCCATCCTACCTCAAGCAATTCCTTTGACGCCTCAACATAGAAATCATATTGCTTTTTCATTGGGAAATCTTGACGAACAACAGATTTCAAATCCTCAAGCATATTGTTTCCATTCTCCATAGCTTGTCTGTAATACAACATGGTTTTCATTATCAGAGAATTTAGACGAATGTTTTTACATAGAAATTGTTAACGACTTTTATTTCAATGATGAGTAGTAACAAGAAATCGAAGGATGGGTAAATATTCCCACTTGATAGTGAAGTATGAATTACTCTATGAAAGTAGATCTTAATTCCAATTACAAATTACAGCCAAAGGGACCCAACTCTATAGTACATTTATGTACATGATGCGTCACATTACCGTACATAGCAATAAAGATATGGAATTAAGATAATTATTTATGAAACTTCGTACTGAACTCTGCTAATTTTCCCGAAAAGAATACTGCATAGAATCACTCACGAGATGGTTATCAGAGGGCGAGTAAAGGCTTTGCTGCTAGTCCTAGATGACAGTGATTTTATTTCCGTATTTAGGTTGGACATGATTTCCTGAATAAATGTGATAAATGGGCGGAGGTCTTCACTGGCCGATTGTCTGATTGCATTGTACTTTGCATTAAGTTCCTCGCTGACAGCTTCAGCAGCATCAGTGAAAGCAGCGTTAAGTCTTTGGCTTCCACTTGTCATTCTTCGAACTCCAGAGTCCTGTAAATATAGAAAAAATAGAAACTAAAACCAAATAATAGTATACAATGAATGCTCATTCTACAACAGCAAAATTATGCTTTTCTCTTATTGTACAGTATAATGACGATGATCATACCTTGATTTCTTGTAGAATGGTTGGTCTCCAGTGTAGTCTGGTGTGAAGAAGACGGGAAGTGTTCAAACGAAGTGCTAAGAGAGAATCAACAATTTTACGAGAGTTTTCTTCACGGTAAATCTCGGCTAAAATGGCACTGTCGTTTACATATTTTCCGTTCAAGTGCAAAACGTTGTTTGGATTTTCTGTAATAAAATAAAACATGCCTTAATTTTCAAAAGCAAAATTACTGGCATTTTAGTATGATTTTATGTTTTAGAAATGTGAGAAATATTTCAGATCACAATTGATTGTAAGCCGTACCGGAATCGTAGTTCATTTGGAAGTTGACACTCTGCTTGTGTGTATCAAGACTGAAATCAGTGTTGATGATTTTGGTGTTGTCATAAACATTACGTAAACTCATTTTATATGGAGTTGTTTGAACGCTTCCTGTCATCTGAATAGATTTCATTGGCGACCTCATCTGTAATAAATATTTATAAAATCTCTATAAAACTCAGTATAAATCTGAAAATAATCTAGAAATAATTTGAAATATCGCAGCTTAAAATTCTAACATACTGAGTATAGTATTCTTACCATTAAGTTCATTTGTTTTTTGATGCTATCAATTTCCGCCATCAGGGCCAAGTTCTTTCTTTGACGTTTTGCTGTCAGGTATTTGACATCGAATCCTGTTGTGAATTTTCCATTAGACTTGCCTACGTGGGAGGCCAACTGAACATCAACATTTGTAAATTGATGTTGAAGACCAAATGTCAATGTGTAATTTTTTCTGTAACCATACGACACATCTTCAATACGAGATCTAATAACCAGAGTCTTGGCAGAGTCTTTGGAATATCGCAATTCTGTTTTTCCATCGAACAGAACACTTCCACTGTTGATTGTCATTTCAGAATCCACTTTCACGTCCTTTGAAATATAATATGTGCATGAATATATGAATTAATGCAAATGCCAAAAAAAAAAATATGAATAAAATAACAGAATAAAATAAATGAATAAAACAAAAAGCATTCATTAATCATATTCCATTCAATTATTATATTTCTTTATCACCTACGTACTATATCTTCTTCTTTAGTTGATACATATGTTGCATATATATTCAGTTTAACACTTTGGTTTGATAATAATATTCCACTTCACTTTATTGCATTTTATTACTCGGAGTAGTAATGTAAAAATGATGGACAAATCCAAACCACAAGTCCGAAAATCAAGAAACCAGAGGACATACAAAATCAGTGAAAATGAAAACCAAGTGGAAAATAACAAAATATGTCTACTTGAAGAGCATATGTGAACCCCTATGATGGAGTGAGATCAGGTGCCCGGGGAGAGTGAGCATCTCCTGCTTGCTAGCAATACCCGTCACATATACCCAAGTCGTTGAATCTGATTTGACACTATGCATATACCTAAATATTAGCACAATAAATATCATTAAGTTACATACCCGCCCAATACTTGGCATCTCAAACGAAATATCCGCCAAAGTCGCTTCTCCTTTCGGGGAAAGTTGGGCTTTCAGTCCTACTCTCCTGGAATCGTCTCTATCAGCGTCCCAAGCAAATGAACCTGAAACAGACCTGGAACCATATTTGTTGTTGTAGGAACCATATAGCTCGACGTTGCGACTTGGGAAACACAATCGCAGTTTATTTGCTCTCTCGAAATTATTTCTGCTTCGTACACTGTTATCCTGAAATTCATAACCGAAGAGGCTGTTACCATCTGATAAAAAGTCCAGAGAATTGAAGGTTTTGTACATGGACCTTTCCAGGGATCCCTTCAAAGCGACAGATTTCACAGCATTTGACAATGTGACTAACATATTTTTCTTGTTCTTATCAACGGAATATTCTCCTGAGATTTTCACTTGACTGTCGTCCCTTTTGGTATTCCAGTTCACCATGGCTGATCCTGATTTCTTACCGGAGGATGTTAACAGTTCTGTCTCAACTTTGATAGGATTGGGTTCTCTGACAACAACTTGGAAGGCATGGTTATCACCAAAATTCAAGAACAAATCCATGTCAACGAGAGTTTTTCCATTCATACTGACAATCATTGAATCTTTGTAGGTCTTGTCAGTCAGCTCATAGTTGCATTTTGCATCAAATGAGGATATCATTTTGAAAGGGGTGGAAAACGAAATTCCACCTTGTCTTGAACTTCTACCAACTCCAAAGGTTCCATCGAAAACAATTGGATCATGTCTGTTCCATGAAGTTTCCAAATGTGTAGTAATGTCATCTCCATTTCTGCGGTTAGACCCAAACACTTTGATCACTTCCATATTTGTAATTCCACTATTGAAGTTGAAAGTTCCAGACATTTCAGTGGGTGTCACATACTGTACTTGTACATCAGCTGTAATGGGTATCAATGATGAAGATTTGATTTCAACAGCTGATTTTAAATTACTGATATCGGTGTTCGTCTTCATTTTTATTTCGCTGGATTCAAAGCCACTAAATGGTGTAGCTAGTCTGACCTCTGCAGTCATGGGTTCAGAACTCAAATCCATGATACTTGAGAAAGCAATTTGATCTTGCATTTTTGATAAAATGAGTTCAGTGTTGCCATTTTGATGCTTTCCTTTTACAGACATGTCCTCATATCCTCGGAATGGAGATTCTGTTGATAACTCAAATTCCATTGGGTCGAAAAGAGCTTTCAGAAAAATGCTAATTTGTTTTCTTCTTCCGCTTATTACTACAGCTGAGGTTCTGAGCCCATTGTTATTTTTGAGGTGCTTAACGATAAAATTGGTCTGCTCATATCCTACAAATGGAGTTATGATTTCAATATTGGCGTTAAGACGGCGAAATTTGTTTTTGAAGAAGTTGATTTTTCCTTGAATTTTCTCCATGTCGTTGTACTGGATTTCTCCCGATGACACAAATTGGTCAATTTCTCCACTCTGTGTTATACGTGCTTGGATATCCTTTATACATTCAAACGGAGTTTTCAAAGTAAATGTTGCCTCAATTTTCTGGTCTGTTTTCAGAGACAAAACGACATTTGACTTATGCCCATTAGTCTCTACTGATGCTTCTGTTTTAAAGTTTTCCAAGGGACCATTGTGTTTCAGAGTTGCGGTTGTTGATTGGGATTCACCAAATACGGTCCAAGTTGTCTTTGTTTCGAAATCGAAATAGTAATTGCCGGTTTGCAATGTTGTCTGCTGACTCATGCCATTATCTGCTCCTACTGCAGTTTCAAACTCTTGACTGTAGGAATTCGCATTTCTCGTCTGTTTGTACTTGATTCTTATATCATCTGTGTAAGGTGAAACCATTGTGAAACTACTATCAATATCATTTCCTTGAACAATGTTCTTGATGGTTACTGAAATAGATTCGGAAGCACCATATGTAAGATCAGTTTTGATGTTCATATTTCTCAACTGTCCATTCATATTCCACGAAAATGTTGTGGTTTCAATGCCTTGCAATGGAGTTTTCAGAAGGAAAGTGATTGATGATGCATCGTCGTTTACATTTAGATCAGCTTCTACTTTTTCCTTTCCATATACAAATTCAGCATGGGAGGATTTCCATGAAGAAGACACACTGGCACTTGCAGTTTGGGTGAATGGAGATTCAATAGCAAAACTGGCATCTATACCCGTGTTTCTGAATGAGAAATCGGAAGAGATAGAGATTTTGTCTGAATTGCCATACCTAAGATTTGCAAGGGAGTTGAATCCGTCTTTTCTTGTGTTGTGTAAAGCAGAAAGTTCGGTTAATCTAAATCCCTCGAATGGGGTTTTGAGTGCAACTCGTCCTTCAAGTCTGTTGCGAATAGATCCTTCAATATCGGCTTCAATTTTCTTGTTATAGCCGTATTCGATTTGTGCGTGGGTTGCAGTTCTGTATTTCGACAATTTGTTGTTAAAAGAAAATTTGGTATTTTCGAATCCTTGTAAAGGTGTAACGATGGTTATACTGCCTTCTGTTTTCCTATCGTTGGTGAAAGCTATATCGATAGAATATGTCTGACGATAGTAGGTCAAATCCGCACGACTTCTCAGTGTAGATCCTGACAGCGAATGGGCCATGACTGCCTTTGTTTCTTCGTATCCAAGGAAAGGCGTTTTGACGGAAATGCTTCCTTCGAGTTGATTTTCAGCCTTAAATTGCATATCTAACTCGTATTTCTCCTTCTTATATGTAAGCTCGATCCGTGAGCTTACACTGTTTGATCTTTGTCTTTGTGAAAGGAGAATGTCTTGTTCTTCAAAATCGACAAATGGCGTTTTCAATGAAAGACGGATTTCATTATCCTTAATAAATGAAGCATCAGCTTCAATCTTCTGTCCCCTGAAAATTCCATCAATATGACCAGAGTAGGTGTCTAAACTTTTGTCGAAGTTGAAGTTTACTTGTTGGTCTTGGTAGTTACGGAAGGTGGACTTAATTCTGAATTGCCCGTCAATCCTGTCTGCCCAGCTCATGGTCATGGTTCCCTCAATTGTTTGGCCTTGGAACAAACTTTCAATTTTACAATTACAGCTAGAGTCTGTTAATTTATGACTAACTGATAATTTTTGCTCATCGAATCCAGCGAATGGTGTTTTTACTTTGAGATCTACTTTTGATGGTTCGATAGACAGATCAGCCTCTATTTTCTGCCTTTTAAACATACCCTCTAAATGATGTGAAAAGTCATCATTAGTGTAAGCAACATGCTGTCGGTCGAAACCTCCAAATGGAGTTTTGATCACCAGCTCTTTCTGTGAAGGTGTTAATAGTAAATCTGCCTCAACTTTCTGTCCCTGGAATTCTCCCTCTGCGTGATATGTTGTTCTGTCCTTAAAGTAGGATAAGTGTTGTTGTTCATATCCCTGGAATGGAGTTTTTGCGACAATCTCAATCTTTTCAGGTTTAACAGCTGCACCTAATTCCATTTTCTTTCCCAGGAAGAGACCTTCTATATGCCTAGTGGTTCCATCAAATGTATATTTGATTTCCATATTTTCGTAACCTGTGAATGGAGTTTTAAGTACCAGTTCCTTCTGTGAAAGTGTCAGCAGTAAATCTCCCTCTACTTTTTGACCTTGGAATTCTCCTTCGATGTGGTATGTTGAACTGTCATTGGTATAAGCAAGGTGCTGTATTTCGTAACCCTCAAACGGTGTTTTTGCGACAATTTCAATCTTTTCCGGTTTAACCACTGCATCTAATTCTATTTTCTTGCCCTGGAATAATACTTCTAAATGTCTTTTTGTTCCATCAAATATGTATATGATATGCATATTCTCATATCTTTTGAATGGAGTGTTTGTTTGTAGAATAATTTTTGAAGGCTCAATTGACAGATCAGCTTCAATGCGTTCCCCCCGGAATGTTCCCTCTACATGTCTATTTATTCCGTCATAGTTATATGCAGCTTGTTGTTCTTCAAAGCCTTTAAATGGGGTCTTTGCTTTTATGAACATCTTCGTAGGCTCAGCTGACATTTCGATTTCTATCGTTCTACCACGGAAATTTCCCTCTATGCGGTGTAACTGTCTATCATTGTTGTAAGTGAGATATTGATTTTCAAATCCTATGAATGGTGATGTAGATGATAATTTCATGCCGTTTCTACTTCTTTCAAATTCTACTGTAGCTTTCTTGCCATCATAATTTGCCTCAGCTTGGCTGAAATCATCAGTATGTCGAATGCTGATAGACTGACTCTCAAATCTGTTGAAAGGTGTTTTGACAACAACAGATCCTTCGATGGCATTGCGCGTGTCATAACGGACGTCTACACTTACGGTCTTCTGCTGAAGTGTTGCTTCGCCATGAGAAACGAGTGAGTACCTAGAATTATCGTGACTGAACGATGCTCTCACTTCTTCTATTCCGGGTATATTTGTTGTGAGGATGACCGAACCTCGCATTGGCATAATGGTATCTATTGACATATCAGCCTGTACGTTGCGTCCAATAAGAGAACCGTCGAAGGTGGATTGGAATCCTGACGATGAGACTGTTGATGTAAAAGACGCATGCGATGTTTCAAATCCGTCAAATGGAGTTTTAACTCTCACGCTGCCCTTGAATGGTGATTTAAATGAGGCCTGAATATCAGATTCAATTTTCTTGCTTCCGTAAATACATGCTATTTGATTTGTAAATAGTCCAGAAGTAAGATGATGCGTAGCCAACAACTCAATCTTATTCCCGCCTAATTTTCGAAGAACAACTTTTCCAGAATATCCCTCAGTTTTCGACAATCTTGATTCAATGTTTGCACCGACCTGTTCTTTATCGTCGTATTTCATAAATCCAGATGACTGGAATGCTTTAAGGGTACCTTCATGAGAGAAACCTACGATAACATCAGCCATAAAAGGAGCTTTTAGTGTAACCTGTCCTGTCAGAATAGGAATTCTATTAAGATTGGCAGAAATTTGAATTCGCCTACCGGATCCGTATTCGATGTGTGAAAATGATTTGAAGGCATCTAGATTTCCTTCGTGGTTTAAACCCGTTGAATACGTATCTCGTGGTGTTTGTAATGTTATTTTCCCATTTATGTCTTTCAAAGTATTAAGCGTTGATTCCACGTGATATTGCCGTTTGCCGCTATATTCGAGGCTGCCTTCAGATTTAAATTTTTGACGATCACCATTGTGGTTGAATGAAGCGATAAAGTCTCTCGACATCGGTGTTTTCAGGACAAGTTTGCCTTCAATTCCGTTCCTAGAGTCATATGTGAGTTTTGCGCTTGTTTTGTCTCCATTCAGGATGAATACTGATTGGGAGCGGAAGTTTCTTGATGTTCCCTTGTGAGAAAGGTTTGCTTCAGCACTTTGTACTGCTGGGCAATTTGCGTTCAGCTTCGCCGAAAATTCCAAAGACGGAGAACTGCTGAAAAATATATCAGAAACCACTTGTTTTTTGCCTTTATAGATCACTTGAGCATGTGATTTGAACTGATTTTTGTTTCCACTGTGAGTAATTTCAAACGATATTGGCTGAATCATTGGATGTTTGATACTACCCTGCATGTTAATGTCACCATCAATATCAAATACGATCTCAGCATTTCCTTTTTCACCATTCATAGAATATTCAGCCTGTGAGGTGAAATCAGTCACTTTTCCGTTGTGTTTAAAAGACAGAGTGAATTCTCTGGCTGCTGTAAACGGTGTTCGAATAGCAACTGCACCTGTAACAGGTCCCTTTGAATTGAAAGTAACATCAATTTCACAATCTGTTTTCCTATTTACTGAACAGTCAGCTCGAGCTCGAAGATTTGTCAAGTCTCCCGAAAACGAAAGAGTGGCAGATGAGGTATCTATACCAATGGATGGAATAAGTAAAGTAGTGGAGGCTGTGATATCTTTGCGAGCATCAAATGATGTATCAGATTGGAATTTGTGATTTCCATAAGACAGTTCACATTGTGTACGGAAATTTTTGAGATTTCCTTCTTGAGACAATGTTGCTTTTGCTTCTGGTGCAAACCAGGTCTTGATGCTAACGGATCCTTTAATATTCTTGTTAGTGTTAAGTTTGAATTGTCCATTTATCAGCTGTTTCCTTCCGTATGTGGCAGCGATTTTTGCGTTATAAGGTGACGATTTTGCAGATATGACGGCCTTTATGGGCTTGAAATATGGACTGTTTACCATAACATTTCCCTCAATATTTCCTATGGAACTGAAAGTTACATCGGCTTCGGTTTTACTTTTAACGCATTGAATTTCAGCGTGCGATATGAAATTATTTAATGTTCCCTCTTGAGAGAAGGCAGCTCGCATTACTTCTTTTCCTGGAAGAGGGGTTTTTATTTGTATTTCTCCAGATATTTTGTCTTTCATGCTGAAGCTCACTTCTCCCGTATATTTTGCTGGGGATCCATTGTCTAATTCGGCTCTTGTCACAAAATCTCTCCACGTACCAGTATGGGATGCTGCTCCGCTAATTATCTCAAATCCTCTGAATGGTGTTTGAATACTTACAGCTGTCGAAAAGTCCCTTTCAATGTCTGCATTTGCTACGAGTGCAATAGTTTTTCCTTTGAGACCAACCAACTTCATTTTGCTTTGGAAATTTCTGACGCTACCTTGATGAGATAAAGATAGTTCAGTGTTTTCAAATCGTTTAAATGGTGTTTGTATGGATACAAATGTTGATAATGCTGGTGCAGCGGTAAAGGTGATGTCAGCATTAAATTCCTTTGATTTGCCTTTAGTAATTTCTCCGTGACATTTGAAGTTGCTCAAAGAACCCTCGTGAGTGATGAGAGCATCTATTTTCTTTAGGCCTTTAACTGGAGTCTCAATTGATATATCTGTAATGAGGTTTGGTTTCATTGTAAACTTTAGGTTCCCGGTGTATTTTTCCTTTCCTGAACCAAATGATGCTTGAGACTTGAAACTTTTTATGGTTCCGCTGTGTGCAAAGTCGGCCTTCAGTTTACGAAGCCCTTTGATGGGTGTTGCAGCAGTGACGGTGACTTTAATGTTTGGTTTACATTTGAATGCAACATCGGCAGCATATTTCTCTTTTCCAAGCGACATATCAGTTTGAAGTTTGAAGTTTGTACGTCTTCCTTTATGCACAAATTTCATGGAAACATCATCCATTAATGTCGTGATGATTTTCATGGTACCGATGATTCTCTTCTTACTTGTAAGTCCAACACTTAAATCTACAATTTTCTTTTTGTCCATCTTCAGGTTGAAAAGACTGCTCATGTCCTTGAGATCTCCGGAATGTTTGAGTTGGGCGTCGATATTTGACATGCTAGGCGATTTCAAGGAAAACACACCAACTGTTCTTTTACCTCGTGAGAAAGACATGTCAACATTCATCTTAACTTTTGGTGTCAGTTGAATATTTCCACTTGTTTTGAATTTTTTGATTGACCCTTCATGTGAAAATGAAGCTGTAATATCTTTCTGTTTGGGTAATTTCACGCTGAATGAACCCGAAATTTTATTTCCATTTTTAAAATTGATATCTGTGGCATACTTGTCTTCCCGTCCATATTTGACCTCGGCATTTGTAGCAAAGTTACTTAGTCCACCATTATGTGTGATCATCAGTGAGACATCGCTAAACTGTGGTGATTTTAGAACCAGAGAACTGATGAAATCATCATTGTTGGAATACGATAAATCACCTTCATACTTTTTACTACCATATTGTCCATCTGCATGGGATCGGAAAGACTTGAGATCACCAGAATGATGTACGTTGACTGAAATATCATCATGATGTGGTGATTTGATGGTAAGAGAGCTTTCGATTTTTTTGTTATTATTGGATTTGAAATCAACCTCATATTTTTTGCTTCCGTATTGTGTTTCCGCATGAGTCATCATCTCTCCTTGTTCATTCTTAAAGTTAAAAGCAGAAGATAGAGGATCTGTAAGGGGTGTCTTGACTCGAATATTTCCCTCAGTAGAAATGCCATTTTTGAATGCTGCTTTAATGTCTAGCTTCTTGACCTTGCCATACTGAATAAATCCAGAAGATCTGAAGTCGGATGTAACCCCCTCGTGATTGATTACTGCGGAGATATCCTCAGAAAATGGAGATTTGAGAACTACAGTTCCTTCAACCTTTCTGTTGTTGGTCAGAGATACATCAGCTTCAAGTTTTTTCCCGACAGCGTATTCTATTTCACCATGGCTCACAAAGGCTTTCATATTTCCGGCATGACGAACAACTGCTCCCACGAAGGGTACATTGTCAGAATGAGTTTTGATACTGATAATGCCCTCTAGATCGTCTATTTTTGGTCTTATTGAAGTTTCAATTTTGACATATTTGGCTGGGAATATTTCAACTGTCAAGTCAGAATTTCTGTTCTCTTTGTCCATGTCGCTTTTCAAAGATATCTTAAGACCAGGAATCTGCTTAAATGGTGTATCTATACGGAAGTTAGCCAAAACACCCCCAAAAGTACTCCATTGAGCAGTTGATGAGAAGGGACCAATTGTTGGTTGCAGTTGGAAATGTCCAGAGGAATGGAACGATTCTAAATTTCCTGTTAATTCGGCTCCCACTGTTAGTCTTTTGAAAGATTCAAAGGGAGTTGTCACAATAAGGGATGAACTCTTCTTTCTGTTCCATTGGTATTGACTTTCTAGAGTTATGGATTTTCCATTTTCATACTGAAACATTCCACGTGTTACTAAACTGTTTCGTTCTTTGTTTTGATTAATAGTAAGCTTAATATAAGAAAGATACCTTATTCCAGATTTCATATTGAGACTTCCGTCTATCAGGTCTGAAACGAAATTCAGTTTTCCATCCATGCTTGCAGCTGATTTGCCGTTGAAAGACAGTTCCACATTTCCCGTCAATGGATATGAGGCATAGTTTGCAGAGGTTTTCAGTGTTTTTCTCTCTCCCAAGATATTGGTATCAAAAGCTGATGTAACTTGCCCACTTCGTCTGATGTAATTATTAGATAATGACATAATCGGTCGTTTCTCTTTATTGAATTGAATATTTGTATCCATGAATCCTCTTCTGTGTTCATGAGTCAAGCTGAAATCAGCGTCTTTAAGAAGGTCAGATGGAGTTTTTATTCCAATATTGAGAGACATGGATCCACTCTCAAATGCCATGTTTTCTTTGGAGTTGAGGGTCAATTCAACAACTTGTCCATTAAAATTAGATTTCAATGATGAACGCAAATCGGATCCTGCATTTCTATGTGACCATGTAGTTTCATACCTTCTTGTTGGAGAAATCAACATAACACGTCCATTATTCTGTATATGCCATCCTGACCAATAGTGTGTTGTTTCTCCTTCATAGCTGTATGACTGCCCATTTACCTCAAACGTAACAGTGTTATCAAACTTGTTGCCGTTGTCAGTGTGTTTTGCAGCTAAGGAAAGAGACCTCACACCAGTGAATGTTGACTGAAGACTGAATCTGCCAAGGAGGTCATTGGTCTTTTGTCCCTTGCTTTCTGCTAGAATATTTAACTGGGCGTTATTGCGATTCCATGACATACCCAATGATGACTGAAGTTTGTTTGTCAGGCTGTGTTTAAGATCTAGTGATGTTTTTTCAAAACCAGTAAATGGTGTTTTGATTGCCAGATTGCCCTCTAGATTGCTCCAAAGCATAGGTTTTTTCAATGTTAACGTAGAAGAAATCTGTTCCATAGGTGCCCAATCTACTTTAAGTGTGGAAGTTGAGTCGGTGTCTTTATCGCTGTGTTCCATCTCAATGGAAACCGATCTGATTTTCTGGAATGGAGATTTCAATTTCAACGATCCTGTTAATGCCCCTTTCTTGTTCTTGAAAGTACTATCAATCGAAATCTTCTTATTATTACCCCATTTCAAGTCAGCATGAGACACATATTGACTTCCACCATTATGCTTGAAGTTGAGTTCATATTTTCCCACTGGACAAGATTTTCCTAGTTCTACTGCAATATTGTCTATATTGTCATACTTTATATCTGCCCTCAGTTGGTATCTTTTAGAAGCATCTTTATCTGCATCCCATTTCACATCAAGTCGGCTTGAATACAGTGGCTTTTTGTTTTTGATACCAATTTCGGCAGTGATTCGTCTTGATGGATATCTGATGTCAGTGGAGATATCAAGGATCGCACCAGGTCTATATTTAGAAGAAGATGAGAAGGCATAAACATCATTTCTGCTCTTAAGTTGGACAGCAGCTTGGAGGTTTTTGGAATCGAGCTTGCATTTCCCAGATAAGGTAAATGGTTTGGTGTTGGGAAGAGAAATTGTTGTGGAGACTTCGTGTTCATCTGTATCGACGTTACGGTAAATAGTCTCTGAAGCGAATGAATTGCCTTTTCCCAAGGTGGCTGACAATTTATTAATATACTTTCTGGCATTTGGTTGTGTAAGTTCGCTTTTGATTTCCATATCGTTTCCAGGATATGATACCTTTGCAACACCAATGTAGGTTTTTGTTTTCTTCGATTTGTCTTTCAGACTGATTGAGCCCTCATATGAAGATTTCTTTCCTGTCGATAATGCCAGTTTGGAGTCTACTGTGTTTGGAGATTGTGAGTGCTCTCCCTTCACTTGCAAATCAATACCCTAGAGAATATAAATGCGTTTCAATATCTTATTTCAAAATATTTTATAAAGCACGTAACAAGGTAAAGATGGGATAATGTAATCTGAATAACTGATCAACGGCCTCCAAAAAACAAGACCCAACTTACCAAAGCAGGGATAAGTGCCTTGCTAATGATATCATACTGAATTTTCTTTAGTTTAGAAATTCGGATATGATTCATTATGGTCTGTAGATACACTCGTTTGCTGGCATCTTTCTTGTCGCCGTATCTCATGTCAAATTCTCCTTCAGAATGTTTCTTATTGTGTTGTAAGTTAAAAACGGTTCTGCCATTAAGATGAGTGGCCTTTTTGAAAGCAACATCCCTGTGATAAAAACATCGTCAGTTAAAGTCGTCAGTTATTCTTAATTTAAAGTTAAATTCAGTATCCAAGCATGAATATCTGAATCTAAAAATAAAATGCTAATAGAATCATACTGCATTTCGATCAATTCGGATTCGGTTTATCGAACGAAAAAGTCGTTATTACTTACAAGTTTCCTTTTACAGCTTTCATGCTCCTTGTACTAGCAAAATTCATTTTGGCATTCAGTTTGACTGTATCCCTGGCGACACGAGGAATAACGTAATTGGCTGTGGAACGGAATATCACGGCTTTCGATCCTCTTTTCACAAAGTTAGATCCGATTTTGGTTGTTAGAAGTGGTGTGCGAATATCAATCTTTGCTCTGTACTTTTGGTTTTTCTTTGATGTTTCATCCCTTAATCGCACTAAAAGATAATAAAATCTAATATGGAATCGCAAATTCTTCATGATCAAGGTTTTATTATATGGGATTTCATTTACTTTACTTAGTTAATTTTATGACTAGTTTATAAAAGTGTCGTACCTAAAACTTTCATTGGTTTACTTGTAATTTGATCCATGGTAAAATCAAGTACTAGTGCTTTGCCATATTTAAACTCAGCTGAACCACCAAAGGCAACATAAGTTCTTGTTGGACTTCTTATCGATAGGAATGGTCTATGTCGGATTGACTTTTTGGTTTGATATGTCTGAAGGCTAGTCTCAAATGCATACTCCTTCTTCTTTTCGAAACTGATAGAAGCTTTCGCGGAAACAATTACTTTCTTGTTCATGAATGATACTGAAAATAATTAAATTAGTTTTACGTATTTCATTGTACACCGATGGTATTTACTAATGCAGTATATAATAATCAATTTTACCGTCATACAAAGCTGTAATAATATTTTTATTTTATATACTACTTAAACTTTTTTTTATTCATACACGTATTACTTTGAAGAGTTTATGACATCTTTCATTGTTAGTAAAGAAAAAAGATTCATTTCAGAAATTTTTTGTATACAAAGTCATTATATGATTATATAACATTGACGTACCTTTAGTTACAATAGGTGTTTTTGAGATTCCTGTGAGTGTAAGTTCGCTGTCCAAGAGTTGTGAAGGGCGGTATTCAACCTCTCCTTTTAGTATGATTGCTTTCATCTTGGGAACAATTATTTCCACAAGGGGACTGTATATGAAGGAGTTACCCTTTCTTGACCTTGAGAGCTGGGCGTTGGCTTGATAAGTGGTGCTTCCGTCAATAGACATAATACCACCAACTTTCTTCATATCTTTTGTTGATACAATTTCTCCTGTTATCAAAAAAGACCACAATTTGTTTACATTTTTTTCATTCTCGCAAATCAAGTGTATGATTGCCAAATTAATAATAGAATCTTATGAAAAATTTCCAACGTAATCCATATTCCTTCTTACCCTCATAACTTGCTTTTTTCCATGGTGAGATCATATTCATCTTCAGGGTCTTTTCAGCTTTCTCCAATACCATACTGGCTGATAATTGTCTGTCCACTTTAGATCCAGGTGTGTTGAAATAAACTTTCATGTTCATTTCTTTTCGGTTCTGCAAAAACATTTATAATGCAATGAATTTAAATAAATACTTATCTTACTCATAAAGAATATATTTTGAAATTAGATGAAACATAATACATCGCCGCTTTGATTCCACTCCAAGGAAACAATCAAATACTCACATTGATGAGGTTAGTTTGCATCTTATATGACTTGTGGCTGTCACGTTTGAAAAGAGCAAGATCAAGTGAAACTGGTCCAGTAAATGGGAAATATGGAGCATCTGCCTTCAGAGACGCATTTGGAAACTGTAATTCACCACACAGTTCTAAACCAGTAATCTTTGCCATTCTGTTACCGGTACAAATTTCTTTCTTTTTTCTGTTGGCTGTAATCATTTTCTGTTCTTTTTCTGTTTCACGGTGAACGGTGAAAAAGGAAGACCTTAAAAAAGAAGGAATTTGATATCAAATGGTGCATTCTGCTTATAATGTAAAATACGAAAGTAACTGGTGTCACATGACTATGGCACTGACAACAATGTACCACAGTGAACATAAATCTAAAAATAATAAGAAAAGTAACAATTGTATCAATAGGTTATGTGTTTCCCCAATAACTTTTAATCCTTACTTCACGTTGAGAATTTCTGTCTTGTCACTTGGTTCCCATTCGGCACTAAACACTTGGTCATCTTTCAATGAAATTGCTCCTTTAAGTTGAGTACTAGTGTGAAGGGTTGATACCATTTTCATTCCACTCTTTGTGACGAAAGCATCTACACTCATCATGCTTGAAATTTCTACTGCAGCACTGAAACATTTTGATGCATCATTGTTTTAATATTTTTGTGAATGCCTTAATGTACAAAATTTGTGTTTATCTTACTATCATACTGATAGAAATATCTTTTGAAATCATGTACCTTGGACGAATAAGTCCAGTCACCACTAAACTTCTTGGACTGGTTCCTAGCTTACGGAGGTCGACCTTTCCAGAGGCTTTGAAATCCATTGTTGATGTTCCATTGACTTTCAGATTTACAGGGAAACCAGCAGATGTTGGAATAGTCAGACCACTGTTCATAAACATCAAGTTCTGTGTAAAGCTATAATCATGATTTTTGGACAGACTAATGAGTAGCTCCAAGATATTGAAACCGTTTCCGCCAAGGATGTCTTTGGAACCACGGAAGCTGCTGTATCTGATATCATTTCCAAACATTCTTAAGTAGAGGGCCCCTTTGAGTTTATCCATTTCTGATGAAAACTGAAATCATATACATGGACAAATTCTAAGCAAAGTATTATTGAAATGATTTAAAACTTCAATGCGTGTATTTTAATCAAATGTAGGAAATATATGCAGAAAAGCTGAAAACTAATTTTTATTCAGACCTGGTTGTCAATGTTGTTCATTTTCTTGGTATCGATGCCTTTTACAACTTGTTTGGTGGCTTCGTTGACAGCCCTTTCTGCAAAGTAACCATTTGGTCCAAAATATGTTTCGAGGAAGTATTCTAATCCTTCAATTCTCCCTCCAACTTCAAACAGATTGATGGACTGTCCGAAAAGATCCAACGTAAAGTTCGCCATCACGGACCTTGGAATGAAGGAATTGGAGGACCAAATCATGTTGCTTTCTACTGATGCGCCTGTGTTCAGTTTCTCCAAGAAAAGAGACCATTCGTAGTTTCTGGAAAATTTCCTATTGTCCATATTGAATTCTTTTTTCAGAGTTTCGTCTTCAAGAATAGATCGTATATCTTGTTTCAGTGGATTAGATGTTTCCATGAGGTTTGTGAGATGTGACCAAACAAATGATCCGACCTGGTTCACCTCTTCCGATTCCAGTGCGGTCTTAACTGTCGTTATAACAGAGTCCGATGGACATTCCATAAGGGATAGGTATGCTACAATCCTCAGTTCAGAATCTATTTTCTGGTCCTGAAAAATTTGGCTAATCTCGCTTCTCTGTAAAACAAATTTAAATGAATTAACTGTAATTGTTTATTTAGGTGCATGTCCTTGGTGATTTGAGTCATACAGCTTAGTCAGATGTCTTCTGTTTTCTCTTTTAACTGTACATAAATGTGCTTTTAATTATCGTCATTTCTGTTAAAGTAAGGAATAGATGATACAATAAATATTTTGATATTGGTCTTACATCGATGTCACAGGAAGCTCTTCGGAATGCCTCAGCAGCAGCTACTCTAACCTCCATGGGGTTTTCCTTTCTATTCAGACAGGTTGTGATAGTTGGAAGTGCAGATGAAATGTAACCGGCGTTACCAAGTGCACGTAGAGTTATTACTACCTATAAATTGAAACAAAACGTTGTGTGTAGTCATATTCTCCTATACAGGTACTATGTACCTAGTTAATAACTTTTTACAACAATAAGTAATTTTTGAGTAAAGTATAACTTACAGTTTCGATATTGTTATCATCAACGTAACATCCATATCCAATTTTATTTTCCATTGTTGACACAATTTCTTTGACATCAAAGTCCATGTCGCATGAAGTTGTTTTGCAGTAATTATTCAGGAGTGAACTCACTGCGAGCATAGAATTCCCATTCTTTGTGACGATTGGCTATTGAAAAGATAGAAAATAGTATCATTACTTTTGTGTGTTTAGTAAAAATTTAGGAAAAACTCGCTTGAATAGCAGCTTAATTTATTTACAGCCATGTCTTTCATTTTATTTTTTCAATACTGCTCTCTTACCTTGATTTCGTTCAACATGTCTTTTGTTGGTCGTTGAATAAAGCTTAGAGTCGTAAGCCACATATCTGCTTCTGTTCCAGTGACTTCGTTATCATTGATCAATTTTACGAGCATGCGTAATGACGAACTTGTTTCAATCATTGGAATTGCGTCAGTAAAGAATTTACTGTAATGCAATGGTCATATTATTACATTATTATTACATTTCAAAACATAGCAATAATATTTCCATTCTCAGTTTCTGTAAAATCATGATGTTTTATTGTGTCTCGCTATATTATATGTTTTTGATCCTATTGCTTTTGTAGTGAATGGAAAAGTTGACTCGTAAGCTGGTTAACTACGCTAATTAAGTGACGAATATCGCTTTAGTTGACTATTCTAAGTCGGCACTGAAACTACATAACACGTGAATATTTTGTGATATCATATCATTATTTTATTTGCTTTGCATTCGTAGCTACTTTTACGTATAGCTGAGTCAGTTATCTTCTTTTCTTTCGTCTATGTATTTACCTGACTTTGCTGTTGTTGTCGGAACAAAGAGACCCTCTCTTTACAGTTTCATAAAGTGTTTCTAGTGTAGAACCATCAGCTGTTTTTAACAATGTGACAAGATCGGCGAAAAGGCGAGGAGTTTCAGGGCGAACATCTTCCTTCGTAGAGGAACATATTTCGACGAGTTTCTCTTCCACCTGTTTTCTTGTCGTCAATGTTTTTGTAGCATCATCTGTGTGCTCATATGTCATGCTGGTTTTCCTGTTTACAGTTCCTACAAAGCCAGACATATAATTAAAAAATTAATGCAGTATACATTAATAGAAAAATACAGAGTCAATTTACTTAGTATAACATTATCTTGATTATTATGTATGTAATGAATCGATACGGAAGAAGGACATACTTGGATTGGAAACACCACTGCGTTCACTGACGTATGTTAAGGTCTGTTTGCTATTTGTCACTGCACCACTCGATTCGCGACTAAATGGTCTAAATATATGGCTTTCAGCACATGTTGAACTCTTCAGTATTCCAGCTTTACTAATCTCTTGTTGACAATCATGAGAGCTTTTCATTATTGGTAACGATTGAATCTCCTGAAGATAAAAACTACTTTTATATTTCATGTATTACACATTGCTCAATGAGAATTTTCATTTTCAAGTATGTTTGATATTCGAATTATAGCTGTGCAGTAATTTATTGACTTACGGATGACACGCTGTATGGTGTTCCCTGGAGAGCACTTTTCAATGAATGACGCTCGGTGCATCCTAACAGATTTTTGCTCTTTTTTACTGTTACGCTGTACCATCCATTCTGCTCTACAGTGTAATCAGCATCGCATGTCCCAGCAACATCAGTCTTGACAAAAACAAATAGAATAATGCATTAAAGTTGTATTTAAAAACACCCGCTTAGATATTATATTTCTATACATTAGCAACAGTTCGAAATTAATCTTTATTTAAGTTTTTCATCTATTTTACACCTCGGAATTTTTCAGTATTTCGGGGTTCACAACAGTTCCTTTTTGAAACTTCCACAATTTTGTATCTGTCCTTGGACTTTGAGAATGATTTACGGTTTGGTACTTCTTCGATCTTGACTTACTGAAAATAATCAATATAATACTACAATGATTTATTACCTCCTTCACTTTTTGGTCAGCAGTCAAATCATCCATTGTGTTTTGCACCATAGATAGGATACCTTTCTTGATATTTAGCACCCAAGATCTCTCACTGTCAGATGGGCAAAGAGAGTCTACACGGCCATCTTGAAAGGAAAATCGCAGTGGATGTTCTTCTATTGCTTGTTTGAATTCATTTGTGACTGCAGAGATCAGGAAGTTTTGGGGAGAATTTGGGTCTCGTTCGTGGAGTGATACACTGTCCACCTGAATGAGAAAGTATGTGATTCAAAATAGTATGAATAATAAAGTACCGAATATCAATAAAATAATCTCATTTAAGCGATTGAAGACTATGTTAATACAATATCTGTACAGGTATTTTAATTATGTTCACTGGATTGGATTATATGGAAAATGATTTTACCTTCAAAACCAAATCACATTTTGAGAGAACTTCCAGCTGGACCTTGGCTGACATCTTCAGTCCTGAGAGGCCCTCAGATGCACCTTGTAGGAGAGTTGTTGTGTCCACATCATAGTCAAATTCGTATGTTGTTCCTGGCTGGTATCCAAATTTGTTTGTTCCTACAGTAACATCAATATAAAAATTAAAAATTAATTAGACGACATAGAATGTAATGCATATTTATAAACCAGTCAATATAAAAGACTTCGTTAAATTGCAGCATGAGATTAGAAAAAAATGGATTAAATTATGATTTAATGCTTATAAATCAAGGATATATAATTTTTATCAGTATAGTTGATAATTAAAATAAAGATATCAAAAAGAAAGGAGAGGAATGGGTGCTAATGAGAACCTTAATATTTAACAATTTTTTTAACAATTACTATAGTGTACATTGCCAATGTGCCTATACATGTACTGTATATGCAATGCCAGTCAGACAACATTTTCAAATTGTTTGTAATTGACACCTCTTACAACAATTTGACAACTGTATTATGCTTGGCAAAAGCAGATACGGCGTATATAAGTATAGATAGATAGATAACGAGATAGATTACACCACTAAAGGAAACAATCATTGATGAAAGTAATAGTGCTCACCTGCGCATGTAGTTGAACAAGATTCTCTAATTGTTGGTACTGAAAACAAAAGAAGCACATGAAAGAAAAAAATCAGTGGAATAATATTGGGGGTTACAAAATTGATAAGTAAATGAGGGGGGTTTTTTTTCTTTTTATCGCAGATAATGAGGTAAAAGTTAAAATGTAAAGTACTACTTTGGAAATATGTTAAATCTACCAATTTTCCCCCTAAGGGTACCGACAAATATATATCGTACGTAAAGAATTCTTAAAAGTAAATTATGATCTAAAATAAATTTATGTTTTATTATAACAAAAATCATATTTATTTGTATTGTATCTATTACTTGAGTGATAAACTAAACGATCAACGTAGTCCACAGTCGGACAAGAAATTTTAACCACGGAGCAATCATGGAACCACGGAGGGTCAAAAGATGGGACTTGTATATGTATATATCTCACTTAGATAATGTGATTGGGTGAGATCAAATCCTTCGGTTCATTTTTTTCCAACTCTTCTTGAACTTTATTACCATCCAATATACAAGTAAGATACATACAAATTACAATGAGCCAATAAGAAGACAAAAACAAATGAGCTATTCGTAACAAACACAAAAATATAATCAATAAATTAAGATGACATTATCAAATCAATAAATCAGAGGGGAAATAAAAACAAATAACACCTTTCGTTAATATTGATAGAATTAACGACTTACCTGCATATGTTCCGGCCACTAGGGCGAGAAGTAATAGTTTAGTCCCCATGATAGGGAGCTGCAGTACAATGTTAACGTCGCTTTGTATTAAACTAGAATGAGAGGTAGGCCCCCTATTTATACCATGTGATAAAGGACAAAGTTTCATCAAATTTGGCAACATTTATTGCTGACTTCAGTTGACTTTTAGACCGGGTATCAATTGTGACATCTAAATTGCGCATCACACTGATAAGATGGCAGTGTATAATCTGTCACAAATGTTTCTATATATAATTATGAAGTGGCACTGATAATAAGTTATAACAATATTGATAATTACTTTGTAATTTGGTCATTTTCGTTTCAGGTGTAGTGTACGGACATGATTTATTTCAAGCTTTGTGACAGCATTTATTGAACTATACTCATTTTAATGATGAATGTGATTGATAAGCAGGAAATATCTTCGAGCGTCTGTTTTCAAGTCTGTTTTATCCACGATCTGATACTACCCTTTTTACCCTATTACTGAACGTGTAAATATTTTAGCGCAATGAAATTATTTATATATATTTTTATTATCATTTTTCGACGTCACACCAGGATTGCTGCACCTGCATAATGCCAGCGTGCACAAAAATTTAGACCTAAGCAATCTACCCACCTAGATACGGTGCCTCGACTTACAGTGTCATCCGAAAGCTAGACTCGGTGCCTCGACTTACAGTGTCATCCGAAAGACAGAACACCAGGATCCGTGAATCTCTCGGACACAACCCAAACACCAAACCAAGCCAGCTTACGGTACTCGTTGGGGACACTGAGTACTTCATTTATGCCAAGTTATATTAAAATCCTTCTATCTGTTCGAAGAATAAATCCACCATTGTTTCGTACATATAATGCATATAAAAGGGGGGGGGAGTTTTGTAGTTTTTCATTTTAAGTTTTATTTTTCGTTTAGTTTTGTTTCTGTTTTTGTTTTGGGGTTGTTTGCTTTGTTTTGTTTTGGGTTGGGGTTTTTTTTTGGGGGGGGGGAGTTTAAAGTATGGCTTTTACTCAGGTACATAAGTATTGAAATGCCCATGTGTACACGACTATATTTATGTATATTGCAATACAAGTATACCTAAGTAATGGACATGAACAACTCAGCTGTAAAATAAAATTATCGATTACGATATGAAGGAAAGCGAATTAACATTCCACCTATATGTAGAAATCGTGTTATCGTGCAATAGCCTAGTATCAACAAGATATCATATCTTTATAGATCTGGATATGGTGCGGTATGCAACAATGTGCGGTATGCCACATATGCTTAATAATCACCCTTGTACAGTGATCACATCAGTGATGTAACCAATATCATTGGCTACAATATTAACATATATGTACAAGCTAGTATCTCAACCCTGGCAACTTTCAGTTGAATGATTGTACGTGTTGAAAAAAACTTTAAAACTATGCCCCTTACCACAGTAACAGTGTAGATAAGCAGAACGGGATTTACCGTTTCAATTTTATGTCAATTCAAGTGCCAGTCCGTCATAAAAGTTGGAATTGTTTTATGTTCTGGGTTTTGGGAGATTGTTTATTTCAATATTGTTTTGTTTTGGGTTTTCGAGGTGGGATTATTTTTATTTTGGAGGTTTTGCGGGATTGTCATGTTTGGGGGGGGGGGGGGGGGGTTAAGACCAAGACCTAGAGACTGAGCCTGACTCAGGTGTCGTTCTTACAGGCCCAACCTAGAGTATGAACCTCCGACTCAGGAGCCAACTGTACATACCTCAACTATATCCTGGACCCACCAAAGAGCTTGAACTTCTGACTCCGGGATAAACCTTTCAGGGCATGAGTCTGAGCCTGAAACTAACTCAGGGGTCACCCATACTGGTCCAATCTAGAGCCTGATACTCTGAGTTAGGGGTTATCTGTATAGGACCTAACCTAGAACTTGACTTAGGGATCAACCTGACAGGTCAAGATTCTTAGCATAGGCCTGACTCGGGCATCATCCATACAGACCCATCCACATAGGCTCAACCTAGAGTCTGAGCCTCTGACTCAGTAGCCAAATGCACATACCCCAACTAAGAATCTGAATGTCTAACTCAGAGGCCTCTGACTTATGGGATCATCTGTACAGGCCCCAACCAAGGGCTCAAACATCTGACTCAGGGGTCAACCCTACAGGTCAAGAGCCTGAACCTAATTCAGGCATCGTCCATACAGGCTTAACAGAGTCTGAACCTCCGACTCGGGAGTAAACTGTACAGACCAAAATCCATATCCTACACCTCTGACCATGGGGTCAAAAGCAACTAACAAATAGTCTGAACGTCTTACTCAGGGAACAATGGTACATGCCCAAACACAGACCCTGAGCCTATGGCTCAAGGTTATCCACAGGCCCCACAAAAGAGCTTGAACCTTTTACTCTGGGGTCAATCTTAAAGGACAAGAGCCTGAGCCTAACTCAGGGATCATCCATACAGGTTCAAACTAGAGCCTTAATATATGACTCAGGAGCCAACTGTAAAGGCCAAAAGCAGGAGTCAACAGTATGTGCCCAAACTTAGAGCCTGACTCAGGGGTCATCCATAAAGGCCCATCCTAGAGCCTGCAACTCTAAATATGGAATCATCTGCACAAGCCTGAACCTAGAACCTCCAACACCTGCAACCTAGAGTCTGAACCTTTGACTCATGGCTCAACCATACAAGCTGCAACCTAGAGCCTGAACCTCTGACTCAGGGCTCAACCATACAAGCTGCAATTTAAAGCCTGAACCTCTGATTCAGGGCTCAACCATACAAGCTGCAAATTAAAGCCTGAACCTCTGACTCAGGGCTCAACCATACAAGCTGCAACTTAAAGCCTGAACCTCTGACTCAGGGCTCAACCATACAAGCTGCAACCTAGGGTCTGAACCTCTGACTCATGGCTCACCTATACAAGCTGCAACCTAGACCCTGGACTTCTTACTCAGGGGTCATCCTTACAGGCCCAGTCTAGAATCTGAACCTGTGCCTATGGAGCCAACTGTACAGGCCCCAACTTACATCCTGAATCTCTGACATAGAGACCATCCATACCGGCCCTTACTTAGCACTTGAACACATTTGTATTTCGCAAGCCCAAACCAAGATCCTGAACATCCGAATCAGGAGTCAACTGTACAGGCCAAAACCAAGATCCTGAACATCTGACTCAGGGGTCAACTGTACAGGCCCAAATCAAGATCTTGAACATCTAACTCAGGGGTCAACTGTACAGGCCAAAACCAAGATCCTGAACATCTGACTCAAAGGTCAACTGTACAGGCCCAAACCAAGATCTTGAACATCCGACTCAGGGGTCAACTGTACAGGCCCAAAACCAAGATCCTGAACATCTGACTCAAGGGTCAACTGTACAGGCCCAAACCAAGATCTTGAACATCCGACTCAGGGGTCTACTGTACAGGCCCAAAGCAAGATCCTGATCATCTGACTCAGGGGTCAACTGCACAGGCCCAAACCAAGATCCTGAACATCCAACTTTGGGGTCAACTGTACAGGCCCAAACCAAGATGCTGAACATCTGACTCAGGGGTCAACTGTATAGGCCTAAACCTAGATCATGATCATCTGACTCAGGGGTCAACTGTTCAGGCCTAAACCTAGATCCTGAACATCCAACATTTGAACCTTTGACTCAGGGGTCAACGGTACATTCCCCAACCCAGAACTTGGACCTCTGACTCACAAATCATCCTTACAGGCCCCAACTTCAAGTCTGAACCTATGACAATGCTGTTATGTATTTAAAAATTTACAGAAAGCTTCATGCTCTTTTTATTCATGCACACAACTTATCATCACAATGCACAGGAAATAAGAAAAATTAATAAGAATTCTCAAATGTAGTCATATTGTCTCCAAATATGGTCATAGAAGTAGTGAACTCTTACCCGATGGATTATGAATTTCATGCTCCTCATATCCATATGTGATGTATACAGTTTTCTTCTTGTTTTTTGGGGGGTTTTTTTTGGGGGGGGTGTCTGTTTTTTTTTTTTTTTTTTATTTATTTTTTTGTTTTTTGTTTTCTTCTTTTTTTTTTTTTTTTGGAAGATGCGCAGAAGTAGACAGAATTTTTGAAAATTAGTCTATTTTTTGGCAGTTTAGCCCAGCCGTAAGGCACTACAGATGCTGGAACCATGAAATTTCACTAGATATCTGCATTGCTGTGGCTTGCCCACAATGTGTCAAATACAAAAAACAATTATTAGTTCAACTCAGATGATCTGTTGCCGTAGGTTTATATCTGTGGTGTGTTGGCTGTTGAACATTTTTAACTTCTTCAAAACATTAAGGCCAGTAGATCTTTACATGTTCATTTCAAATCTCTTTAAATGTCTCACATGTGATGTTTCTTCATTCTAAGTTGCATCATTCTACATCATTCGTGATGTAACAATTCAAGCATTGATGTCATGATGAAAAAATCTGTCAAAAATAGTTTGTCAGGCAATAGGCCCCTTGTATCATCTATATTATGATATTTATGTATCGTTACCATATTTCTGAAAAATCTGTAGGATAAGGGAAACATGGATTATGTGTCTTTTACTTAGGTATATCTTTTTCTTAACATTATTCATGTACCACTGTAAATACATCATACTCATTCTATTCGTCTGTACTGTCAGATTTACCAGGTCTGAACTTAATTGTTACGAAAGTCAGTTCAAGGTTATCAAGTAATGACAATAGTTCTCAAAATTTCTAAGAAATATGTACACATTGTTTCCCTGCATCACTGACCCCTATGGACCAAGCATCCTAACACAGTTCAGGCTTATTGATTTATGGACCTAATATGCCTACAGGACTACTGGTCCTAACATCTATAAAGGTTTCACATTGCTACATTTAGCACGAGTCTTACAACTACAATACTTGTTTAATTTTCTATCTACATATATATCAATTATTTCATCAAAATATATACGATAAATTACAAAGACAAATACATGATCATAATTTTACTTCAAATGTTGGTTATGCTCTTTATAAAGAGAACAAAACAACTTGCATGAATATCTGGAAAATAACACTGAGATGTTATTTTTAATTTCTAATTATAACATAAACAGATACATTCATATGAAAGTCTCAGAATACAGCACAAACCACTAACATCATGCTCGCACCCACGCACACACCCTTGCTAATACAATTTTATGTATGTAAAATACTACAAGACATTTTTTAAAAACAAAAGGGTGCATACATAATGTGGCATTCAGCTTTTTGTAACTTGTTTCATTTGTGCACATTTAATTTGTTTTTCTACTTCTAACAAACAAGCAGAAATAAACAATAAAACAAATTGGAAATAAGAGTTTAAAATCTGTAAACCTTTCAAATTTTTTCTAAACCGGTACATAATACGCCAACATTTTTTTATCCTTGGTGTCATACAGACTAGAACTAAATTTATATCTAGTCTAATTGTGGTAAATCCAGATTATCTTTGATCTTTTCATAAATATATCCACTACAGTTGTATTAAATTTTGAGATAAGAAAAATCCTGTTCAGTAGGCATATCTTCATAATGTGACCTTTCTTTGTACCTAGTTTCATCAAAATCCACAAAAAGTTTAGGAGGAGATGCAAAGAGAAGGTATTTTCCATAGAAAAATCTAAGGGCCAAAACTCCTGTTAATGTCTATGGACAGCATTCAATATGCACATCTTCATATAGTGTTCTTTTTTTTTAACAAAATATCATCAAAATCACCTAAGGGTTTTAGGAGGAGTTGTAAAGACAAAGTATTTTGCATATAAAAATCAAAGAAACTCTATGTCCAAGGGCTATAACTTTTGCTGGGATGTGCCCACATTTATATACGGGCACATAAAAATAATACTACATCATGACAAAAACCAGGAACCAGAAATGGTGACAACAAACTGGTGCCTAAAGGTGTAACAACATCATTAAACCACCAAGGCCTAGAGCCATAAATATACAATGAATTTAAGATAGATTTTGTTCTCAAACTTAAGAATTTACTTACCGGTAAGTATTTTTGTTACAGTAGAATTCAACATCATGGAATAATTTTTGTTCATAGCACTGGAATCAGAGAAAAGACTTCCAGTAAGTCGTACAACAAATTTAGTTACGGAATCACTATGACCTTGACCTTGAAGATAACACTTTCACAACTGTGAGAAGTATAAAGCAGATCAATAAAACAACCATGGTTTTCTGAACCACAAACTTTTTCTGGTCAAAAGTTCACTGTGACCTTGATATGGAAGGAAAGAGTCCATGGTCATAACAAACCCCTAAGACAGGTAATGATAAAATGGAGTATCAACCAGATCAATAGAATATGACAACTGCATACATATGACAGTTTAAGTTTTAAAGCTAAATGTGTAAAAAAGATGGACACACCTATGGACAAACACACAAACTCCCTTAACGAGTCCTTTCCTGGTACAAGTTTTAAAGCGCTGCGCAGGTTTTAGCACATGCCGATCTTTTGTAATCGTTAAAATAGTCAGCGTCTTAAAAACATTAATAATATTTAAAAATTATCAACAAATTATAAAATCAGCATAGTTTAACCGAAATGTATTTACCCAACATTAATATATCGAAATTAATTCCCATGAAATCTTATTACGACATTTCAAATCGTTAAAAATAGTGTTTTTTGAGATTTTCCCCCAAAATTGAACCAAGCGGTGAATTTTTCTACAATTCTCTGAAAATCTTTTTTATTTCGCATTTCATCACTGACGAAAAAATGATCAATTTTCCTATTGTAGTTTTTGAGATATTTTTACCCAGAACGGCCTCGTTCACAATGGGGGTATCATAAATTCTATAATTAAAGATGATGCACTCCTTAGTATTTGCCTAGGGTGAAATGAGTGAATTATTTCTATTTTCATGCCACTGCAATATTATTCCAGTTAGACTTATATAGTGCATTGAATACAAATTTCCAACAGTGCTAAGAGAATTGAGAGATTGCCAGATGTTAAGTCCATACCCCCACAGTATATATTTACAAGCTCATATGCTCATTCTAATTCTTGACTTTTAACCCTCCCTCCCCACTCCCAAATGGAAATATGAAAATAGGAAAAGCAAAGGTGCAATCTTAACATATTGTTATCTATCATCTAGCTCAGACGACGCTGAAGCAGACACCAACACCAGGGGTATTGCAATCACTCTTCTGGACAAAGTGCAGTCCAGCAAAACTGAATGTTTTAAGCAATAAAAGAAAAGTGTTCCAATTTGCTTATTTTCACCTTTGGATCACTTGAGCTTTTAATTAAAGCAAAATAACTGCCATAGATGTTTTGGCCTGATAACAAAGCAGACACATAAACATGAAAATAAGGTCACACTGACCTAGTTTTATCTGAAATTATTCAGAACATATGAAAGTCATCTCATATGAAAAGTATCAGTCTGTGGTCCATTTGAAGTATCAGTCTGTGGTCCATCTAAAGTTTTGAATTGTTGCTTCAACAAGCTCCATAATGAGAACGTTAATGGACAGACAGACAGACAAGCATAATCAATTTTTAGACCAATATTGCTCTGCAATCCAGCCAAAAACAAAAAAAATAGTGATTGTACATAGTTTCTATCACTACTTTCTTATGTTCTTTTTTTCAACTAAACAACTGGTACCACACCTTACATTCATAAACATGCATAAATGGTATTAAAGCACAAAGCACTATATGAATAGTTTTGATCACTCATTCACCGTACAATACGTCTATAGTATTCACATTTATTCCAGGCTTTTGTTTTGCACATTAGGATGTAGCTCAACTTTCAGTCGACCTGCTTCGATTGACTTCTGTCCAGATAATTTAAATATCTCAATTGTTTTTTCATGGTCACTAACTTCTGCTCTTAATTTCTCTATCTGCTTCTCCTGCTCCATGATGTGTACTTTATAGCTGTTAGTAAGATGTTCCAAATTGCTGACATTGTTTTGTAAAGTTTGGAATCTATCATTAAGTTTTTCTTTCTCTATGGCACTATTTCTCTGACTGCGCGCATTTTCTAAATAGATGAGAAGCACAACGATAATAAACACAACCAAGTCATTTAGAATTTCGCCTGCGAGTGTGACTGCTTCATGTTCTGTCAGTGTGGGAGTCTGCAACGCTTTGCCTTTACTTTTGCCCATTATCATTAACCGCCATTGTGCACGATGGTAAACTGGAAAAAAAATTCATTTAACAAAATAAGTTCAGATCCTTGTCCAACAGAAAAATTACATGTATGCATTTTGGCTCCGACCTTAAAACATCGAATATTTATCTTAAAATGTCGGGGATAATTGTTTGGGCAAAAAATAATTAATTATCATTTGTGATTGATCCAAATGCATTCTAGCTGCCATCAAACATTGATTCAGTAATAAGTTAAATCAATGAAAACAAAAAACAAAAAACCACCAACCCTAATTTCTTTCAGCATGTTACTGGAAATATGCATATTTTTTTGCTTGACCTCAAGTAAATTCAAGTTACATGTGTAAAACTGCAAGTCAAGCACTTCAAACCCCTTTTCAAGCATTGTGAAGAAGGAATTGTTGTAAGTATATATGTCACTGAAGGGGACACTGTATAATCTCATCTGCATAGTAGGAAAATATACGTCACCTGATCAGGTTCTTACAATGTACATAAAACTTTTAAAAGTGCAATGCACTGAACTCTTTAACCTGACACATCTATCAAAGTTTGGTTCTATCCATGGTCAATTCAAGCAGGAAGGTCCATCACTGTACATTCTAAGGCCAATGGAGTTTTTTTAAAGGTCTGATTTCCTTAATTAAAATACATAATCATGGGGTTTTGTGACTTGTCAATTACCAGGGATCAATGTCATAAACTAAGAAAAAAATTCAGTGCATTATTTCATTTTAATCTGCTCCAGTGTCAAGCATTCAAATAGATTGTTATACATGATGGCTTAATTCTATCTATGAAAGGAATGAAACTGAATAAAAATCTCAGTTATTCATTCATCATTAAAACTGAAGGATTTAAAAATATGACTTAAGAATTTTCTCAGTTTATGCCCCAAATCCAGGATTGCATCAGTTAATCCACTTGGTCATGCAAATGGAACATGCTAATTCAAGGACTCAATCTGGACTGACTGACATCATGTATAAACAATTTAAGCAAAAAGTGAGCATCCACAATGAAGTTTTATGGTTTTCCACAAAAAAGAACACACTATGTAAATGCTACAGAGTTGTATCATGTTTCAATCAAAAATTTGTGGATAATATTACTAGATTCATATAATGTGGTTTATTTTACAAAATGCCTGCTTCATGTGTTGAATTTGTTAAAATTTCAAGTATTTGTTTGCCTTGCATCACAACAAGATTATTGCATGTATATGGTGTTGGCACCTGCTTGATACATTGGTGCAAAGATTCAGACCTTTGTAATAGACCCATCTGAAACAGTGAGGGACCTTTTACATGTCATTTCATTACCAACATGATCAACTCACTGCGGTACCGATAAGAAGAGTAAAGATTTGCCTTCTGTTGTTATTCAGAATTCAGCACAACCTAGTGGCGCTCAGGCCAATCCAGCAAAGCAGTACTGCCCTGTGAGACTTTCATCTTGACTATCACATAAGTGTAACACTCAACTTAATTATGAGTACGTGCACACTTTGTAACAGAGGGAGAAGAAGAAGTCCGGTGACACAGGGCTTTTTGTCTTAGGTCTCCTTCAAAAATATGTGTACAACCAGTGTAATTTGCCGAGAAGAAACCCTTAAACTGAAGTGTTATCGGCATGCAACACAAAGCAAGTGCACACAAAGCAAGTGCATTTATCGTATATAATGAGCTGACATGCATTATATTTTAAATATATTATGAGTATGATAAATGCATTTGCTTTGTGTTGCATAACCATAAGGGAGCAAGAATTTGATTTTTAGAGAAGGGGGAAAGACTTTGCAAAAAAAAAAGTTCTGGCTCTCAATAAAGGGAAAATTTAATTTTCCGGCCCATAGCACCGGTTAAGAAAATAATTCGCACAGGGGGTCATCAAAAATGAAGGTGTATTCTATATAGCAGTGGCCAGAGGGCTGCTGGAAATTTTGAGTATATATATATATAAATATATGTATAATACAGTGTTTGGTTTTGGTACAAAGAACCATCGAAATTATTTCTGCACTTGTAACCCCCTCCCCCGCACTCCCCCACGAACGGTTAATTTCATGGATCATAAGTGGGCATACCTGTCAACCCTCCTAGATTATGCGGGACTCTCACACATTTTTAACAATTTTTTCGAAAAATCTCGCATTGGCGTCTCTCCCAGATGGGAGAGCTAAAACTCCTGCATTTTAACAATCACCTCCCTCCAGGAACGTTGCTTTCAATTTTCATTGATTTTCACCGCCAACATCGTAGTACATACATGAAAATAAACAGTGTTACAACAAAGCTTGAACAGGAAAGCCATCGATCAAGGTAGTTTAAAGCGCTTACGTTACTAGATGTTGGACATTTGGGTTTATTCGGATTTTGCTTCCCATAGAAGGGTGAAGTCTATTGTTTACGTTTCCAAAAAGCATGTTAGTTTCATGAGCAGTATTCTAGGTAATTATACTATAAAATGATGTCTTGGTTATCTTAAATCATTAGAGAATGTAGTCAAATGAAAGGAAAAGTTCTATGTCCAGCCCGGCCAGGACACCTTCTAAAAAGAAGAAACACTTGAGGGTTGACAGGTACGAGTGGGGGTGTCGTGGTATGCATGACACGTTAAAGATCCCTCACTGCTTCGGGTGAGTCCGTTGCAAAGGTCAAAATTTGTATGCCCCGCATCAGGCAGATGCCGTCACCATATACGTAAAATATTCGTGGTGTGACATTAAACAAAAATCAATCAATCAATCACTCAATAATAAATGAACTGTACTGCGAGTAATTATTATACTCCAACCCTGGAAATTGTTTGATCAAAAATCAAGTACCGTACTGATTGAGCTATATACTAGCTATCAATTTAAGTGTCAAGTTAAGTGCAAACATGTTCCTTCATTATATTGAATAAATCTCGAGGAATCCAGTTATAATACTGCACACCTTGTATAGGCCTAATAGGATTTAACAAACAGTGTGTAGCCATTGGCACAATCCGATAGGGTTTTTTTTTTAACTACAATAACGTATCAGATCTTTTGTTTGTAACCACTACACTATCATAATTTATTTCCAAATACAATATGAGGGGGCAGGCGTGGTATAGTGGTTAAGCGCTTGGCTTGCGGCGCCGACGATCTGGGTTCGATTCCCGGGTTGTGCCACTGTGTTTAAGAGGTTGGTCACCTCCTGCTTCCATGTCGCGATATAACTGAAAAATTGTTGAAAGCGACGTAAAACACCAATCAACCAACCAACCAACCAAATACAATGTGCACTGAAACAATGGATTTTGTATATTGACCTTTAAGCAAAGTTAATTGTATGTCAGTATGATTATGGACACAGAATGATGGATGTACCTTCCGCGAGGGGAATAACAAAACGCTTTCTTAGATACGGGTTGTTGATCAGTAACTTGGAAACCTGTCCTGCAAATGGTTTACTTATTTGCTTTACAACCTGTACCGCTAATTTTAACACCGGTGCTGGCATATTTATAGCTTATTTCGTGAGGAAATTCCGTCCTAGTTAGTAGTCGGAAACTTTCATTGTTATAATTATTAAAACTGAAACGTAACTATTTTTTCCGACTTGCACAGTATTTGGTTTCGTTCTTGCGAATCATAGGATTGGTTGGTTGGTTGATTGGTGTTTTACGTCGCTTTCAACAATATTTCAGTTATATCGCGACATGGAAGCAGGAGGTTACCAACCTCTTAAACATAGTGGCGCAATCCGGGAATCGAACCCGGATCGTCTGCGCCGCAAGCCAAGAGCTTAACCACTACACCACGCCTGCCCCGAATCATAGGAAATTTCATAATAATCTTTAAGTGACATAAATCGACAAATAACAAAAACTGAATATCAGGAAAGAATAAGCTTATCCCGTTGACTGGCTACGCACGCAAAATTTTCATCGTGCTGCATAAGAAAGGAAAACTTCCCTATTAACTCAGTCCTATATAGACTACAAAAATATCTATAAATATTCATTTTTCCCACTTAGCATCATTCAATGGAACAGACTACCCACACAGCGACAAACACAAAGAACAGATTATTATACTATAACGACGCAAATGACCCTTGATGAACGTGCAACTTACCTGCATATGGAACTAATGGCTGAACCACTAGTAACTCATCATTAATATGTGTCAGAGCAGGTGCCGAAATCACCAAAACAAAGGTAAGATATTTTTTTCTGTAATTGTACAAGACAATATAAAATAGGTGCCGAAATCACAAGGTCATATAGGTGTCGAAATCACAGCGGGTGCCGAAATCACTTGGTGCCGATTTCCTGTACCCGAGCAAACTGTACCACCTCAGACCTTAGATTATATATATTAAACCTTTATCTTTAATTGTGAATATTTTTCTTCCCGAACTTTTATCTTACCCAGAGACATATATACACATATATGTCTCTGTCTTACCAAATTATTTATTCAACCCCTTCTACTTTATTTCCATGCTTTTGAAATTCTTACTACTATTTCACCTTCTTTTATGCTTTTAACATGCAGCGCACCCTGTTCAGAATACTCCAAGAGGAAGGCGAACAGTACTGATAGCTAGCTAGCTATATAGACAGACAGACAGACAGACAGATAGATAGATAGATAGATAGATACAAAAGTATAACAAAACACGTCAAAAATATTTGATTACAATGTATTACGGTACCGACTTATATTATTGGTCATATAAAGTGAAAACCATCATTCATTAATTCGGTGTAATTAACCAGTTTATAGACTCACCTTTTTCAATTTCACGAATTTGATTATTCCACACTGTTTCATCCAACGTACAGTGTTCTGACCGACATCTGAGTCGTCACTGGTGTTTCCGATATTATTGACAATCGGATATGCCTCATGTTCCGGCGTAGCTCAATGGGTTAGGTGCTCGACTGGTGACAGAGAGGTTCCGGGATCGAATCTCGCCGGTGACTTTACGATGTAATATGTCTTTCGGATCACGCAGTGATAACCGAGATCCCGTGTCACGATAGACTTGGTTAGTAAACAATACTCCACAGATTAGGGTGGATCTGTTGCAAAAAGTCACAATTTTATGCACTGCATCAGACACAAACAAAGTTGTTGGCTCCAAGATGTCTTCAGAACTGTAAATTTAGACAGCCATACCTTAGCACACCAAGGGTAGATTTTAATCAGTAACAGAATATAATTCAAATTTTCTCCCCTGATGATAACCAAAGTTCTCTGAATTGTCTTTATGTTTTGCTCAAATGATACCAGCTTTGTGTATAACAACTAGGCAGCATATGATCATGAATAAATGTCAGGATTTAATATTACCCACTACTACGGCTCGGCAAATATAATTCTAGACAACGTATGACAGACCTAAAATACCTGTCTAGTACTGAAATAACGTATTATATTAAAATTTACGATTTATTAACTACTGTTATGCAATAAATACCGTCAAATTCGAAATTATCTCCCGTTATCAGACAACATTTGCTATTTCGTATTGATTTGTTGTTTCTTATTAATTCTTATTATCGATTTACGTCACTCCACGATTATTTCATGTATATGGTGACGCCCTAATCCTGATGCATTACATAGAAATTAATACCTTTGCAACGGATCCACCCGGAACAGCGAGGGATTTTGTACGTGTCACACCTACCATAACACGGGACCTCGGTTTTTACTGTCTCATACTAAAGACAGAACACCGGTGTTGCCAATAATGGGAGTCGAGCCCGGGACCTATCGGTCCCGAACCGAGCACCTCATCCGCAGAACCACACCAATTTAAACACATCGATAAGATCTATAACATAGATTTTACTTATTAAACATACGTGTATATATAACAAACCTTTTAGTCGAAAACAAGTGGAACGCAACTTGAGAAAGTTTTAAAGAAATTTATTGTCATACATCTCTAAAGAGTGTTGTACCCGTCCCGTACCCCTTTCCGCGCCGGAGGACCCTGGGTGAGTCTTTGTCACGCGGCAGATACCCTTTGGCGAAAACAAGTGGAAACCAAGAAATTTTAAAATACATTTATTATCTTAAATCTGGAAAGAATTGTAACCCACTCCCCCCCCTTCCCATCTCCGTCGGGCGATATCCCTGGGTGAACCTTTGTCGCAGTTTGAAGTGGCGGATCCAGGATTACCGAAAAAGGGGGGGGGGGGGCACAAGTGTAATAGCCAACCTACTCAGCTATTTTTACTTGTAAATATGTGGCGAAAACGGAGTGGATGGAGGGGGGGGGGCTTCCCAGGCCCTACCTCTAAATCCGCCACTGGTTTGCGGTAGATATAAAAATGAGTTCGGCTAAAATGTTGACATTACTGAGAAAAACGGATAGGGTTGGAAATCCCCGAAATCAAAACGAAAGTAGATTTTAATATTCCGTATTTCTCCTGCAAATGGATTCCTTTCTGGATTAACAACAGACAGTAGTTTATCGTCATAATTCATGTTTAAATACAAAACGATTTGAGGACTAAGAATAATGTATTTTTAAAAAATTAGTTTCGTTTCTATCCTGAACGTGTCATAGGAGGTGACATTGGCGTCGAGTTTGTACAAAGCTCAAATCGCCATTGATTTGTGTGAGGAACATTCTAATAAGGAGCGAACTTTATATTGTAAAACGTGTCGGAAAAATATCTGTACAGAGTGTGCGAAAACGAGCCATAACGGTCATGATTGGGACCTATTGAAGTCAGTTGGGAAAGAAAGGAAGGCGTGTCTACCTGACGTGTGTAAAAGCATCCATAAAAACAGACTTCCGAGTGTAATGAATATGTCTACCCGGATTCTCCACCATGTAATGAATATGTCTCTCATTCACTGTTAGTTCCCAAGTAGAAATAAAGTCCAAATATAAATTCAAAATTTATTTGTTTGAATGTCCGAATTATATCATAAATTGATGAAAATGTTTATTTTACAAAGTTCCAAAGTATAAAAATGCAATAATTCCAATTATACAAAGTTGTCCTAATTAAAGATGATCCAAAAAGCTAACTCCCTAAAAATGCTCTCATTCATTCTATATAAGTTGCATTGACAAAATCATTTACATGTACGAACTCCGCCTTCATTACAAAAGTACAGCCAGTCAGAGCATAGGTTACATATCCTGTGTGTACAACGTGCTGACTTTAAATGAAATCAATTATTAATTAAGTAAATGACAAGCATAAGAACACAAAAAGGTGTGTCCAACAAATTGAATTTAAAAGATATCAATTCTTAATCAAGTAAATGACAAGCATAAGAACACCAAAAGGTGTATTCAACAAACTGAATTTAAAAGATATCAATTCTTAATCAAGTAAATGACAAGCATAAGAACACTAAAAGGAATGAAAGTCTTTGAAATCAGATAACTCAGAACAATACCCCTCCTATGCTTACTTTGGAAACCTGATAAATGACAGATTGAAATATGTACCATATGTGAACAGAAATAACTAATTTTATTTGGTAACATTCAAGGAATGCATTTCACCTGATATTATATCCCAGTAAATGTGAAAGTATTCCAAATCACTAAGAAATAGAAAAGTTAAATCTTAACTATTAATAAAAAAAAATATCAATAAATCCAAAATTAGTTAATTTGATTTTTGTAAACTCATATTATTATACATATATACAAAATCCGCCCCATTAAAAAAAATTGAAATTCAATTTTATATTAGAGTATAGAAAAATCAAATAATATGACTGAAAAAGAAATCAGTTCAAACATGACATACATTCTTATGAAACTCACTTCATATGATTATGTTGTAAAAGACACAGTGCATATAAAATTAAGAATCATGTCACAAACGATTTAAGACCCCTTGCACTCTGTTGGTAATTGATCAGATTGTGCACCGTTACATACTCCTTACATATAAGTGGTATGATTATTAATACCCGTGGCAACGTAATTATAACAATGAAACGATTAAATTCACATATATCATCAAATAAAAAAAAATCTATCAAAAACGTGTACAACGCAACATTGCCTGCAATATAACCCGTGCGGTTAAATAATACAATGTGTCTGTATGTACAAAAAGGTCAACTACATCTGAAAACACCTTGATTGTACTGTGGTATCACCCTTGCGACGTATACATCTTGGTGAGAATGAAGTAACAATCGATTTCAGTCAATCATGAAAGTACAATACTCAAACAAACACAAATCTGCTAGTACAACCCTATGTAACCTTCAAGTTTAAACATTGTGACTGATTGGTTTAATCAAAACCAACTGGATCAACACATTTCTACTGCACCGTAATTCATGGTATAACCGTGGTGGAATAAAACATCCTCGGTTAGTTTAATTACAGGTGAATAATGTGTTATCAGAATCACAATTATATAATTATGCAGGAAAACTGGTTTAATCAAAACCAACTTGATCAACACATTTCTACTGCACCGTAATTCATGGTATAACCCTGGTGGAATAAAACATCCTTGGTTAGTTTAATTACAGGTAAATAATGTGTTATCAGAATCACCATTATATGATTATGCAGGAAAACTGGTTTAATCAAAACCAACTTGATCAACACATTTCTACCGCACCGTAATTCACGGTATAACCCTGGTGGAATAAAACATCCTTGGTTAGTTTAATTACAGGTGAATAATGTGTTATCAGAATCACCATTATATAATTATGCAGGAAAACTGGTTTAATCAAAACCAACTTGATCAACACATTTCTACCGCACCGTAATTCATGGTATAACCCTTGTGGAATAAAACATCTTTGGTTAGTTTAATTACAGGTGAATAATGTGTTATCAGAATCACCAATATATAATTATGCAGAAAAATGACCGTATAGCATCAAAATAATCAATCAAATATATGATTCTTGAAAATTGTTAATAAAACTACACTAAGGAAGATCTCATGGACCTATATATCAAGTGAATACACATGTGATTATCCACTGATTATAGTTACTTTACACAACAAATTATTTCAAATAAAAACATCAAAATTTTCTAGATAAAATCGTGATAACTTAATACTACTTAAAATGAAACTATTTACATTAATTTACAACATGGGTGGTGGTCTAGCGATAATTGCACGCTTTGCCTTAGCGTTCAATGCATGTTCCGGCACCCATATGGCATTGTCAGCTGGCTCTCCGACTATTTGCACCAAATAATGTCCAGAGTCACGCTTGCCTATCACTCTCTTTATCTTATGATGACCGTCTGTATCACTTGATACAAAGAATCTTTGAAGATCGTCCTCCATAATCAGTAATTAATGTACTTCACACCCAAACGTGGTAAATAAACGAAAAAGCGCATTACTTACTGTCGATGCATCTTTATTTTTGATCGGTATGGCAAACAAGTTCTTCGAAAACATGTCGACTTCCGTAAATATATACGTATTACCGTCTGGTGTGTTGGTAATATTCCATATAAATCGATTTGCCATACTTCGAAATCTTCCTATGTGAAATGATAGGATGTAATGTTTGTTTTTGTTACATTCTGTGCATTTTACGTTTTTGACTGAAATCGTTTAATTATCATCAGTTAGGTTTTGAAATACACAATAGGATTCAAATTCAGATAAAAACTTATGTCCATTTTCACTACTTAAATCCCGAATACTTTTCAATTGGTACTTTGTCCGAACGATTTTGATTATATCGGTTGTTCCATTTCTGCCTCTGAATATTGGAGTTTATCTAATTCCATATTAATGACTGTTGCCGGTGTAGATGTTATTGGAGTGCACATTTTTAAACTATTGTCTTTAAATTTAGATTCTCCACCATGTAATGAATATGTCTACCCGGATTCTCCACCATGTAATGAATATGTCTCTCATTCACTGTTAGTTCCCAAGTAGAAAGTCCAAATATAAATTCAAAATTTATTTGTTTGAATGTCCGAATTATATCATAAATTGATGAAAATGTTTATTTTACAAAGTTCCAAAGTATAAAAATGCAATAATTCCAATTATACAAAGTTGTCCTAATTAAAGATGATCCAAAAAGCTAACTCCCTAAAAATGCTCTCATTCATTCTATATAAGTTGCATGTACAAAATCATTTACATGTACGAACTCCGCCTTCATTACAAAAGTACAGCCAATCAGAGCATAGGTTACATATCATATGTGTACAACGTGCTGACTTTAAATGAAATCAATTATTAATTAAGTAAATGACAAGCATAAGAACACAAAAAGGTGTGTCCAACAAATTGAATTTAAAAGATATCAATTCTTAATCAAGTAAATGACAAGCATAAGAACACCAAAAGGTGTATTCAACAAACTGAATTTAAAAGATATCAATTCTTAATCAAGTAAATGACAAGCATAAGAACACTAAAAGGAATGAAAGTCTTTGAAATCAGATAACTCAGAACAATACCCCTCCTATGCTTACTTTGGAAACCTGATAAATGACAGATTGAAATATGTACCATATGTGAACAGAAATAACTAATTTTATTTGGTAACATTCAAGGAATGCATTTCACCTGATATTATATCCCAGTAAATGTGAAAGTATTCCAAATCACTAAGAAATAGAAAAGTTAAATCTTAACTATTAATAAAAAAAATATCAATAAATCCAAAATTAATTAATTTGATTTTTGTAAACTCATATTATTATACATATATACAACACGAGAGTCGAAACGCTAGAAAAATCACATTTGATTGATGACAAAATTGACAAGGTCATACAACAGCTAGACAAAATTCAGACATCTATGATCGAGGCAACTAAGAAACTTATCAATGAAAAGAAACAAAAGTACAGAGCATTAAAACAAAGCAGCCAAGTATCACATATTGGAAATGCTGAAATACATGCACATGATAACGGAGTCGCTGGATAAAAATGTACACGAGTATTCCGACACTGATGTGATGGAGATGGAACAGCAGATGATGTCCACTCTGGAGAAATTGGAATCGCTGAAACGTGAGGAAGAGAATGAAACGGCTGTATTCATACCAGGTCACATCGACCACAAAGTTCTAAGTGACATGATTGGTGAGGTTATTAGTCTGGATGACCAGGACCAGGAAACTCTGAGATCAGTGGACATTACAGAAACATATACTGTACAACAATTACATGTGCGTACTATACGCCCTGTAGGGAACGATACAGCATGGATTACGGATTCCGAAGACAAAAAAGTAAAGGTAATAGATAACAAAGGTAATACAATACAAACAATGCAGTATGGTTGTACTGACTTTGTTGTTATGGATAACGGTGATCATGTCTACACTTTTGGCAAAGAAGTACGAGTTACCTCCCTTGATGGTAGTGATCGTATAGTCCTGTTCGAAAACGTGAGTTGTCTTTCTTGATTTCTGGTCACATTGCGCAAACGCAGCCTTTGTCTCTGACTTCCGGGTAGGCCTCCGTGAAAATGCCGGTCAACCAACGGTACTGCTGTATTTGCAGCAACCACGGCCTCAAAGTCGTGAATGGATCGAAAATTTCAATGCACAGGTTCCCGGCCAACCCCAAGCTACGGGAAGTGTGGATAAACAGATGTCGTCTCGTCAGGAAAGACTTCAAATTTTCAAGTAAGTATACTCAGAGACATATATACACAGAGACTGGAAACTCCCATTGAAAGCTATATAGCTCCCTGACATAAGTAACATTTCCCGACAGGCATTTCGATAAGCCGGAAGTCCGCCATATTGTTCTCGGCATTCATTCGCTTGAAAGCATTAAGCTTGCAAAGAAGAGGAATTTTCATCGCTTTTTAAACAAAGGTAGTTCAGATAAGTAAAAAAAGCAATATACTAATCATTTGAATCATAAAACATTTCATATATGATCTAATCAATGTGAAGACATAACCCCGAACAGAAGCCATTAGTTGTGATAGACCTCTGAAAACATTCACTTGGGTTTATGCAAAACATTTACACAATGTTGAAGCACATGCCACTATTTTCTGTTTATAGCACCATCAATGTTTATTATAGTCATAGTGCTTTAATTTTCGTATGAACTATCTGTAAATCATGCATAATATCCGGCCGTATTTGAGGATCTCGCGACATTTTTCTACTCACTACCGAACCCGCTGAGAAACGACAACGACAAGAAAAATTGTTAAAACAACAAAAATTAATGTCCTTTACATGACTAAACTCACACGTGTGTGTTAAGAAAGGTTTCAAACACATTTTATATCATTGAGCGTAGAAAACTTTATTCGTTATTTGATTTTAATCCAATTTTATATAACGCGGTAAATCTTCAATCGTTTTTAACCAGAAAACCGATACCATACCATATAGAGCAAAATAATCATATAACCTGTCGATATATAAACATCAAAGAAGTAATGGTTGTTATTTTAGTACGAACTTAAGCAGTTATAAACACGTAAGGGGACATCTTGCAATGCAAATTTTCTGTGGCCGGCGGGTCACCATTTTGTTTTTACTTCTTTACATAGGAGGGAGTAAAACAGCTCATACCACGTCAACAGTGCATATAAGATAAAACATTATTTTGTTTGCTATTTACCATCTGAATTTTTAAATAGACACAACATTGTTATTTACTGCCCATGAATGACAAAGACACACGCTGGTGCTTCCCCTGGGGTGGTGAACAAACAGTAGCAAAGGCAGGGGCATTGATTGCATATATCAACAACTCGTAAAAGGCAACAAACGCTGTTTAAAATGAATAAATATATAAATAGAAATAATTGTTTTAAAAAAGCAGGAAAATAAGGCGTCTCATTAAAAATATTGGTTTTAAAAATATTTTTAATGATGATTAATGATACAAGTTTGTCTCGATTTTGTTAGAAAGAAAGAGGAGAATATTATTTCTACACATCCATAAAATTAACAAAAAATATAAAAGAAAAAAAATAATAGGTGCCTGTAGAATTTGAACTGAGGTACGTCTTCAGGAAAAGACCAACTGCGCTATACGTCCCCAGGCGATATCCGACGGTTAAAATCGGTGTATTGTAGAGCGCGGTCACCTAATTAGCATAACAAAAGGACGTGCATCATATGCCGGACGAAGCGGCGAGTTTCCAGTCTCTGTGTATATATGTCTCTGGTATACTACTACTAGACAAACACTGAAAGTTTTCAAAGTGAAAGTGAAGCAGTACAGTCTACAGATTTACTCAAGAGTCAGTTTCTGTACTAGATTCGTAACTAACCGCTACCGTACTTTGCATACGAAGGTTTTTACAATGTTAACACTTAATATTTTTTAATTATGTAATGTCATGTAATTGTTGCACAAAAATAACTGACTTGACAGCTAGCCCCCCCCCCCCTTGTTTTGGTGTGACTTAATGGCACACAAAGTAAATGAAAGGGGGAAGGGGTGTCATGTATTATAGGACTAAATCCACTGATAATGCACTTGAAAGGAGGTTAAGAATTGAGAATAGGTTCTTTGTGTTTAAGTGCCCACTCTGTCTGTGACATGGGTGTCCCACACTGGCAACAGCAGGTCAGAATTTTGAGCCTGGATGACTCTCATTACTACATGTATGTACACTTTATGCCTGAAGTACTACTGAATGTGATGTTACAGCATATAAATTAAACTCTGGGGAAGAATTCAACCCGTATTGAGTGGATATTATCAGGGCTGGACTTGTAAGGTGGTCAGGACAAGTACACATGTACATCTACTTGCATCATGTACGGTACCTACATGTATGCTGTTACATGTAGATGTTTCATATTTTCACAATTGGGTATGGTTTCCTGCACGTTTTGAGACAGGGTACATTTATTACACAAATTTCATGGATGTATATATGCTATTGCAGGTTATGACACAACAAGAATATGCTCAAAACATTTTGTAGGAGAAAAGGGGCCATCCAAGGAGCACAACATCCCAAGCAAATTTCCAAATAGAACATTTAAACTTTCGGTGAGTACGCTCACTGAGTGGGTATGTGTACAAATTATACACACATATATATGTAGACATGCATACATGTATATTACAAGTTGCGAAATTGCTTTAACTTTGACAGTACACGTACCGTCACAAATAGATTAATGTTATATCACACAGTTTATTGCTGGCACACATTCTCTACTACTGAAGACCTTTCAATTGACTTTAAGGTAAATGACCTTGTGACCTTCACCATGATCTTTGTGTGCTAACATATTTTTTTCAGACTTTGTTGCTACTGGGGGCATAGTGTTTCACTCATTACAGTGTTTTCATTTTACATTTACAATTTAAATCAAGCTTTTTGTACATGTACATTAAATTGATATTAAAATGGGTTTTTTTTCAGTGTGCCATGGAATCTTCTGAAGCTTCAGCTGAACCAATGGATGTTGATCCTGATAGTGAAGATACACATGAACAAGATGAACCGACCAGTATATATGTCAACAATGATGATCAGTGTGGTCTAGGTATATCAGCTCCTGAGTTCATATCAGTGTCTATGCATGATTACACTGGTGCTTCTAATCGTCAGGAATATGGAAGGACTTTTATTACAAAGAAAATTCAAACAGACCCAAAACTCTTTGACGATGCCAGTACTCAAACTGACATACACACTGTTATTAAGATCAAAAGTGCATCAACTCAAATGTCACCATCTACAAGTGATTTTTCATGTCAGGCCAATTTACCTTCTTTAGTGTTTGATGATATAAAGGATAGTGACGAGAAAATCATGTTCTATACTGGCATTCCAAACTATGGAACTTTCAATGTGTTATTTGATGAAATCTCAAGCAAGGTGTACTTAGAAGAGGCAACAGAAAAAGACAAGAAGGGAGGAAGGCCAAGGTGTTTAAGATTAGTTGATGAATTTTTTCTCGTGTTGATGAGGTTTCGATTAGGACTTCTCATAGAAGATTTATGTGATAGATTCTATATTTCTAAAACAACATGTGCAAATATTATAAATCATTGGATAGACTTCCTGTCTGTAAATCTCTCATTCCTTATATCTTGGCCAGATAGTGATACTAATTCTAAAACAATGCCATCACAATTTAAATCAAAATATCCCAGGTGTAGGGCTATAGTTGATTGCACAGAATTTTATACAGAAACCCCAAATTCTCTAGCAAACAGGTCCCTTATGTTCTCACACTATAAGTCACATATGACATGGAAAGCTTTGTTAGCTATAAACCCAAGAGGTGTAATATCTTTTGTATCAGACCTATGGGGTGGCAGTGTTAATGATAAACAAATTTCTATCAATTCTGGAATGATTGAACTACTAGAAAAAGGTGACCAACTGATGGTTGACAAAGGATTCCAGATATCTGATTTAACCACTCCAAGAGGAATAGAGCTAGTTATACCACCATTTAAAAGGCAGGCGAAATTTAGTCGAAGGGAAGTTGAGGAAACCCGAAGAATTGCAAACTTACGAATCCATGTCGAAAGAGCCAATGAACGTGTAAAGAATTTTCGTATTTTGCAAGGGAATATCCTTGTAACTTTGTCAAAATCTGTCAGCAATATATTTAAAATTTGTGCAGCACTGTCAAATTTACAACCACCACTTGTAAATAATTGAATTTGTTGAGAAACATTAATATTTTTATACAAATTGATGTGCAAAGTGTATATTGTGTAATGTATAAACTGATTTCATTATACAATATACATGTACACTTAGCCACATGTTCCGAGTGATTTTTATGTTATTATGAATAATAAATTGTCAATCAATTGTGTACATGTATGTAGTTACCGTTCTTTGATTAATCAGTGGTGTAGTGGTTAAATGCTTGACTTGTGGCACAAGGGGTCCAGGGTTCAAGGCCAGGTCTCCCCATTATAATTTCAGAGATCGGTTATCTCCTGCCTCCAAGTCGTGATATGACTGAAATATCATGGAACCATGCATGAAAGTAAAGTGCATAATATATGAAATTTGGAAGGAATGACTTTATAAAACTTTTGGTTTTCAACAAGTGTCTTTAATCATGTTCCAATAGGTATTGAAGAACGACCTGTACTATGCTTTGTCATACCCCCGCAAACAAAGGTTGGGGGGTATATAGGAATCACTCTGTCTGTCTGTCCGTGTGTCCGTCAACCATAGTCCGGGACATAACTTCTTTATTCTTTATCATATAATGTTCATACTTAGTACATTTGTTCCTCTGGAGATGCCGGTGTGTCATGACCCTGAAACAAGGTCGTGGGTCAAAGGTCAAGGTTACTATTGACTCTATTGTAAAACTCTTGTTTGATATATATACAGTCTGACTAAAACCAGCTCCTACTTTCCACTCCTTTTCCATAGTCAGAATAATATATATATATTAAAATAGATTTTTTCATTTTTCAAATTTTAATTCACAATAACTTTCATGAAATAATTTATTGGTTATATAGCTTCTTCTTTCTACATACTCTGGAAGAAAATAGTTCTGGAATAACAGCATTTACATAAAATTTGTTTAACTTTATAAGCACAGAATTCCAAAATTCTGAATCAAAGTATATTCTTTCTACTGAATGGTCTATTAAAGTCCAAACCACAAAATCACACCACAATCGTTTAGTGATTGCAAGTTGCCCTTGGACCTGATAATAGTAATTATGATTTTGTATGGACACTTTATCTCCAATACCCCGCGTGGGGATTTGCAATGTTGACAATGAACAAGTCCATCGGGACTTGCCCCGAGGTGGGGATAATCCGTGTTTAACACAAGTCCACATTTAGATACATGAATTGGTGGATGATTTTTTTGCATTCTATAGCAGTACATTCTCCTTGCTGCAGCTTCATGATTTTTTCCCCATCGAGAGGCTTCAGTTGAAAATGAAGTGTAATTGAAGATATTTTTCACAACATTGTCAAAATCCGTGGTGTCTTTGAGTTTACAAATTTGTCCGAAATTTGAACTAGTTATGCGTCCAGTCCGTGCCTCCATCCAAGGACCACTTGCAGTCTGTTCTCTTGTGATTTCTTCCGTGACTTTGACATCTTTCTCAGAAATATGCAAGGAATTGAAATATTCGTGAAAGTGACTTACACACTGCACTGATTTGAGATCCGTCTTGTCATGATATTGAAGGGATATGTTATGTAAACTTGGAAGCATGTTATTATTTTGATCACATTCACCAGCATCCCCAACGTTTTCAGATGGAATCGTTGTCAGCCAAGCTGCATGAGGATTACACACTTTTAGTTTTTCAGCAAATTTGTTTACGTCTACTTTTATGTTCTTCGCGACCCTTTTTTTAACATTTTAATCATTGCTAGATTTTTCGGTCTTGTTTGCTTCCCATTTGTACTTTTTAAAGGAAAACTGTTGTGCTTTTTTTGGACTAAGTTTACGTTTTCGGGGTTGATTCCACTTGCAAATGTTTGAAGTTGAAACATGCAGTCCTTCCTTTCGTTTATCTGATATATCCACTAGTGCATACAACAACGCTGACACATGATTGCATGCCTCTCCTTCCCTGAAATGAATTAGGATTACATTGTTTTAAAAAAAGATGCATATGTTTTTAATTCAAAGTTACATGTATTTATACATCATTACATTATCATACTAATAATTACACTTACATATATGTATGTAATGTTGAGGGTAAAAAATTCAAGGGTGATGTTGTGACCTGCATTTAAGGAATGGGCGGGGCTGTAGTCCTTAATTTTGCCCAAATGACTTTTTTTAAGTAAAGTAAAAATTCACACCTTAAATCAGGAAAGGGGGGGGGGGTTGTAGTGTTGAATTAACCATATTCATAATTGATTATCAATATTGACATGCTTACCCAGCAGCACAGTTGCAGCTAGCAGAATGTATCCGTCCAGAAACTTTAGATAGGCACAACCATACATTGTAGTCAGTTTTTCCTTTGTCTGTTGGAAGTGATGGTATACATTTACTTTTGATGAAACAGTGAGATACGTTTTTGCCGATTTCGTGAAACTGAATGTTATGAATGTGTCTGTCTTCATAAAACACTTTTAACTGCCTGGTTGCCATCATCTTCCCTTTATCTGTCGCCCTGTCCTGGCTAAGTACTAGGTAGTTATATAAGTCATTATTAGTCACAATTGGGAACTTATTGACATCAGAACTCCAACTGGATTTTAAAGTGTCAGGATCTGGCAGAAGTTCTTGTAATGGCGTCACAAGTTTCTCGTATCTTCTTACTCCATCGGCAACTGTATCAGCTACACTTATCTCATTTAACGATTTTTTCTGCAGCAGAAATGTCCCTCTCACCCTCGAAACTAATTCAGTTTTGTTTCCCGACACCAGTTCTCCACGCTCACGACGATACGACTTCAGTTGCTTCACATTCCACGAATCAAAGTCTTCCATATTTCTATTTCGCCGCGTCCTACACTGTTAAAACTTACACTACCCGGAAGTTGAAAACCGCACAATAAAATCCAAACCCAAAGGGAGACAACTCATATTTTCGAACAGGTCTATACTATGTAATACAAACCCACTGATAACGACGTGTGACGGAGATCTTCTGGTCAGCATGAAAGATGACGGTGACCTTTACACCATTAATCCGAGTAGTCGCCGCCTGGTCCAGCGTATCACCATGACAGGAGAAGTGAGGACAGCATATGAATGCCATGAAGATGGTAGATCCCGACTCTTTATACTGACTGGCAGAACGGCTGAGAATAGGAATGGTGACGTATGCGCTGTCAACAGGACGAGTAAGGACAGTGGAGAGGTGATCATATTACACAGAGACGGGAGAGTGAGAGCTACCTATAGAGGACAAAGTGATTCTGCTGAAGTATTTGATCCTTGTGATGTCGACTGTGACTCTAGATGCAGGATTATTATATCTGACATTTACAATAGATCAGTACACTTGCTGTCGTACGATGGGACATTCTTGAGATACTTACTCCGTGAATTAAGTGGATGTCCATTATGTGTGTCACTGTATGATGACAGTCTGTGGTTGTCACTAAAATCACACAGTTCAAAGCAAGTGAAAGTGTATAGATACAAATGATATATCATTCATCTGTGCATAGTATAATGAAAAGATAATACGAATGTACACCTATTTACTATATTTTTACACTAATATATGTATAATAATTAAATAAATATAAAAAAACTCAAAGTAGTACATTTATTTTCAGGTTTTCGTGAAACCACATAATATATATTATGTTCTTGTCAAAAATTTGAGTGAGTATTAATGAAATAAGTATTCATGCATATAAGATTCATTACATTCAGTGTGCTAAACAGTGGGAAGAATAGGGAGGTTGTGGTTCGAGGCGGGCTTCAAATTTTTCACTTATCATAATTAAAATCAAATGTCCACTTTGATAACATCAAATAGGTAGCAAAGATTTGTCCCCTCCCCCACATTTGATCCTACGCCGGTGTAACCAATGGATAAGGTGCTCGTCTCGTGATCGAGAGGTCCCGGGTACGACTCCCGCTCTGGGGGCACCGGTGTTCTGTCTTTCGGATTAGACAGTAAAAATCGAGGTCCCGTGTCACGGTAGGCGTGGCACGTAAAAAATCCCTTCTGGTAGGTCCATTGCAAAGGTCTAAATTGCTATGCAATGCATCCGACAAATGTCCATACAAAACTGTATTAATGACAAAATTACATTTATTTATACAAAATATCATAAAGGCCTAGAAAGGGATATTCATTTTTCTGTGTAATGTCACTGTATATTTTGTTTATTTTTTTATTTATTCATTAATTTATCTATTTATTTTGCACAGGTTGATTCCTAATTTTGACTATCCTTGACAGAGTACATCATAACAATTAACTTATATAAATGTTTGATTATAATTTTGATGCCGGTGTTCCTCAGTGGATTAGGTGCTCGACTAATGATTGAGAGGCCCCGGGTTCGACTCCCGCCATATGCACAATAGCGTTCTCTGTCCTTCGGACGTCACAGTAAAAACTGAATCTTATATCACGGTAAACGTTAAAAGATCCCTCACTTCTTCAAGTGAGTCTGTTGCAAAGGTATAAAATTGTACTCAATGCATCAGGCAGATGCCATCACCATATACATAAAATAATCGTGGAGTGATGTGAGTCAATAATCAATCAATCGTTTAATTGATTGATTAAAATGTGACGCTGTATTTCCATAACTAGAAGAATCAAACCTTCCGTTGTATATCTATACGATCAGGAATTTCATCATTCTTGATAAATACTTCATTTAATAGCGAAAGCAATGACAATTTTTTTCTGATCAAGTTTAGAAGTACAACTTAAAGATGAAAACGTCAAATTTCTGAGTCCTCTGTCGGTGAAACAGGAGGGGACTAAAGTGTTTGTCGTTGTCTGTCTGTCCGGATGGTTTTATATATTTTCCTTCATTTTTCTTTTCTTTTTAGCTCACCTGAGCCAAAGGTTCAAGTAACCCTGTTGTTAAAGCGCTTCGTCCGTCGCCCGTCCGTCGTCTATCATGATAAACATTTCGACTTCTCCTTCTAATCGGTCCAACATATTTTGATCAAACTTTATATACTTCTAGTACTAGAGGATTTCTACAAAGTTAGTGCATTTTTCAAATTTGACAAGTGATACCGCCATCATAAACTTATATGTCCGAGAGGGTACCCTCCCCTTAATAAATCTTCTTATTCAGAAAGGATGAATGGATTATCTGAGCATTTTCAAAGGATGTAAGATTCAAATTTTGTTTACTTCGTTCAAATTGAAGATTTTCCCCCTTTTTATACGCCTGCATAAATGGGTCTTGGACTTTTATTTTTCTATGCAAATTACCTTGTCCTTGCAAATCCTCTTACACCCTTTGGTGGATTTTGATGAAATTTGGTACTAAGAAAGATCACATTGTAAGGATATGCATATTATACACGACCTTTCACATCTCAATATTGAATACAATTGTAGTCGGTGTATTTATAAAGGGGAGGGTATCAACAGGGCAGTGATGAGTGCGAAGAAGGTCAATTAAGCTACAAACAATTGAAGAAGAAACCTGAATTATCATTACACTTTTTGTTAAAAAAATACGTTGCTGCGATCTAACGTTTCATTATTTGCCATAACAGTCCACAGTAAAGTTTGGTAAACACTCAGACGGTGATGGTTTCTATTGTCTCCGACATTGTCCCAGCTGGGTAGATAGTTCATCATTCATGGTATCCATCGTCTAAAAAACCCCAACAAACAAATAAAAAAAAACCCAACAACAACAACAAAACCAAAACAACCCCATTAACGAAGGTAGATGGATATCATTACGGCTCCAAAACTGTGCCACACACATTTTGTGAAGAACATACAAAACTGATTTATAGTCTTTGTCTGTTATAATGTGTAAAGTATCGTATATGGTTGTTTTGGGGAAGAAGGGGGCTGATATTAAAGGTTTAAGAAACATTAACTTAATAAATAACTAACTGACTGATTGTCTAATTAATTAACAAAGCTCTGGAACACTTTATATAAGATGTTTATTATGGTAAAAGGATCCTTGACAATTAATATAAAAACAATTATTATAAGTATACGCGTAATAAATATAAAACTAAAACACATTCATAGTTTAAACTCTCTCTCTCTCTCTCTCTCTCTCTCTCTCTCTCTCTCTCTCGTTTATAAATACATATACATTACTCCTATACATTTCCACTTTCTCTCTGTCATTACCAATAATGCTTATGAATACATATACATATACATTAACCCTATATTCCAACTTTTCTCTATTATTACCAACAAGCTAACAAAAGTTACCTCGCTTACATCACAGTTATATCAATATATGCCTACAAGAGTTATATCTCTTTCAATATAAAAATACCAATACGCGTATGCAGATCTGTATCTTGGTAACTATTAGATTTATCTATTACTTTAAAGATATAAATATATATATATATATATATCTTTAAAGTCACAAAGCCAACATATTAAACATCTTACTATGGAAATATGTGAACTTAAAACTCTTTTCCTGGAGAAACAAGCAAAATTAAAAGAGGAACTTATTAATATAAATAAAAAACTCGACGCATATATTTCACTTAACAAGGACAAAGATGGAGAGGAAAATACAGATCCTGTGTCTTTAGTTAATTATTTTGAGGAGCATTACAGCCATTTACGTAATATGGGAAAATGTTTTATTGAAGACGAAGCATACCGATGTCGGCGTTCAAAATTACGTATGTGGTTTAATTTATTAAATCAAAGGAAAATTGCGTTCTACAATGCAATAAAATGTAGAGGAATGTCGGACATCTATAATACATTCTTAAATCAAACGGAAGTATTCATTCCTAAGAAATTCAGAGAAAAAATTACTTCACAAGATACAGATACCCAGATATTGATAAAAGATGAACTATCTGTATCAAAATTCAAAGCACACGTAAGAATCCTTGAGGATAAAGTTACACATTACTCGACAAAATATCTGGAAATTGATGAGGAAATGAGAAATGAAGTCTATAATCTGTGTCCGAAGGAAACCCATGAATTTCTTCTGAAACTTTGGGATACAGACACTAAACGGGAGGAAAATAAATCTAGCTCAATTTGGAAGAAAAAGGAATCTTGGTTCAAAAACCTCCCTATTCAAGAACAGGAAGAAGAGAGGAGAAAATTCAGAAAATCTCAGAAAAAACGACAACGGAAAACACAACAGGGAATCCGTTATAAAAATCAAATACAGAAAGAACTGAAAACAAATAGGACCATTATTCGACCAAAATATACCCAACCTGACAATAATGTAGAGGAGAATAAAAACTTATATCATGAAGCCCCGAAATTTTTACAAAAGAAAGAATCATACGCCAGCATCACAGGACGCAATGTTGAAAACTCGAGATGGGAACAGAAAGGACAAGTAGTGAACAATTCAGAGAGACGTTTAGAAGGACATAAACAAGCTTATATAGGTCAAAACTACAAAAATAAACCTTTTTACACCCATTTTCAAAGACGAAAGGTAAATAGGAATTATTTTTTAGACCAAAATACAAATTTAAAATACCCACCATAAGGGAAATTAAACCAAAAGTTCTAAATTTATCGTCTGAAAAATTAAATAAAGATCAAATTTCAGTCCTTAAATTGGGGCTTAAATTTACCACCACTCCAAAATCAAATATTTCAGAATTAAAAAATGACTTACGGGAATTTGAGAGAAAATTTCGTTTATTAGAATTATACCATGACAAAGACAACAATGATGAGTCTTTAGTGAAAAATAAATCAAAATATATACCAGAAAAGGGTAGAAATAAATCCTTAGATAAATATTTTGACATTTTATGGAAAACAAATTTCTCAGATATAAAGCAAGTTCCAAATAATTTATCTTACAAACAACGTTTTGCTTTAAAGGAAATTCAAAATAACAAGAATATTATAATCAAAGAAGCAGATAAAGGAAGTGCTGTAGTAATAATGGATAAAAACTACTATCAGAAAAAAATAGAAGAAATGCTAAATGGCCCTATCAATTACTCACTGATACAATCAAACATCGACAAACACATCCTCAGTCAAATAGACAAACTGTGCAATAAATATAATAACATTTTAACTAAAAATGAGATAGATTATTTAACAGTCTTCCAATCAAAAACCAGTAATTTTTACGGATTACCAAAAATACACAAATCAAATCAAATAAAACATGCAATATACCAACAACAGTCTGATTATATTGAAATAATTAATCCTTCCGATTTAAAATTTAGACCTATAATTGCTGGACCATCCTGCCCTACTCATAGACTGAGCAATTTAATAGATATATTATTACAACCATTTTTAAAAGAAATAAAAAGCTACGTAAGAGACGACATAGACTTCCTTAATAAGATTCCACCAACAGTTGACCCTAATACCTTATTAACAACTTTTGACATAACAAGTCTTTATTCAAATATACCACACGAATTCGGTAAAGAAGCAATTAGCTATTGGATAAAAATACATCCTAAATTATTACACCAACGCTTTAACGAAAACTTTATCATAGAATCCATAGACTTAATTCTTAATAATAATACATTCCAATTCAATAATAAACAATATAAACAAATCTTAGGTACTGCCATGGGAACTAAAATGGCACCTACTTATGCTATACTTACTTTAGGATATTTGGAACAAAGTTTATACAATAAAGTTAAACAAACCTTCAGTGAAAATGTAGCTAAATCATTTGAAACATTGTGGAGGCGGTATCTTGATGACTGTATAATATTTTGGAACCAATCATGGGGTAAAATAGAAGATTTATATAATATATTACAAGACTTACATCCTTATATAAAATTCACAATGGAAACAAACGTTAAAGAATTACCCTTTTTAGATATAATGATTAAAAAAGATGGTAATAAAATTATCACAGATATTTATCGCAAACCAACCGATACGCAACAATATTTACACTTTAAGAGTCATCATCCTAAATCTTGTATAAAATCAATACCATACACTCTTGCAAGACGTATATGCACAATAATTAAACCGTCTGAATTAAGAACATCTAGATTAAAAGAATTACGTAGTTCTCTAATACATCGCGGATATCCCATAACATTAATAAGTAAGGGATTCGAGATGGCCGAAGCCATACCGATATCTATTCTACGACAAACTAAAATGAAAGACTATAAAAATTCATTAGCATTTGTTTCAACATACAATAAACGAAATCCAGAAATTTTTAGTCAAGCATTTAAACATTTGGAATATTTAAGAACAGACGAAAAGATGAACTAAATTCTAAATAAGATACAAATTATCAAAAGCAAGAGACAACCAAAAAATCTTAAACAATTAATTACATCTGCCAAATCAAATTTTGATACTGAAGAATCGGAAAATATAGGTGTAACAAAATGCAAAAATAAAAAATGTAAGGTTTGTGATATAATTATGGAAGGAAATGTGTATAATTTCAAAAATGGTAACGTTCAATTCCTAGTAAAACGAAAACTAACTTGCAATTCTAAAAATGTAATATATGTCATATCATGTGACAAATGTAAAGAAGAATATATTGGGTCAACACAATGTTTAAATCACAGAGTAGCTTTACATAAAAGCAATATAAAACACTCACAAAACCGAGTGTTATTTGTGAGCAAACACCTTCACCATTGCAGTAATGGCAAATTTAAGGTTATGCCTATATACCAAACAGACAACTATTCAATCATTACGTTCAAAGAGCAAGATTTCATCGACAAATATAAACCTTCCCTTAACAAAACATAGCATCATCCCACGTAGTGGAATGTGAGATTATATCAGATACTTTTGTTAAAATACTTACTATATACTTTATCTGATATTCTACTGTTATCATTATTATCTAAGAATATGTGTATATATACTTGCTTGTTGTATTATCATGCATCATTACCTGAAGAGGCTCATAATGCCGAAACACGTGTAGTAATGGAATAAAACATGTTAAGCTTTGAAGACAATGTTCTTATTTTTTGAATATTGAATTTCTTTACGTTGGACATTATCTTTATATATATATATATATATATATATATATATATATATATATATATATATATATATATATATATATATATATATATATATATATATATATATATATATATATATATATATATATATATATATATATATATATATATATATATATATATGGCATATTTGACCATCAAGCAAATTACCATTAAACAATAAAGTAAGTATATAAAAAGATCTGATAAATATTTAAATAATAATATGACGAAATGACGTATACCTATTTTAAAATACAACAGGGTCAGCAACCAAAAGGCTAGGCAAGCCGACAGAGCACCAACCGATGGTTGAAATGCCGAGAAAAATACATATCTCAATATAATATCCGAATTATCGACTTTCTGATATTATAAGTAAAACTAAAACCCAATAAATCTATGCAATACCGCTTAACATATGATATTGATACCATTTCCGAATACGAACAAAACAGTATTCATTGGCAAATCGCGGACGTGTATTTTATATTTAAAAATCGCAAGATCATAATAAAATATGTAGTAAATTTAGACCGTACGGCGGCTTCGCCTATCATACAATTAAAATATGTTTTAAACATTAGTATACCCAAAATATAGAGAGATATATACACAAAATATTCAAATATTTACAATTAAACGATTAAAATTCCAAAAACTCAAAAATATACATAGAATACACAAAAAGCTACATGAAACTCGTGGAAAGTTTATCTTCGACGGACAAAAAATTCAATTCATTTAGAGTTTAAATTAAACTTAATTAACACTACTACATAACCAACTGGCAACTAAGTCTTATTAATCGTTCAGTGACGTCACATTGCGAAGAAAGCGCTAAATGATGCACTATTTTTTGGGGGGGGGGGGGGGGTTGCGGGGTTTTTTGCGTTCATTGAAAAAGGGCTGCCTTTCGAAACTCTTCGTGCGCTAAACGCACCCATCATATAGGAAATATAACATATATTTCATTGTATTTCTAATATTATATTTTGTATAATTATAGTTTTGTGTATGTATGGATTGATAATTGTAGGAGTAAAAATGAGTAAAAAAAACCCCAAATATTTATCGGTAAATTAAACTTGAGATTTGTATTCTTTTCTCTGTGTATCCATGGTGACTTTTGTCATCAAGCTGAGTCAGGTGTCTGTTGTCCCTTTGTTTCATGCATGACAATGAACATAAACAAGAAATTTTAAGAATATTTCAACATTCGAAAGTTTATTTTAAACTTTTAAAGGAGTATAGGAGCAGATATAATGCAAGCGAGACTCTCATCCAAGGTACATTTAGCTAGAGCCAAAATTATAGTCACATGTAACAGACGTACTGTTAAGTTTTGTACATACATGTATATTCATTTTTCCCATCATCGTGTTGCTAGTCGGAGGGTTTTGGCCAAATACTCATTTGGTGGAGTATTACTCATAACACAAGTTTGTATAAAACGCAGAATTTTCCCCAATCCACCTAAGGGACCGGTCAAAATTTATCAAAACATGGGACCGGTGCAAAAGGCATGGGGACAAGGACTTTTTTTTTTAACTTTTTGGGTAATGGCAAAAGGCATGGGGACAAGGACTTTTTTTTAACTTTTTGGGTAATGGCAACATGATTTTATTTTTGTATTAATGAGCATGGGACATGAACTTTTTTGAAACAAGAGGCCTAAGTGGGCTTATATCGCTCATCTGAATATCTAGATGATCAGTCATGCACGAAGGAAGTCAAATGTTGAACGTATGTCAAATTTTATTTCAGACGAGAATACTCTTTTTTGCAAAATATCATAAACTATTCTTATTTTGATTATGACAAATCCAAATAAACATACATATGCAGTCATGAAAAATCAAAGTTTAAATGTATCTCAATACTGATTAAGAGAAATAATTCAAAATTGTATGAAATAGAAAAGTGAGAATTTTTACAGATTTGTTTCCTTTAAAATGGCCTAATTTCATATCTCGAGTGTTGTGAAACATCTAAAAACTTATTAACATATGTAAAGAAATGAAAAAATATTACCACAGCTGCATTTGAACCGCTACTCTCCATATTTTAATTACCAAGTGGTATATATACCATTGTAAGACTTATTTTCAGTCATGGTGGCACCATCTATTGATCGATTTAGATGAAATGTACAAATTGATAGAGGACCTATAGAACTTCATGTATAACATATTTCATTACAATCTTTCATGTGGTATAACAGCAGAAGTTAAAAATGTGAAGAATTGTCTCTATACATCCTTGACTGGAAGTCTAAAAAATTCACACAAAATCCAAAAATTGAGATATTGACAATTTTTTTTTCAAAATAACATTCTTTTCCATAATTATGATCAAAATAGTCCATAAGAAATCATCATTATCAATTAACTGAGAAACATGACACTTTTTACTAAGTCCAAAAAATATTGCAAAAACGTCAGAAAGTTGATTTCGGAACAGAACCAAAAATAACAATACTTCTTTACACATCCCTCTAGACCACGAGTACTATTTTCCTGTCAAGTTTCATAGAAATCTGTTCAGTGGTTCTTGAGAAGAATCCGAAAATATGGACAGTTTACGACGAATGGACTGACAGTGCGCTATGACTATAGCTCACTTGAGCCTTTGACCAGTCCCTAAGAACTCGGTTTTTCGCCGAATTTCAAAAATTTACTTGCAAAGTGAGCTTTCGATCTGTATTGCAACAACCTAAATTATTATGCAAAGCATTAGACACTAACAAAGATGTCTTCAGAACTATAAATTCTTTATACGTATATATAGCTTAGCACACCACAGGCAGATTTTACTCAGTAACTAAATATAATTCATAATTTTCATGGACGCTTCTAAATGATGATTCACAAATTTCCTGAATTGTCTTTGTTAGTTTGTACGAAAGCCGATTGGGCTCATTTTATGTGGTAGTGGGGGGAATTTTTATCTCGTAATTACGAGATAAAAACTCGTAATAACGAGAAAAAAAGTCGTAATAACGAGAAAATATTCTCGTAATAACGAGAAAAAAAGTCGTAATAACGAGAAACTTTTCTCGTAATTACGAGAAAAAAAGTCGTAATAACGAGAAAAAAAGTCGTAATAACGAGAAAAAAAGTCGTAATTACGAGATAAAAAGTCGTAATAACGAGAAAATTTTCTCGTAATTACGAGAAAAAAAGTCGTAATAACGAGATAAAAAGTCGTAATAACGAGATAAAAAGTCGTAATAACGAGAAAATTTTCTCGTAATTACGAGAAAAAAAGTCGTATTAACGAGATAAAAAGTCGTAATAACGAGATAAAAAGTCGTAATAACGAGAAAGTTTTCTCGTAATTACGAGAAAAAAAGTCGTATTAACGAGATAAAAAGTCGTAATAACGAGAAAGTTTTCTCGTAATAACGAGAAAAAAGTCGTATTATCGTGAAAATTTTGACATGTTCATGTTAGATTTTGCAGTTTGCGAATCAGTAGTACCCATTATAGAGATGGAGAGTCGACTTTCATTTTGGGAATTCTTGGAGGAATTAACGACAGAGGCAACAGCATCAAAAATGAAAGGCGAAAAGGTAAAACTGCAAACGATTCGGTTACAAGTGGCCCTGGCTCAATTTATCAGGGGTTAGTAATAGGAATTGTCCACCATAGGTGAACAGAAAATGTGTACCCAATAGTCAAAAATATTATATAATTTTGTATCTCTGTTACTTTCGAAAACCACCATACAGATGGTCTGATATTATCTTCATAATAACACATTTCGACACCGCCGCAGAGTGAGAAACTTAATCCGCCTTTTGTAAGGATAATTTACGACCTTTGGCAAGTTTGCAAGCCTTTGGGCGTTCTTTGAATAGGTTAATTATGCGTACATAGGCCTGAGAAAAACGTCCTTTAATATATCAATATATAGTGATTGCAATTTCTTTAACCACATGTATATCGCTTACGAACTTATGAGCAGATGTGAAGTCTTGCAGTTTGTGTAAGTGAATTTTCTTACTTCTTCGTTCCAATACGGAATTAATCATACGCCGATGTGACCCAATAGATGAGGTTTTTGATTTGTGATCAAGAGGGACAGACTTAGTGTAGTTATTAAGCACTTGGCTTGTAGTGCGGGCGACCAACCGGGTTCGATTCCAAGATTGCTCTACTATATTTATGATGTTGGTAACTCCCTGCTTCCATGTCGCGATATAACTGAAATATTGTTGAAAGCGACGTAAAACCCCATTCAACCAATCAAATCCTTCAGACTAAAGCCTATAGAGCTCATTTGGTAGGAAGAAAAAAGTTTTCGTGTTATTTAGCGAAACTTTCGCGAAACTCATGCGTTAGTTTGCGAAACTTTCGCGTTATTTCGCAAAACTACGGAGTACGTTTCTCTTAATCAGGAAATAGTATCTTTTATTTCTCTTAATTACGTGATAATATTAAGTCCTAATAAGGCGGTAGTATATTCTTATTAGGTATTAGTATCTCCTACTGATACTGACACTTAAATCTAATTAAGTCCTAAGTAAATCACTGTATCTTCTAATTACGTGAATTTTTTTTTCTAATTAGAAGATGCCATGCTTTGGCATTAGGGTGCTTCTTGTGTATTGAAAAGAGGCGAAACCTAACTGAAGCAACAAACCCCCCGAATTTTCAACAATATTAAAATAATACAAGAATCTACAACAATAATTAATAATTTTATGTACTAATTATATGATTCCATTTTGAATTTCACAATAAAATATCTTGAACTTGTAGGCCATTGAGCGTAGTTGGTAGCGCACTCACTTCTTACCAATGCGACCCGGGTTTAATTCTCGGTGTTGTACGTGATATAGCGTGGTTGTCACCCGCCTGGTTTCATGAGGTTTTTTTTTCGGGTAATTGGATTTCCTCACACATATAAACGACAATCTCAAATCAAAATCTGTTCCAACTAGCAAAATTCGGTTACCACTCAGTATTCCAAAGGTTTGACAGTTCGAAAGACCGATAGACCGAAGGTCCGGTAGTCCGAAGGTCTGGAAGACCGACGGTCTGATCATTTCAGGGTCCAATGGTCCGAAGATTCTATAAACTCCTCAAAGAAATATACAATGTAGATCCGAAAAATATATGGTTGCAAACCCCCAATGAACACTGATGCCTTCTTCGAAAACAAAGTCAACGAAAACAATGTGTAGATCACATGATTAAAATGGGTTTCAGGAATTTCATGTTAATACAAATACACCCACTTTTATTTGCACTAGATAGGCAAACCAAAAGCACGCCTTGTGTGGAATATAAGCCCATCTAGTAGCGTGAAAAGGTTTACTTTGAAGAGTAAAACACATTCAAATTTATAACAAGCGGGATTCATAAACCTGGAAAATCCAAAGCAAGTAGTATGGAACGTAATGGCTGTGTTAAGGTGGATTTTCTCACTATAATGGGTCAAACAGCCATAAAAACCAATTGTTTTGCTGTTATAAAGGGTCGAACGACCACATTATTGAGTGGTTCTGTTATGTTATTGGGTGGTTATACCGTGTTATGAAGTGCTTTTGATGTAATAAACGGTCAAACGACCACGTTATTGAGTGGTTTTGCTATGTTATTGGGTGGTTATGTTGTGTTATTCAGTGGTTTTGCTGTTATAAAGGGTCGAACGACCACGTTATTGAGTGGTTCTGTTATGTTATTGAGTGGCTATACCATGTTATGAAGTGCGTTTGATGTTATAAACGGTCAAACGACCACGTTATTGAGTGGTTTTGCTATGTTATTGGGTGGTTATGTTGTGTTATTCAGTGGTTTTGCTGCTATAAAGGGTCAAACGACCACGTTATTGAGTGGTTCTGTTATGTTATTGGGTGGCTATACCGAGTTATTAAGTGGTTTTAATGTAGTAAACGGTCAAACGACCACGTTATTGAGTGGTTTTGCTATATTAATGGGTGGTTATGCTGTGTTATTATATGCTTTTTATATAATAAAGGGTCAATCGACAGTGTCGTAACGGGAGTTCGGAATGCCTCTCGAGCTTTTATAGATTCCATGTACATCAGGTATTAAAACGTTTAGTACTGATCCGAGCCGAATTTCAACTTCCAATTCGCTTTAAATCATTTAAGGCTGCTAAATGAGGTGGCTTTAAACTTTCCTAGGGACCTATTGGTTGTGGGTTCAAATCTCACCAGTGCCAAGAAAACAAATTCAATTTCTTTTTTTATTATAATTGATAAAAGAAAGGAGGATTTAAACAAAAGAATTTTCCCAAGATGTTAATTATTTTATTTATAATGAATTACACTATTCCAAAAAAAAAAAAAAAAAAAGAAAAAGAAATGGTTGGGTTGGATAATGGGTATTATTTGCAATTATCTGGTTCTACTTTTGAATTAGTACAAGGGTATGAATGAAATTTGGCATTTATGATAGATTTGTGGTCCTCTACAAAAATTTTGAAAGAATACAAAAATCTAAAATTCATGTTGTTTACTTTACATTAACATGTACATCCATGAATATGCTGTATTATTAATGTGTGACATGCATCATTCTAAGTGTGTCGGATAACAAGGTCAATGTCACAAAGTCCAAGGTCAAAATCAGAAATGGAAAGTCTCTTCACAAGGAATTTACATGAAAAGTATGAAATCCCTACCCCTAACTATAGTGGTTAAAAGTTACTACCAATGATATAGTTGTTGTGACGCCGACGGTACGATAATCGCTTTCCTGCTGACTTTCGTCCTAGCAAGCTTATAAAAATGAAAGTTATATCTATGCTGGTTCAAATGGTATAAACACGGTTAAAGTTTTGAAAATTACGACAAACTTCAAGGTTAACTTCATCAAGTCTAAAACTGTGGTATGGAGTGAAAGGTTTTGTGACCATGATCATAAATGTGAAATATGAAAGCCCTATCTAATACGGTTCAAACGTTATGTTCAAGGTTAAAGATATTCAAAAGCAAGTCAAATTTCAAGGTCAATCATTTAGGTACAGTCTGGATTTTCTTGCCTCTGGGAGTGAATATGTGAAACACGAAAACCTTATTTATCCTGGTTCAAAAATCATGGCTAAGGTTTAAGGTATAACTTCAAGATCAAAGATACAACGTCAAATATTATGGTATCCATTGAAAGGTCTTGTGAACAATTGACTATGAGTACACGTGAACTATGAAAGCCCCTTTTAGCCATGAACAAAAATTATCATCCAGATTTGACAAAGAAGTAAGAAGTTAGTTGGCCCAGACAAGATTGATGGACAGACAGACGGACGGACAGAAGAATGGATAGAGAGGATGATTCCTATATACCACAAAACTTTGCTGGGTATAATAAGAAGTAATTGTTTACAGATGGATGGACGCCGAAAAAAAGTGGTATCTCGCTTAGCTATGCTGACCTTAGAAGACCAATAGTGCTAACAATGAAGAACAAGAGATGATGGTTTATTAGCCATGAATTCAAAACGCGCCTCTATGATCTGATATAGAAGGTGGCTTCCTCTACACTATTCAAACATTGTGTATGGGTTTCATGGAAAACAGTTACGTTTACTTAAGTTATTATGGGTTCCATAGCATCTTATCATGGCCAAAAATATTCAAGTCCCACAACTCCGGAACGACAAAACGGAATTTGCGTTCCCTACACTATTCAAGCATTCTGTATGAGTTTCATGGAAAACAGTTGACCTTTATTGTGGCGTTCCCTAGCGGACAGACGGATGGACAGAGCCATACCATAATAAGTCCCGTCTTTCGACGGGCGTATAAAATTGATTCATAGTAATTTATAAAATGCCTTTCCAAAATTAATAAGAACAATTCTATAAACAATGTAATAGTATAAAACTGTCCTTTTTAGAACATGTACAATTAAGCTAGTAAACATTATTTCCTGATGCTTAAAACAAGACAGTTCAATGATGAGTTGAACAAAATAATAACATGAACAAAATCAAAATGCCAACTATAACTTATTAATGCAAATTATCGTAGCATAAATTTCATGTCTTTTCATAAATGTACAACACTTTTACATGTTTTCTAAAACTACTACAAGATACCCAAATGGGCCTATATCGTTCAACTGAGAGCCATGCCTCTCTATCTTTGTATTAAGATCTACTTAATTCTATGCTTTCAATTTTGTTTGTTTGGTTGGTTTTTGTTTAACATCACTCAACGAATATTTCACGTATATGGCGACGACATTGGCCTGATGCGGGACATACAAATTTTGAAATCTGCAATAGGCCCATCCGAAGCAGTGAGGGATCTTTAACGTGTCATGCCTGCCACGACACGGGACAAATCTATCATAAATGCCAAATTTCATTCATACCCTCGTACCAATTCAAAAGTAGAACCAGGAAATTGGAAATAATACCCCTTACCCACCTACCATTTCACAATTTCTTTTTTGGAATAGTTAAATTCATTAGAAATAAAACAATATACATTTTCGGAAAATTCTTTTGCTGAAATTCTCCTTTCTTTATTCTACGGAAGCGTCCTAGTGCCACAACCTGAATTTTTTTTTATCTCCTAATTAGGAGATACTAACTCCTAATTAGGAGATAGCTAAGTCCTAATTAGGAGATACTATCACCTAATTAGGACTTAGCTATCTCCTAATTAGGAGATAGTATCTCCTAATGAGGACTTAGTTATCTCCTAATTAGGAGATACTATCACCTAATTAGGACTTAGCTATCTCCTAATTAGGAGATACTATCACCTAATTAGGACTTAGCTATCTCCTAATCAGGACTTAGCTATCTCCTAATTAAGAGATACTATCACCTAATTAGGACTTAGCTATCTCCTAATTAGGACTTAACTGTCACCTAATTACAACGCTTTTTCTTTTTGGAATAAAAAGTAAAACGGCGCCCCATACAATCTGACGAATATTAAAAATGTCCTTATGATTCTATCACTGTCTCTTGTAGTAGAATTTTGGGCCCGTAAACTTGGCCCCATGACCGTTAACAGAGAATATACTAAGATCGATTTTTTGTAAGCGATTAATTTCACGAAAGACTACCGGAAATTGAACAGACTTTATTTAGAACATTCTGCTGTATAATCTGTGAAATTTATCCTCTAATCTTTTTATACTTACAGCTTGAACCTGACATTGTACTTCAGATGAATGACGAAGAGCTTTCCAAGTATATCCCTCTTCATGGAGATCGTCTAAGATTAAAAACTTTCTTAAAAGGTCAGAAAAAGGGAGAAAAAGTAACAGTGAGAAAAAATACGCTTTTATCTGTACTGCGAGAAAAAATAGAAGCTAGACGAGACGTAAAACGAGATAAAGAACAGACTGAGATAGCCACAGTTTCTGATAATATGAGAAATACCAAAAAACAGTTTGGAAATAAAAACGCCAAAAAAGAATCAAGACGCATCGAAATAGGCTGGATTCATAGAAATGCCTCTGGGAGTAAGCAAGTGCGCCAGAAGAAAGGTGGTGGAACAAGAAGGGTGATTGTTAGAAAGGATGCTCAAAAGGAAGAACTGATAGAAGAAGGAAAAAAAATTATTTTTTCCCAACGGAGAGTCTTCAAAAGGGGAGCTTGATAATTTCAAGTTCGATATCTGGGATTTTCAGGACCGAAGTTTACCGCAAGGCAAAACCGTAGGAGATCTGTACTTGGAAACAAAAATGCCCCTTCTACGTTTTTACTTTGCTACAGTGGATAAGGTAATGGATGATCAAGAAGTGGACAATTCAAAGAGCTCCGACAATGACTCGCTACCTGATATCGACTCTGGACAAAACATGTATGATATGTATGTTGCCCGGAAACCATCTGCCACACCTGTCCCTCCTCGTTCTAAATCTCAAGAAGAAGAAGTTTCGAAATCTGCTAAAGTTGTCAATACAGACTTCCCTGATCACGATTTACCACAACTATCAGTTCCAAGAAGATCTGAGGCGGTGGTCAATACATCTTTTGATAAAGAATGGCCAACATTTTCAGGAATAACATCTGATGTAGATAATATTGACCATGTCACTACATTGCCTGAACAGTGGTCATTGACAAAGACATTTGACCCTAACAAGAATCTTGAATTTCAATCTGATAGTGCGCCATATCATCAAGATCTACTTTCAGAAGCAGTCGAAATCGCAGGTATTTTGAATGAATACTCAGATATATCGTCTGGTGTCGAACTGGTAGACACAGAGAAAGCAACTACAGAGACACAGGAACACGTGGTTAGATTACACAGGGGGCATGTTCTCATGGAAATGATAGAAGCATTCAAGGACATTGATCCTTATTCGGACATTATTTCCATAGAACTGTACATGCCAAACGGCGAACGGGAAGCAGCAGAAGACAGTGGTGGTGTTACACGTGATGCCATTTGTGAGTTCTGGGGTTCTTTTTACGACCAATGTACTTTGGGGAGCAGCCTTAAAGTTCCTTGTCTACGTCATGACTTTGCGGAGAAGGAGTGGGGATCAGTGGCCAAAATAATGTATTTTGGATGGAAAAGCGTTCGATATTTTCCGGTACAGCTATCTCTCGTTTTCCTTGAACAATGCTTATACGGCCACGTCATAAGCAACATAAAAGAAGACTTTTGGTTGTATATTCCTGAAGGAGATGCACAAACTCTCAAGTCTGCTTCAGTTAATATGGATTCTGTTGATTCTGACGAGCTGCTGGACATCATGCAACAACACGACGTTAAGACTCATATAAGGAATGACAATATCGACAGAATCATTAATGAGATAGCTCATAAAGAGCTAATCCAATCTGCAATGTTCGTAGTGGACTGTTGGCATCCGTTGCTGGCAAACATTGGAATCACGAAAGAGCGATTGTCCGGTTTATATACTGAGCTTTTCCCTAAACCACGGCGTGTCGCACAATTATTAAAATTCCCGGACATCATGTCTCAAGATGAGCTTGTGGTATCGAATCATCTTCGCAGATTTGTTCGCGAGCTTGATGAACAGTTACTGAAAAGATTTTTAAGATTCTGTACCGGATCTGACCTGATTTTAGGAAATGATATCGAGGTTTCATTTGTAAATGTCACTGGACTGGCCAGACGTCCAGTTGCCCACACCTGTTCTTGCGTGTTGGAATTACCTAAATCTTATGAAAATTTTCCACAGTTTAGATCGGAATTCCTATCAATACTTAATGCAAATATTTGGGTTATGGATATCATTTAACCTTTCTACCGTATAGTGACCATAACACGTTTTGGTCATACCCATCTCAAAAACGCACTGGCATGGGGATTGTAGACGTCAAGAAATCGTTCAATTGTTACAATATGCACAACATTTGTTACAAATAACTAAATAGAAAGAAATTCTACTACCATTTGAGAGAAATCATTGATAAAACATTATTAATTGATACTAGCATAATTAACTACTGATTTCATGTACTTGGATGTGTACCATGAGAATGACATGTTTTTGGTTTACTTAATTATCCTTCTAATGCATTAATTATTATTATATACTGAAGTTGTTTCATCATCTGAGCATTTAACCGCTATACTTGTTTCTTCATGTATAGATGACCTTTTAATTTTTAATTATTGATTTTCATTAAATTTACCGAATCACTGAAATTGTGAGTTTAGCTGTATTGAACTGTGCATGTTGTTTTACTATTGTAAATGGGACTGTGAAACACTATGCACCCAAAAAGTACAAAAAAAATGTTATTTAAGTACACAATGTCATTGTCAGGGTTTCCTGGCTTTGGTTGATATTATTCAGGGAACCTAGTCCGAAAGATCAGAACCTAGAATAAAACTGGGTCTGAATTTCTCATATAGAGGGAATTGACAGAAAGATAGGAAAGATATACTTTAACAATATTACTTACAATTCACATCGTCATTTTCTTGTTTTCATTCAAATAATATGGCTCTTGCTGCAATTAAATATTTTTTATCCGAATTTTCCTACATGAGTTCCATTTTTAAATAATGGTAAATTCTAAAATTTAGTGAAATAGAAGGAAATTCTGTTATAAAATCATAAACATCACCAACTTTATGACTCGTAAACATTGGACTTATTAATGATATTATTCGGCACATCATAGTTTGGATGTAATCAAAATTTTTGAATTGCAGTCGAATAATTTTATGGGAGGAATTTAGACTGAAGTATCATGCTTGGGTTTGATATTTCGGAGAAATTGATGCCTAAATTGTATCCTAAATACGACAGTTACAGTGAAAAACCTACATGTATTTTGCATTAGCTTGGGGACACCATATACTATATACTTTTATAAATATGCTCTTTATTTAAAAAATCAATTAAATATTAGGCGCTTGACACCCCTTTTTTCAAGAATTGCCATCCCTTAATTAAGTTATATGAAGTATGAATCATTAAAGCATATTATTTAGGCCTCTATACAGTGCATGTCCCCCCCCCCCTTTTTTTTTTTTTAATTTTCACGATATTACTATTGTTTGTAAAGTAATATTTAAGGCATCGCATTATGTGACATGTTAAATGAGAATACACTTTTCTACTTTCATTTTCATTGGAAGTCGTTGCTTTTGTTAATGATACAATATAAAAATCAAATGATGGCATGCCAACTATAAAACCCCAGACAATGCGTTTGTAATGATATATATTTCATATAAATTATATTTAAGGGTGGTAATTTTTGCAAAAAGGGGTGCCAAAACGCCAACTCTTTAATTGTTTATGTAAAACCAAGGGATTCCTGTATAGACTTGAAATTTATTTAGGTTTTCCTCAAGCTAAAACCCTATTTGAAGCAAATGCAAAATAGTTTCCCTGTAAGCGCCATATTTAGGACGTATCGAGACTTAAAAAGAGAATTCTAAGCCATTTCAGACTTTAGCGGAACCTTATTAAAAAGATATGGTTAGTGTTATAGACAGAAAGGACAACAATATGTCCAAACATGGGTATGAAAATTTATTCATGGCACTGGGTTAAATTTCACTTGAATTGGAAGTTTGATTAACCAGCACTGGTCGTATTCACAAAATGTAAGTGTTCAAAGAATTCTTAAAATTGCGTGAATATTACAAAAAAAAAAATGTCCATGAAAAAATCTTACGATCGATTTTCCTCTGAATTTACTCGTACGAGACTTGCTCCTACATGTCACCTGCAGCGTTGTCAATTTTAAACGGAGACTGCCGCTCTGTATGTTTCGTTTGCAAATTGGGATTTTGAACTCTTTGCATTATCTGTACATCTGATTAACTTAAGCATAGATTCCCTCAGTCATATATGTATGCATCATGATGGACATCACTGACTAAGTAACAAATTACCGTAATTTTGCAATCCATTGACGGATTTAGCGAGGTGGATAGGGGATTGCCATCACCACCTCCCCACCCCATTTTGATTAGAAAATGTTACCAAAAATATCTTTTTCGACCATTTTAGGGCTGCACAACATGCATATGCGCTAGCCATGCGTGTATGATATGTTACGAATCAGAAACGCCTGGCTAGCAAAGATGAATCTTGGGCTACTTCACACCCCACAGTTTTCGATAAATTTTCTAGATCTGCTTATGCAATATGTATGTAAATTCTTGTACAAAACTACACAACTTCGATTGTCTTCATTTCTATCTATTGGCAAAGTTAACAAAAGTGTTAATGAAAATCTATCCAGTGGTCCTGAAACAAGAGGCCCAAGTTAGCCTGTATCGCTCATCTGACCTTAATTTGTTTATTAGAATTTTCAGCGGCAATGGACTTGATTTTGTTCCAATCAAGAATAAAGCGCAAAAATTTGTGCATTCTATGGTAAGGAACATGCAAGTAAATTTTCACTGAATTCTGTCAAGTAGTTTCAGAGAAAAAGTCGAAAATGTAAAATTCTATTTTCAGCAACAGTGACCATGTTTTTGCTCGATCTAAAAACGAAGCCATAAACTTGTGCATATTAAGGCAAGGAACTACTATGCAAATTTTTATGAATTCTACCCAATACTTTCAGAGAACAAGTCAAAAATGTAAAATTCTATTTTTCATTGTCGGTCATGTTTTTGTCCGATCAAAAAACGAAGCAGTAAATATGTGCATACTATGGCAAGAAACTACCATGTAAAATTTTATGAATTCTGCACAGTACTTTCAGAGAACAAGTCTAAATTGTAAAATTCTATTTTTAGCAATGGCTGCCATGTTTTTTAGTCCGATCAAATCACGAAGCACAAAATTTGTGCATACTATAGTGAGAAACTAACATGTAAATTATTTATGAATTCTGCCCAGTAGTTTCAGAGAAGAAGTCGATTATGTCCAAAAGTTAACGGAGGACGACGACGACGACGGACGACAGACGATCCGGTATGACAATAGCTCACTTGAGCCTATGACTCAAGTGAGCTAAATATAGTAGAAAGTCGAAAATGTAAAACAAAATTACAGATGCACGGACAGACAGGCGGAAGGACGATGAAAACAGGTGATCCAAATAGTTCACTTGAACCTTCGGTTTACTAGTCTAGTAGAAAGAGTAACGATAAGGTAGTTGCCCGGATAATCATATATATTGTAAATGAAATATCAGAAAAGCAAAGAGGTCGACGATCGATCCCCCTTACATTTGGAATGCAACACTTTGAAAAATAATGACAAAAAAATTTATGCACCAAAATTTTAAGAGAACTGTCAAAGTGTTTCTTTCCTCATGACTGCAGCATCATGGTTATATGTATACTTTCACTGCATTTTAAAGGCATCGCCCCAACACTACAACTGGTTTAAAATAGAATTTCTTAATCGATGGTACAATTCTTTAGCATTGACAACGTTATCTGCAAAATGTAGGGATTCTTCTTCCATTATTAAGAGGCAGAGTTCCTTTACAGTATTATCGCATGGAATTTCTTCTTTCGGGTATGTTTCTTCGGCACATAGTTGCAATTCTATTTCATCGACAACACAAAGACAATTTTGTACGTCGTAAAGTTCCGGAAGATTGTACAGCATAAAAGGTCTATTTCCGCCACGCTGTTCCGATCCTTTCGGATTCTGCATAGTGTGTGTGTTCCAGACCTCAGCTACTCTGTCTAAATCTAACTGAAATTGAAATGTAACAGAGACTGTCTTCAAAGTACTCGTATATATATTAAAATCATAAAACACAAAAATAAAAATAATAGGGTTAATTGGGTCTAAATGGCTTACCATGCCACCTTCAATAAATGAAAAAATAAAGAGTCAAAGAAAATTTGTTCAATGGAACACTAAAGACTTTTGACAGTTTACTCCATTAAATTGTTGGCTTCGAAAGCTTATTGAGCTCATATGGTTGGAAGAAAAAAATATTAATGTTATTCGAACTTATTTCGCGTAGCTTTTGCGTTATCTCGCGAAACCTTCGCATTACTTCGTAAAACTTACGCGTTGTTTTGCGAAACTTTCACGTTATTCCGAGAATTGTGTTTTAAAAGATGTCTTCTTCGCTTTTCACACTTTCGGTCGTCTGCACGAAAGTTTTGTAAGATGAACATATATTGTCTCAATCTAAATATTTCTAGTCTTTGTAGTAATAAGAAGAAGTACCGAAGGGTTAACCATATCTCATAATCCAAGGAACAAAAAGACGAAATCGTTAATAGTGTTACACTCAGACAAGTGCGAACCCCGATAAAACCGAGGTGAGACCAGGTGCCCGGGAGGAGTAAGCGTCCCCTGGTTGCATGCAACACCCGTCGCAAAAGTCATGTAACAACATATAATGTCTAGGAAGTGAATACATAAATATACGCACATGAACGCATGAAGGAGACAAGAACAAGAAATCCAGTCGATCATTTCAAAGTGTAAATCTACTCTCAAGCATATCTTAAAAAGGCATTTATCATGAAATCAAAGTCATACTAGTGATCATGTGGAAATTTTCCATGAGCTCCCATAGTAAAATGCACACACACGTGTACGTATAAATCCTGGCCATGAATCATAACAACACTACTACCTTGGGAATATTGGCGGACATCTAGCATTCTATAGACGCGAGATCGGGTGTGAGGGAGGAGAAAGAGTCTCTCGTTTGATTGGACACACATGCTTTCTATTTTTGGATTTTTAATTAAATTGAAACAGATCGACCTGACAATTATTTTATGTATTTTTACGCTACTTTCACACCTTATACTTCAGACAATTATTAGTTATGTTGTCATGTTATTAACTATTTCACATTAAAAGTGAAGGTCTTAAATGAAAGGGACAGACTTGCGATGTAGATTAACCGGATTCGATCCCCGGGTTGTACCACTATGTTTTAGAGGATGGTAACCTCCTGCATCCATGTCATGATATGACAGAAATATTGTTAAAAGCTACATAAATCTTTAACAACCAGCCAACCAACAAAAATGAAAAGTCATATCGCGAAGAATTCATATGTGAAATAAAAAACTCTACATTTGAAAGTCAAGAAATATAATCTATTTCAAACTGTTTGAAGGGCAGGTAAAATCACATTCGCTAGCCAAATGCGTCTGATCCGCTACTCTGGGCAGGGTAGCTGTAGTGTTTAGGCACTTGGCTTACGTTACATACGATCCGAGTTCGATTTCCCTCATTGCACCACTATGTTTTAGAGATTGGTAACATCCTGCTTCCATGGCGTTTTGTGACTGAAACAGACGTGACAAAATCCTAATCATTTAACTGAATTCATGACAAGAAATATGACATCAGATTGCATGGAATGCAACCTTTGATAGCTCGGTAAGCTAAGAGGTCATGAGGAGAGTAACGGATCAGAAACACTTGGCTAGTGAAGATGGGCCAAGGTCACAAATTTGAAGATCTTTGTATTATAGTTTATTGTCTTGTAATAATACTTGTCAATACTCTTTTGACTAAATCACAGATTTTATTCTCCAAATTCAAAATTTGACACATTTATTCCATTACTCTTGTTATGGTATATCACCGTGTTAAGTAACTATTTTCTACCTCATTTTTTTCTCCAAACAGACACAAGAGCTTAACAAAAATGCTGACGCAGACAGACCGTGACGTGGTAGACACATGATGTAAAATGTTCCTTACTTCTTCGGGTGGGTCTGTTACAAAGAGTTCTGTTTTTAGTTTTACTAACTCTATGGACACAGTCATGACTTGATGACATATATTTGAGATAAATGTTCAAAACTGAATGATGAAAATGAAACCATCGAGAAAAATAATCTGCTTTTGTAAAAAGTTTTGCGTAATAACGCGAACGATTCGAAAATAAAAAAACGCGAAAATTTCGTTAAATAAAGCGAAGGTTTCGCGAAATAATGTGTAAGATTCACAAAATAAAGCGAAGCGATAGTTTAGTGTTTTAACACGAATAAATTATAACCAAGTGAGCTCAATAGGCTTTCGTAGTTGACAGTCCCTCTGTCAGTTTTAAGTATATACTAGATCCAACCCATTCCGTTCGGTATTTAGCAAACATAATCACAACAAACACTTGAAGCAATCCACGAGTTCTTCAAATTGCCATCTGCCATGATCTGGTAGTGATTTAATCATATTAGAAATGTTTGATGCCATGGAATTGAACAGTGAAATTTCAAACTGGTGCACATGTGCGGGAGTTCGAATCAATGACAAAACTCATCAAAATTTATTGACTCCATTGACAAAAGAGTATTATTATTGTCGATTTCGAATCTTACAGGGCACCCATATTCCAATACCAGGACCTACTAATTCGAACTGTACAGATTAAATAAATGTAATGACCATAGTCAGAAATACCTGAATCAGTTTCATGAAACAAAATTGTACCAAGGCTTTATCGAGAAAATCTCCGCTAAATGACGACTCTCCGGCATCGTTTGCCATGTCCCGAAATAGATTCATCCAGAACTGACCAGATTCTTTCCTAAGGCACCCCCAAAACCACTCTATGCGTTGATTATGCGTACTTTTTCCATACATGAAACTTCTGTCTCCCGACAATTCGTCATTATGATTACGTCTCAGGAATTTCTGCATCTGTTCAACATGAACATTTTCAGTTCCCATGTCACAACGTACTCGCTGTGGACAACCTAACTTGCGTTCCAATGCTTTAATGTAATAGTCGGCAATAACTCTCGGGTCACTATTTGTTGTATTCGCCTCCAGCCATATAATGTTTCTTGAAAACCCGTCAATACATCCATTTATAGCTATGCCGTATGGTTTAAGTTTGTCGTATGAATCGATGTGCCACACGTAGTTAGGACCCTTGCTTACATAGTGCCGTCTTCGCAGTCTCTTTCTTTTACGTGATATGATTCCAGCGGGGTCCAAAAGTTTTAAGAGATCATAAACTGTGTCCCGTGGTATAACTAAACCTGCATTGATGCATTTCTGGTGCATCCATCTGTACCCATGCAACTGACCCGAGTTCTCTAGTTCTTTTAATATAAAAAGCGCCACATCAATAATGTTTGAATAATTGTTTTTCCGTGTAAGGCAAAGGCGTTGTAAGATCCGTTTTAACGTCGATTTACTAATAATTATTTTATATCCAAATGCCAAAAAACTTAGAATTTCTGCATGTGAAAGCCCTAATTGGTAATACAATTTCACAAGTCTCTCTGTCTCTGTTAACATCTTCAAATGATATGTTTCATCAGCCTTTTCCCACAAAATACACTCATTTCCAGTGTCAACAAAGTATTTTATCATGATTTGCTTCTCGTTATCACGACATTTTTCTCGTTATTACGAGAAAATTATCTCGTTATTACGACTTTTTTTCTCGTAATTACGAGAAAAGTTTCTCGTTATTACGACTTTTTTTCTCGTTATTACGACTTTTTTCTCGTAATTACGAGAAAAGTTTCTCGTTATTACGACTTTTTTTCTCGTTATTACGAGAAAATTATCTCGTTATTACGACTTTTTTTCTCGTTATTACGACTTTTTTCTCGTAATTACGAGAAAAGTTTCTCGTTATTACGACTTTTTTTCTCGTTATTACGACTTTTTTTCTCGTTATTACGACTTTTTTCTCGTAATTACGAGAAAATTATCTCGTTATTACGACTTTTTTTCTCGTTATTACGACTTTTTTTCTCGTAATTACGAGAAAAGTTTCTCGTTATTACGACTTTTTTTCTCGTTATTACGACTTTTTTTCTCGTTATTACGACTTTTTTTCTCGTAATTACGAGAAAAGTTTCTCGTTATTACGACTTTTTTTCTCGTTATTACGACTTTTTTTCTCGTTATTACGACTTTTTATCTCGTAATTACGAGATAAAATTTTACCCCACTTCCACATAAAATGAGCCCAATCGGCTTTCGTAAGTTTGCTCCTTTCATCTAAGATTTATTTATAAAATCTGGGCAGCACATGATCATGGGTGAATTTATATTACTATGATAAAATTGTAATTTCAACTCTTGGCCGGTACTATATGTCCATATAAACTGTCACGATTTAATATTACCCACTACTACGGCTCATCAAATATAAATCTAGACAACGTATGATAGATCTATAATACCTATCTATTAATACAATAACATATTATATTAAAACTTACGAATTATTAACTACTGTTGTGCAATAAATACTATCCGGCTGGAAATTATCTCGCATTATCAGACAATATTGGCTATTTCCGTATTGATCAGTTGTTTTTTACTGAAGGCAAATCAGTCTGCGACTTTTTCTCTGAAATTCTTTAATGTGACCATTTATCCATATTTGAGGTAAAACCTCCAGCTTTTTCCTTTGTTTGTTTCTTTCTTTTTTTATCTCTGCCTTTCTTTTTGATTCCTTGTTATTCATTCCTACTACACTATATTTTTAATTCAAATTCGATTTAAATTTCAATATCTCAATATTTTCAATATCTCCGGAATTCAGAGAAGAATTTAAAACATATTGACTGGGGTTTTTTGTTTTGTTTTGTTTACTTTTGTTTGATTTTGTTTTGTTTTGGTTTGGGTTTGTTTTTTTTTTGGGGGGGGGGGTGTATTTATGAAGGCATACAATAACTTCTTACAGAAATATATAATATGCCTTTGAAATATAATATTAGTCGGTTAATTGGAGGTTTACGCCGCTAAAAAAAATCAGTCGTATCGCAATATGGAGATCGGATGAATCCAAAGCACAGGGCAGAATTATACAGAATTGTACTCGGTAGGTGCCGCCACTCTATAAACGCAAAATTTTTCTATCGAAAACGAATAAATAGGAAAACCGTTCTTTTTATCTCTTTAGGCGAAATTGCGATTCTGCATCTCCACGCAAACGTGGCTATGCTACAACACCAGCAATAATGAAAGTATGATTTTGATGGGCATTATTTTCTGAAAGATTGAAAAAAAAATGCAACAAAGTTTGCCTCGTAAGTTCTTTGGTAGCTTGAGTGTTCTGAAGTCTGGAGTAATAATTTGTTATAAATATGTCGAAAATTTGAAAATCTTATCTAAATGTTCGGTTCTAAACCCATACATATATAACAGACGTCAAACCATAAAATTTAAATCCGAAACACATTAATTTATTGACTGATTGTTTGCCTGTTAATAGAATTTTGATTTTCGTCATTATTTAACGTGTATGGTGACGCTATCTGTCTGATGCATTGCATAGAAATTTATACCTTTGCAACGGACCCTCCCGAAGCAGTGAGGTATCTTTTACGTGTCACGGAACCTCGCTTTTCACTGTCTCGTCTGAGAGACAGAACACTGGTGTGCACAAAACGGGAGTCGAACCCAGGACCTCACGGTCACGAACAGAGCACCTCTTCCACTGAGACACACCTAAACAAGTAAGACCTATGACATATACTTTTTTAATTTATCGAAAATACATATATTCATAACAAATCTTTCAGTCGAAAACAAGAGAAAACCAAGAAAATTAAAGAAATTTATTATCTCTAAACAGTGTTGTAAACACCCTCCCAATCTTCATCGGGTGACATTTCTGGGTGTACCTTTGTCACAGTTCCGGCAGATATCCAATGTGAAACTTACATACCATGAAAATGAGTTTGGCTTAAATATTGACATAACTGAGAAAAACGGGCAGTGTTGGAAATCCCCGATATCAAAACGAAAGTAGATTTTAATAATTAGTACTTCTCCTGCTAATGGACTCATTTCTTATTTAACAACAGACAGTAGTTTATCGTTATAATTCATCCTTGAGAATAAAACGATTTGAGGACTAAGAATAATGTAATTAAAACCTTAATTAGTTTACATCCTGAACGTGTCGTAGCAGGTATCATCTGATAATTTTGATATTCCTGATCAAAAGTCGACAACCGGTTGTCATGTGATCACTTCTGATCAGGAGTATCAAAAGTTATCGATGACACAGGTGACATTTTTTACAAATAGCCGAAATGGCGTCGAGTGTATACAAAGCTCAGATCGCCATTGATTTGTGTGAGGAACATTCTAATAAGGAGCGAACTTTATATTGTAAAACGTGTCGGAAAAATATCTGTACAGAGTGTGTGAAAACGAGCCATATAGATCATGATTGGGACGTATTTAAATCAGTCGCGAAAGAAAGGAAGGCGTGTCTACCTGACGTGTGTAAAAACATTCGTAAAAAGAGACTTCCGAGACTCGAAACGCTAGAAAAATCACATGTGATTGATGACAAAACTGACAAGGTCATACAACAGTTAGAGAAAACTGAGACATCCATGATCGAGGCAACTAAGAAGCTTATCAATGAAAAGAAACAAAAGTACAGAGCATTAAAACAAAGCAGCCAAGTATCACATACTGAAATAGAGGAAATGCTGAAATACATGCACATGATAACGGAGTCGCTGGATAAAAATATACACGAGTATTCCGACATTGATGTGATGGAGATGGAACAGCAGATGATGTCCACTCTGGAGAAATTGGAATCGCTGAAACGTGAGGAAGAGAATGAAACGGCTTTATTCATACCAGGTCACATCGACCACAAAGTTCTAAGTCACATGATTGGTGAGCTTATTAGTCTGGATGACCAGGAAACTCTGAGATCAGTGGACATTACAGAAACACATACTGTACAACAATTACTTGTGACTACTGTACGCTCTGTAGGGAACGATACAGCATGGATTAGGGATTACGAGGACAAGAAAGTAAAGCTAATAGATAACAAAGGTAATACAATACAAACAATGCAGTATGGTTGTATTGACTTTGTTGTTATGGATAACGGTGATCATGTCTACACTGCTGGCAAAGAAGTACGAGTTACCTCCCTTGATGGTAGTGATCGTATACTATGTAATACAAACCCACTGATAACGACGTGGATCAGTAAGACGTGTGACGGAGATCTTCTGGTCAGCATGGGAGATGACAGTGACCGTTACATCATTACACCGAGTAGTCGCCGCCTGATTCAGCGTATGACCATGACAGGAGAGGTGAGGACAGCATATGAATTCCATGAAGATGGTAGATCCCGACTCTTCACACTGGCTAGCAGTACGGCTGAGAACAGGAATGGTGACCTATGCGCTGTCAACAGGACGAGTAAGGACAGTGCAGAGGTGATCATATTACACAGAGACGGGAGAGTGAGAGCTACCTACAGAGGACAAAGTGATTCTGCTGAAGTATTTTGTCCTGTTGATGTCGACTGTGACTCTAGATGCAGGGTTATTATTTCTGACTTTCCCAATAGATCAGTACATTTGCTGTCGTACAATGGAACATTCTTGAGATACTTACTCCGTGAATTAAGTGGAGGTCCATATTGTGTGTCACTGTATGATGATAGTCTGTGGTTGTCACTAAAATCGCGCAGTTCAAAGGAAGTGAAAGTGTATAAGTACAAATGATATTTCATTTATCTGTGCATAGTGTAATGAAAAGATACATATGAATTACACTTATTTACTACATTTTTATTCTAATATATGTATATTAAACATACAAAAAACTCAAAAGTAGTACATTTATTTTAAGGTTTTCATGAAACCACATGATATATATTATGTCCTTGTCAAAAATGAGGGTATGTTAATGTAAATAAGTATTCATGTATATAGGATTCATTACATTCAGTGTGCGAAACAGTGGGAGGAAAGGGGGGGGGGGGGTTCCAACTTTTTCGCTTATCATAATTAAAATCAAACTTTCACTTTGATAACATCAAATAGATCTCAAAGATTTGTCCCCTCCCCCACATTTGATCCTAAACCGGTGTGGCCTAGTCGATAAGGTGCTCGGCTCGTGATCGAGAGGTCCCGGATTCGACTCCCGTCTTGGGCACACCGGTGTTCTGTCTAACGGATGAGACATAACCCGATATACAGTGTCCCGGTTGACGTGGCACTGCTTCGGGTAGGTCTGTTGCAAAGGTCTGAATTTGTATGCAATGCATTAAACAAATGAAGGCATTATATACGTAAAATAATTATGGAGAGACGTTAAACAATATTCAATCAATCATTAAATCCTACCTCTTTCTGTGTTCAAATAAAACTGTATTATTGACAAAATTGCATTTATTTATACAAAATACAAAATATCATCTAGCCCTCGATGGGAATATTCATTTTTGTCTGTAATGTCACTGTATTTTTTATTTATTTATTTATTTATTTATTTATTTATTTATTTATTTATTTATTTATTTATTTATTTATTTATTTATTTATTTATTTTGTATAGGTTGATTCCTAACTGTAACTACGCGTGACACAGTACACAATAACAACTTATATAATTGTTTGATTAAAATGTGAAGCCGGAATGGCTCAATGGATTAGGTACTCGGCTCATGATCGAGAGGTCCCGGGTTCGACTCCCGCCGTGGGCACAATGGCGTTCTCTGTCTCTGACAGTAAAAACCGAGGTCCCGTGTCACGGTAGGCGTGGCACATAAAAGATCCCTCACTGCATTGGGTGGGTCTGTCGCAAAGGTCTAAATTTCTATGCAATGCATCAGACAAATGACGTCATCATATCATTTAATTATACAAAATATCATATAGGCCTAGAAAGGGATATTCATTTTTCTGTGTAATGTCACTGTATATTTTATTTATTTATTTATTTATTTATTTATTTATTTATTTATTTATTTATTTATTTATTTATTTATTCATTTTGCACAGGTTGATTCCTAACTTTGATCATCCTTCACAGAGTACATCATAACAACTTATATAACTGTTTGATTACAATATGAAGCCGGTGTTGCTCTTCGGATTAGGTGCTGGACTAATGATCGAGAGGCCCCGGGTTCGACTCGCGCCACAGGCACAATGACGTTCTCTGTCCTTCAGACGTGACAGTAAAAACCGAAGTCTTATGTCACGGTAGACGGTGCACGTAAAATATCCCTCACTTCTTCAAGTGAGTCTGTTGCAGAGGTATAAAACTGTACTCAATGCTTCAGGCAGATGCCGTCACCATATTCATGAAATAATCATGGAGTGATGTGAAACAATAATCAATCAATCGATTAATTGATTGATTAAAATGTGACACTGTATTTCCATAATTAGAAGATTCCAACCTTCCGATATATGTTTATACGATCAGGAATGTCATTATTCTTGATAAGTACTTAAGTGAAAAACGAAAGCGATGAGAATCATTTTTCTTTTTTGATTTTTCTGATTGAGTTTAGAAGTACAACCTAAACACGAAAACGTCATATTTATTAGTCAACTGTCAGTAAAACCTGAGGGAATAAAGTGACTGTCGTTGTCTGTCTGTCTGTCTGTCTGTCTGTCCGGGTGGTTTCCAAGTGATAGCTTGTGTTAGGATAGACCAACATTGATGAAACTTCACACAGTGATAGTATTTGAAGAGTGTTTGCTTGGTATTGTGTTTTTGGTCCAAAGGTCATACTAGTATATGTAGGCCACTGTTGCTAAAAATAAAGATTTTTGGGTTTCCAGATGATAACTTGATTAGGAATGACCAAGTTAGTTGATACTTAGAATACTTATGATAATATAATATCATTTTATAAATACTTCTTAAGTGGGATTGTGTTTGGGGTCAAAAGGTCAACCAGTAGGTAACTTTCCGGTCATTTAGGTCATCATAAAAATTATCACTTGATGAAAATAGATGTCTGATTTCCAGATGAAAATTCTAGTTAGGATTGACCAATATGTATGAAACTTGATACCATATTAGTTTATGGGGAGTTCTAGTGTAGAAATTGCTTTGGGTTCAGAAGGTCAAATATGTAGGAAAGTGTTACTAAAATATGCTTTGGACTCCAGGAGATGAGTCACTGTGCTGCATGCAATACTGACTGTAAGGTTGGTTTGATTTATTATATTTTATTTTATTTTTGATTTGACTTTTCTTTTCAGCTCCCTTGGGCCATAGGCTCAAGTGAGCTATTGTCAAAGCGCTTCATCCGTCTGTCGTCTATCGTGGTAAACTTTCCGACTTCTCCCTCTAAACTGCCTAACATATTTTGATCAAACTTGATATACTTTGAGTACTACATGACTTCTACAAAGTTTGTGCATTTTTCAAATTTGACAACAGGTAGCGCCATCATAGACATATATGTCCAAGAGGGTACCCTCCTCTTAATAAAGTCTTCTTATTCAGAAAGGATGATTGGGTTATCATAGTATTTTAAAAGGATGTAAGATTCAAATGTTGTTTACTTCGTTCAAATTGGAAAAACATTTCTTTCCTTTTTATACGCCTGCAGAAATGTATGCTTATTATGCTAGATCGTTGTCGTCCGTCTGTCCCACCTATCTCGTCTTCGAAAGACCTAAACCCTAGGGGGATTTTGTTGAAACACGGTACAAAGAAAGAATACAATATGAAGATGGAAGGGGAATGATGTCCAAACAAACTACAAGTTATGGACCTTGGACTTAGATTTTTCCGTGCAAAATACATTGTCTTTGCAACTCCTCCTACACCCTTTGGTGGGTTTTGAAGAAATTTGTTAAAAAAAAAAGATTACATCATGAATATGTGCTTATTGAACAGAAATTTTCACATCTCAATATTTCATACAATTGTAGCCGGTGTATTTATGAAAGGGAGGATAGCAACACGGGCAGTGATGGGTGCGCGAAGAAATTCAATTACGCTAGAATCAATTAAAGAATAAAACTGAACTAATATCAGAGGTAATTAACATTTACCACAATTAGATAAGATATTTAGTTTATATGACCCTTAGGATAATAAATTGCAGGCGTATTACGTGCCGCTCATCGGTACTCTGTTTTTTTTTTTTTTTTTACATCATTTTTTACCCCCGCAAACGAAGTTTATAGGTATATTGGAATCACCTTGTGAATCTGTAAGTCTATCTGTCTATCCAGAACACTGTAATCTTCGTCATAACTTTTGAACTAAAAGAAATGGGGCCTTTATACTACACATGTATATTCCTTGTGGCAAGTCCTGTCTGTCGGTACCAAATTTTAGACCTCGTGATCTTTACCTTGACATTTCACCTTCTTTTGATAAACTTTATTCTTGGCTATAACTTTTGAACTAAACGAGATGGGGCTTTCATACTACACATGTGTATTCCTTGTGGCAAAGCCTATCTGTCGGTACTAAGCATTTTTTCTTTCCCTGTGACCTTGATCTTGACGTTTAACCTACTTTTGAAAAACTTTAACTTTGGCCGTGACTTGTTGTCATCGAGGGATAGGGATTCCATATTACATGTGTGTATTCTGTGTGACAAGATCCTATCCACCGATACAAAAAAAACCCCATTTTCCCGGCCACCTTGACCTTAAAGTTTGGGTGGATGTACACTGGCTTCAAACAAGTGTAGCCACTTTTCTCGTTAAAGATGTATCAAAGGGTCGCAATATCTTTCTCAGCTTAAATTACCTATTTACAGCTGTTTAACAAATGCACAACACTTGCATTTATTTATTTATTTATTTATTTATTTATTTATTTATTTATTTATTTATTCATTCATTCATTCATTCATTCATTCATTCATTCATTCATTCATTTATTTATTTATTTATTTATTTATTTATTTATTGTCAATAATTATCAAATTAATATACAATGAACAGTTAAAAAATTGCTAAATGTAAAAAATATATATATTAAATGTAAGAAGTACAGTGATGTACTAGCAGAATTATTCTCTCGCAAAATAAACAAACATTGGTACTAGTTTTATTATTAACCGCGGGACACTGTCAGTCACTACCTAGGACTTTGGAACCATTATTCTTCTATTTTTCACAAGAACCCACTGCAGTCTTACTCTAAGACACGGCATTCACGTGAGCCACGTCCATTGTTAGAACCTTCTCGCAAGTTTCATCATTATGACTGTTGCCACCAGAAATATATGAGCCGAAAACATGAGAAAATATGTTCAATTCATTTAATTTATATGTTATTTAAAGTATACATAAATTCTATGTACAAAATTAAATAGGACTACAAATAGTCTAAAGCGAATCACTGCCCGCGCATAGAGTTAGGAAATATTTCATTTTAAAAGTCACGTATGCGTAAAATGTTAATATCATTTTATACACCTTTACAGTTCTTATGATTGTCTATGCTGTCTTTTTTCATCACAGCGCAGCCATCTGTAAATGAATTTTGAACGCAAGCTCTGATACATTCGTCGCAAAACATAAGGCCTAAAACTTAGTCATACTTTACCATTCGCGAGTAAAGCGCTGGCTAGGATTACATTTTCTAACTGAAGTTGATTTCTAAACAGAGACATGATTTGGAATTCGACTCAGCTTCTCTTACTTTAAAGCTGAAGAGCAGAAGTTTGAGATTTACTAGACCGATCGTCGGTCAATTCAAAATTTCGTTGAACTATGTTATCAAGTCATATTTTTTATGAATTAGATTGCGATATTACTGTAGATGAAATCAAACAGTGTATTAGTTTTTTAAAGAAGAACAAGAGTTGCAGTGAAGACTTTATTCTTAATGAGTTGTTTATAGATTGTGCTGAGACAATTATGCCAATTCTTCACAGAGTGTTCAATTCTATTTTTAGATCTGGGTTTTTCCCGCAGTCATGGTCTAAAGCCACAATTGTACCTGTTTATTAATGACACTAATAATTACAGGGACATCTCTTTGGTTAGTTGCATGGGGAAATTATTCACTTCAATTCTAAATCAGAGGTTACTTAAGTGGGATAAAGATAATTCTATAATAACTGATGCACAATTTGGCTTTAGATCTGGCTTTGGAACAATTGATGCAATTTTCGTTTTGCAGTCATTAATAAATAAATATCTACGTAAAAAGCGTGGCAGATTATATTGCTGTTTTATTGACTATAGGAAGGCATTCGATTTCGTGAACAGGAGTAAATTATGGGTTAAACTTACAAAAATTGGGATACAAGGGAAAATGTTAAAGATAATTAAATCACTATATGAGAATATTAAATGTTGTGTAAAGTATCAAGGATTTCTCTCTGAGTATTTTGATAGTCAGATCGGCCTTTTTCAGGGAGAAGTTCTTTCACCGATATTATACTCCTTCTATGTAAATGACTTTGAAATACATTTGCTAAACGAAAATTGCACTTCAATTGAAATCCATCTAATTAACATATTTCTTATAATGTATGCTGATGATGCAGTACTTATAGTTGAAACTCCTGAAGACTTGCAGTGTATGTCAAACTCTCTTTATAATTATTGTCAGGAATGGGATCTTACTGTTAACACTGAAAAGACCAAAATCATGATATTTAGAAATGGGGGTAAATTAAGAAATAACGAGAAATGGGTATGTAACAATTGTGAACTGGAAATTGTAAATGAGTTTAATTATCTTGGCCTATTACTTAATTACAATGGGAAATCTACAAAAACACAAAAGCAGCTAGCAGATCAGGGAAGAAAAGCTTTTTTCAGTATCAACAGTAAATTGAATAACTTCTTTTTTAATGTTAAAACAAAATGTTCAATCTTCGATACATACGTTAACAGTATTCTCTCATATGCATCAGAGGTATGGGGTTTAAATAAAGGCCAAGATATCGAAAAAGTACATTTTATGTTTTGCAAAAGAGTTCTTGGGCTAAAAAGAAACATTAGCAACAAACTTGTATATTTTGAATTGGGTAGATTTCCTTGTTATATATTTAATTGAAAGTAGTTAAATATTGGCTAAAATTAAGAAAGACAGAAAATTGTATTTTAAAAACCTGCTACGAAAATATGGTAAATGAAAATGATAAATGGATTGAAGGTATCAGAGTAGAATTGGATAGATTGGGATTAAGTTTTTATGGTATAATGATTTTGATGAAAAGAGTGCTTTTTTGTTAATAAAACAAAGAATCAAAGACATTTTTATACAAGATATGAGATCAGAAATTGATGTCATGGCGAAAGGTAAATTGTACAAATATATTATAAATAACCATTGCCTACAGTTTTATCTTACTAAACCATTACCTGAAAAAATTCGTAAAATTATAACTAAATTTAGAATTTCTGGTCATAACCTTAACATTGAAAACGGAAGATATTTAAATGTCAATAGAAATGATCGTAAATGTTTATTATGTAATATGAATGAGGTAGAAGAGGAATATCATTTTATACTTCAGTGTCCAGTATATGAAACAGTGAGAAAACAATATATCAAAAAGTATTATTATTGCAATAGTAGTGTTTTTAAGTTAATTCAATTGCTTGGTTCTGAAAATATTAAGGAGTTATGGGGGTTGGGGAAATTCTTGATAGTAGCTGGTAAAATCCGTGAAGGATTATCTGTAGATGGGCAATGAGTCCTAAAATATTATTCACTGAAATGTAATTTATTTTCAATGTTGTATGTCAAATTTTTATAAATTAATTACAATATAAAATACATTTGTACTTTAAAGTGTGAATAGCAATATATTCAACTATATATATGTACATATGTATATGTACTATTAATGTAGCCCATATATCTTCGATATACGGAATAAATGAAATGAATGAAGTCCTCAGTCGCATAAAGAATGATGAAATATTTCATTGTCGGAAATTAAAAACTAATTACAAACAAATGATTAATTGTAGTTTCTCAGAATTAAAACAGCGATCTTGTAAACTTAGTCCAATCGAAATAGCATACTTATGATCACTGATAATCCTTATGAAAACACATTCATTTATAAACATAATAAACGTGTGTACCTACCTTGATACCTTCTCGACGAGGTGTTAATGTTGTCTACCAGGGATTAATCCAATCAGTCAATTGAGTCAACAACTGCTATTTGACTACGTCACACGGACAAAAGACTTCACGAGCCAGTGACTTTTACGTTCAGCCTTTACTTGCATCAATTCAATACAAGAGAAAATTTAAAACACAGAAAAATTGGCTTTCGCCAATTCATAATTTCTTTCGCCGATTCTTAACTTCTTTCGATGGCGAAGGGCATACTGTAACAGTATAGGAATCATCTTATCCGTCTGTCTGTCTGGCCAGAGAAAGCTTACATTGGCCATAACTTTTTAACCAGAAAAAATGGGGTTTGCATGTTACACATGTGTATTCCTCGTGGCAAGACCTTTTTGTCGGCACCGACATTTTTTCACCCCGTGACCTTGACCATCACGTATGACCTACTTTTGGAAAACTTTAACTTTGGGCATAACTTTTGAACCGGAAGAAATGGGGCTTTCATATTTTTACACATGTGCATTCCTCTTTGCAAAGCTTTTCTGTCAAGGCATTTGTCACCCTGTGACCTTGACCTCCACGTTTGACTATAAGCTGGGGCAGGGATATACATGTAAGTCCTGCTATGCAGACAGCTTTAGTTTTTTTTTTTTTTTTGGGGGGGGGGGGGGGTTTGTGTTTATCATTTTATCCTAATTTCGGGTAATTTCTTAGATTTTCTCCTTGTTGGTTGCTTATAATACATTGATTTTGTATATTTTAACTGAGTTTATTGTAAAAAAAATCTAACTATAAAAAAATACAGAAATAGTGTCTTTGAATTTTTTCCAATTTTTTAATTAAAAATGGAGGGAGGTTGATACACTTTACTTTGTAATAATAAGCTTTGATTTATCTTTACTTCATTTTGATTTTGATGAAACTTGATGTGTATGAAGTACTCATGGTCCACTACAAATGTTGCTGTATTCGGCCAGATCTGTCGAGGGATGGATCCAGGGCGAGACAATAAATTCCCAAAAGTATATCCTCTCTTGACAGATTTCTTTTTCAAACTAGCTGCATTGATCATCAAACAAAAAGCATCAGAGTGATCTAGAAGGCCGTCTTAAGAATTGGTGGTGATTTTATTTCTATTTTGGAATCAAACATAAACTCATAACATGCATTCAAAATACAATTATTTGTATTTAGTAGTTTTAAGCAGTATTTCAAGATACGAATTTCACGAACACGTATTAACAGTAAATAACATAATTAGGGGTCGATCTCTTCACCCCAGCATTGTACTTTTTCAATGTCCGGGGCGGCATGAAAACCCCACACCTCACAAGCATAATTCGCTATACTACTGACATATGTGTCAAAAAGAGATAACATGGTGACAAAATTAAGTTGCATATTGAAACATTTCTTTTTCAAATTTATGTATGTAGATAAATTTTCACTTCATGCCTTATATATATCACTTACACTAGCGTTTAATAGTGACATATAGGCCAGTGGGCCGGGTGTGAAATTAACTTTCATCTCGCTTAGTAATAGTTAATATAATCATGAATGCAATGTTGATTTGTACACATGTCTCGATAATAAATGATTTACTTACTTACTTACTTACTTACTCTTTTTCAAAGCAAAAACTGTTTTTTTTTTACACGGATGATAATTGTTCCTGAGTTACAAAAAATTACCGTTGTAATTGAGTAAAAGGCCAAAATAACAAAACTTGTCAACTGTTTCAATTTTCTCATTCATATAAAGCCATTCTTCTTCAGTCTTTATATTACCACCATTCCTGAATATTATAATTTTTATTTTATTAACATTTACTTCTAAAGACCATTTATCTTTGTACATTTCTAGTGCATTCAATAGTACCTGAAGGTCTTAAACCGATTGTGCCAATGATACCATATCATCCGCGTACATTAATAAAACGAAGGATAACTCTTGCAGCTCCATGCAAACTGTTACGTGTACATTCAAATTCAAAATCATCTCCCCTTGTAACACTCCAAGGTTGTTTTCAAAGATACACTACATTTTACATTCTGGTACAATGAGTTCATAATTTTGAGAGGTTTGCCTCTAATTCCTAACGTTGATATCTTATGCTACATATTTACTCGACAGACCGAGTCAAATGCACGTTTAAAATCCACAAAACAACTTTTTTCTCTTTGTCAGATATTTGTTCACCATAGGACACAATTCACATTGTGGTCATTCTAAGGGTGACGCGACTATTTATAGAAAAAAACGATATTTGTTACTGTCATTGATAACCAGAGATAGCCACGCCTTCACTAGGTCGGTAGAATCTACCGCAAATGCCCCCTTTTAACTACAATGTGAATTGTAAACATAAACTGTATATACAAAAGTAAAGTCTTGTACAGTGAAATATTTAATGTGAAAACTATTCTACAGTGATATTAATTGAATGAGAACAAGAAATATATACATCTACATCTATGTATAATCCATATGTAAAATAAATCATTATCAATTTGACGCATACCATTGCAGTTAAGTGAATCCGTTACTTGCTGTATAAAAAACTAATAACTTTGTCAAAATAGTATTTACAAAGTTTCTTGTCTTTGGATTGAGATTTCTCTTTCCGCTTTATCTTCGTGGGTGAGAAATCTCTTCCGTAAGAGAAATTGACGTGTGTCCTCTGTCCGTATTTTCATTCCATTCTAGTACTGCCATTGCAGTTCTCCTTTTATATTCTCTTTCACTATACGCAATTCTTTTGTCATGATAAATTAAACAGGCGTTATTAAAAGATTCAACACAGTGTGTATCGATGCATTTGATATAGTTAGATGGTGATTGATAAATTTGTAAATCTCGCACAGCTCCCTGTAGTAATTTGATGGCTACAGTGTCTGTCAATTTCGATTTACTGGGAACATAATGTTCATCAATTCTACACCTAGATTCCACAGCACATTTATTATGAATATTTTTATAATGATACACAATGTTGTCAAGATTTTGTTTGAGTTTTTCCGTAGAACCGTTTCAATTTTTCATGGCGTAACAGCAATGCGTTTTTACGGACGCTGCCTTGCCGCTTAGTTCAGAATACCATGTAACTACATGTTTGCACCTCTGCCCTGTACAAACAGTTTTCAGCTCCTTTGCTATGCCTTTAGTGGCGTGCCATGTGTCATTTGCATTGGATACTGCTGGCTGTTCTTCTTTAATAAATTTTTTAATTGTACTATTTCTGTCATGTCCATGAATATGTATATTTACGTCATTGTATTCAAAATGCTCATAAAGTTTTCGCACACCAAACATCTCATGCCTTTGGCTGCAGGGATCGTCAGTCCTGGTTACAGTGGTGTATCCGTTCACTTTTCTGGTTTTCTCTCCTATTGAAATTAGATTGGAAAATTTTGCATTTTCGCCAACTATGGCGAGCGTCGGTGATGATAGTAATTCCCGGGTAGTCATCTATATTTTCATATTCCAAAATTGTGTGCGCAACCTCTTCATCAAGGTCATTTTTGAGGGACTCTTTGACAACTTCCTCTGTCACATGGCAATACAGATCTTGGAATTCATGAAAAGAGAGAGTTTCTATGCCAATGGACTTCATGAATCTCTCATATTGGACATAACGAAGTCCAGAGGTAAAAATCCCATGTATCACGCGCAAGTTTGCAACAAATTTTCCATCAGGTAAACGGGGAGATGAATCTAATCGATAGACATGTTCTGTCTGGCACGGAATGTTGTATTTAGCTGAGTGGAGGGTGAAGTGGAGCCTAAAATGGAGGCAAACGTGGAGGGTGATCTGAGGACAAATTATTACATTAAATTACCTTGCTCTGATGTTGCCATTAGGAGGAACATCTCCTCCCCTGGGATCTTGTAGTCGACACCCAGCAAGTCATTAAACTTTTCACCTATCAAAATGTGTATGGATCTATGACAGTTTTGCTTCACTTGGATGACCTTAATCTTATGATTTGAAAATAATAAAGCTTACAAAGCTTAAAACATAGAGATCTTACATTAGCGTAATTTTATTAGATCTATTCTGTTATATCAAACTTTTAAATATGACAACCTGTTGCAATTGAAATATGAATTTATCCGCCGATTATATATTGTTCATATTTTAGATTTTAGGAGACGAATACATTGTTTGATTAAAAGTAATATTTAACGAACAAAAAAGAAAAAGATTTGCAACTTTAAGAATAAAATTGTTTCGCGGGCGATGTACCACCTGTTCTCACCCCACCTCGATCTATTTGTCTGTAACAACGATCAAAGATAACTGATTATCTCACAGATAACACCTTGGGGTGAAAAGTTTAGCTTCGTAAAGACAAGACCCCAAGGGAGGAGATGTTCCTCCGTAATGGCAACATCAGAGTAAGGTAACAATTTGTCCTCAGATCACCCTCCACTCCACACTCCACTCAGCTTAATACAACATGCCATCTGGCACTTCGTTGTAAGTTTACCAACATGTCCAAAGTATTGCATATCTTTCAAAAATAACATTTTGTCACATGTTTTTGAGTGTTCTGAAGTGTGAAGCTAAAAAGTTCTGTATGGTGATCAAAAACATCTTTTCATCACAGGTGTCTTTATGACTAACCAGGTACGGACTGATTTTTTAATAAGTTCCTTCTCTTCTGAAGCTCTGTTTGTTTTTGATCCTTGATTATGCAAATAACAATCGAAAACTTCCTTCAGAATTTGCTTTTTGTTTGATTATTGTTTTACGTCACTCCACGATTATTTCACGTATATGGTGACGGCATCTGCCTGATGCATTGCATACAAATTTAGACCTTTGCAACGGACCCACCCGAAGCAGTGAGGGATCTTTTACGTGCCACGCCTACCGTGACACGGGACCTCGGTTTTTACTGTCTCATCCGAAAGACAGAACACCGGTGTGCCCCGGGCGGGAGTCGAACCCGCGACCTCTCGATCGCGAGCCGAGCACCTTATCCACTAGGCCACACCGGCTTTCAGAATTTGCGAATTGTTTATATCTGACACCTTTTCACCATAAAGTAATTTGGCTTAATCGATTTTGTTAAAAATGTCAATCTTCTCTTCTTCAGAATCAGCATAAAATTTAACTATCCCCACAATACGTTGGTTCTCTCTCAATTTTCGTCTTTAGTTTCGTACGTACTTTCATTTTTTCGCCACTGTCAGATTTTCGGTTTTTACGTCCAATTTTATCACGATATTCATCTCTCATTCTTTTCATATTGCTACATACGTTATTTGACCTACCACATTGAAGAATTTGAGAGAAAATAAAACAAACGTAGAATATATACTGATAGTTGTTTATTCTGATCTTTGATTTTTCATTTCAAGTAAATTATTAATAGCTGGGAGACCAGGAATGGTACTTCAAAAATTTAGTATGCTAACATGCACCTCTTATATTATGGACTAATTCAGAGTGAATCTTTTGATAATTTGTAACGATGCTATGGATGCTGCAATAGCATGCAAATTTGAAACTACAAATCTTTTTTCATGCAGTTATTTTCTGATAAGGAAACATTTCGTAACTTTCATCTCGATTTCCTGATTTACCGGTTTAGTCTATTTCGAGAGAATATAGGACATCTGAATGATCAAAGATGAGTTGTAAAATAATACCATTATAGAAGTCACCACCCCCCTTCCTGAGTAGTTCCCGCGTTTACGTACTGCATTATTTAACTATGTCTGAGAAAAGAGAGATCGTGTTTGCACTGACCGAAGAACAATTTTCTATTATATGCGAATTCATCAACTTCAATAACTGGGATCTTATTGCATTTTTGATTCGCAATGAATTGTCAGGGATTCCAAATGAACGTCCTACAGTATTAGTACCTAAAGAATTTACAGTTGGTATCACAATAAAAAACCCTAAAAGTAATACTCAGCAGGATGATATTTGCAATGATAACGAGAATCGCAACAATGGAAATAATGACCCTGAACCAGAAAATGGGAATGTGATTGACCATAGTGTCTGCGAATTCTGTTTTTGTAATCCATGAGTAACAGTGTACAGACAGTCGTGGTGTGGGAATGGTGCTCCACCTCATTTACGCAATGCGAGCATTAGAACAACAAAGTACGTCTCTTCCGGGAATTCCAACCCCGTGACCTCGAAGAAGTTTACACACTGAGAGAAATAATGCCTGACTGTGTATTGGAACTTGTTAGGGATCTGTATCCTAATACAGGTGGCAGGGGATACATTGGGCATCGATGGACATGATAAATATCTATGAAATATTCTGTAAATACTGTGACAAATGTGAAACATTCATACAACATGTGTTGTAAGCAAATTAGAAGTGGAGTAATGCAATAAATAGTTTCCTCCCATTCATTTATTTATTTTTAAAGCAATTCGGATTATAAATCATACATCCTATAGTAAGTTTGCCTATTTTGTATTTCTTTGAACAAGCACGTGCTTTTGTTTTGTTTACATTCTTTGTTCTGACCCAAGTAAGGTCAGATTTACCATAAGCAGACGGAGGTCTAGTTTGAATTTTGTTCGCTTAGATTGTTCAGTACCTAATTTCACTAAAATCAAAGATTTAATTTGAACCACATTTTGATACATAAGATATGAAACCAGAATGAACACCCATGACAAATTTCAAGTTTTAAAAAATTCTAGATTGCTTGATAAAGAGAATTTTCTTATTGTCAAATGAACGTGCACAGAAAACGGTCATTTTCAAATTTTTTCCACGCCCACTTCTATTTATACTCACGCCCCCCTCTAGTTTCTTTGGCTTGGCCTCTGTAACCCGGATATTTCTGACCGTTATACACGGCCATTTAGATATTTTATGAAAATGTATTGTTTACAATATGGAGGTGGGTCTGATCGATTTTCGGAGTAACTGGTCCCTGTAATAGGATGGGAATGATATGTAAGTAATTATCAATGAATTAGATTAGCTTTTGTTATAACATTAATTTTCCGCATACCCTTGGCAATTCAGAGACTGTCTGCTTGTTTAAATAACGCAATAAAATGCAATAAATAACACTAAAAAGAAAAAAAGTGGTATTTGGCAATTTGCTGGTTTCACTTGAAAATATACCTTTTCACGATAACTGCAGTCTAACAACTGGTGTATGCACAATAGCTCTTTCCCTATTGCACATTACTTAAATTGTAAGATCGCAGTTATCATGAACAGGCCTGTTGTGATCGAGCAAAATTTGACGTGGATAAGAATTAAGATGCAGAAATTATCCAATAGGGGATGTTCACTGGTCAAAACAACTAAGTCAGTTTTAATCTAAATGCAACAACCTGGGTCATAAAATCTGTGTTTATCATAGACTGTCTTGCAACTTTGCTGAATTATAGATCTACATGTATTTTGAGCGCAAAAGCAATTTCAGTATTTGAGACATAAAACTACTAAAATTCATTGAGGAATCTCACAAAGACTGACCCCTTTCCCTTCTTTAAATTTTATATAACTCATTTGCTGCAGTTTGCAAAAATGAGATTTAAAATACCAGATTCTTAATAGAAACAATGATAAATCACTAGACTTTTCCCCCGAAAAACATGCAAGGTAAATCACATTGCACTAACTGGGTCATTGGACCAATCCAGTTTTGAGAATAGCTGTATGTATGACACATTAAAATAAATATCATACATATACATACAAAATATCATACATATGTATCATAGATGTATATAATCAAGTGCAAAGTTTAGTTCTTCAGTAATTAATCTTTAAAATTTTACTTTGCCCAAAGATTTTTTAAAATATTGATCATATAAGTCTTTAGCTTTAATTTCATTCCCAGAAATTAACATCTACTGGTATAAACATTATAAAGCACTGTTAAAATTATTCTATTACATTGGCAAATGTAAAATTATTCTATTACATTGTAAATAATGCATTGTTAGTAATAGTATGTTACGGTTGAATACTAAAATGTCCAGACACTCAAATGATCTATGCAAATTCTATTACAATCACCATGTGAAAAATTTAATGTTGTTTTTTCATATTTTCCAGAGATCCCCCTCCCCAAATCTTTGTTGGAGATACCCTCCAAAGTCTCCCTCAAAATGATCTGTTATATGTTTTTAAATATTATATCAATTATTAAGGGAATCAGTATGTTGCAACCAACTTTCTAGTCTATGATTATTGACAATGTAATATATAAGTCAGTGTTATCTATTTTAACAAATCAAGTAAAATTTTTTCCAGACAGATTTTACTCACAGACTGTAGTTCTATGTACAGTGTAATTTGAAATAGTGAAATACATACGATATATTGTCAATAATACATGAATAAAATTGGCAATAATTATCATATTATCTTATGCTTTGTAAATTGTCCAGTGCAATTTTTCCCCATTATTATATAATGAGAAGTGAACTAATGAACATGACTATAAAGGAAGGCTTCTGTTCATACATTGTACATGTACATGTTCGTTGTGTATTCAGCTTTAAAATTCAGTTTAGAGTGAAACAGAAATTGAAGTGAAAAGAGAATCAGGTTCTAGCTAAGGATTATAATTATATAGTACATCAAACTTCAAAAACGCATGTACCAGGACATACATATAAATGATATAGATACAAGACCAGCAGTCAACAGATTTTCCATATTCCAAAAACAAAAAGGCATGATTACTGTTCCTACTTCTTCCCATGTACTACTGACAGGGATGGGAATGAATTTCCATCAGTGATGACATCAGCCTGTTTCTTTGAGGACTATAGGACAGCACTTGCACTGACCCTGAATCTTAATCAAGGTCACCGTGAACTTCACATTCACAAAAAAATCTAGGCGATACATGAACATTTTATATCTATCCATATAAATGACAGTATGGCTTTGATTATTCAATACCATGATCATTGCCATTTTGTCATTTATATCCAGATTCAAATACAACACATCCTCAAAAGTTTATTGAAATTATTGACTATCAAGTTCATAGTAACCTTCAAGATAACATTTTATCTAATTATGAAACTCTGCTCCATTTCTTTAAACAGATTGCAGAATTTTTCGTTTTTCTTTTCCCCGCCTTTTTTTGGTTTGCAACAGACTGCAGAATTTTTCGGTTTTTTTTTCTTTTCCTTTTTTTTTTTGTTTGCAACTTAAAGACGATAAGCTTTAACACCCAGAATCACAGCGACCTTGATCAAGATTCATTAGATTTTATATAATTACGAGACTCTCCTCCATTTCTTTAAACAGACTGCAGAAATTTTACCTTTTTGTTTTCTTTTTTTTATTTGCAGTTTAAAAACTACATGCTTTATCTCTCAGATTTTGCTGTTTGTCCAATAAGCAGAAAATATATATTATTATAACAATAACAAGACATGTTTATAACCTCAAGAAGCATTAACTTCATTTTTCACAAATCCTTAATTACTCCACTTTACCATACATAAGGAATAACATTCGTAGGGTAATAGATTTTGGTACAACATGGATTGATACTCTGTAATTTGAGCTTCAGGCTGGTAAATGATATCTTTCCTTGGAATGACAATACCGTTAATCAATGACAGACCCAGCACTTCTCATTGGGATTTTTTCTGAGACTTGGAGTGTTTAAAGCTGGAAAAAGTGAAAGATAGACGATTTTCAACTAATTTTTTTTTGGATACTGTTGACCCCATGTAGACATTCTTTGGTGGGATGAAATTTGGATTTTGTATTCTATAAAATCTGGTATATAATACATGTATTTGATAAAAATTAAGTGAAAAATTTGCCACTTGGGTTATTTTTTGGCAAACCCAACTGCTTAAAATTTCTTTATGCTTTCCTTTTCTAAATATTCTTTACACATTTTTTTTTTTCTTTTCTTTCAGTTCACATTTTAAACACAGAGGTATTTTAACTTATAAAACATACCGGTATTAATTTTGATATATATATCTTAAATATGTTTATCATCGTTTTCAGGGATTTCAATAAGAGCCAGCACCCGGCTTCAAATTACAGAAATTGCTAGTTACATGTATATCTATCAACTTAACGATACCATTCTTTGTCTTATTTCCAGGTTGATACCATTCTCTTAACTTAACGCTATATCTTATAATGAAACATACAGTAGGTAGGTGCCGATATCCACTGTGGTTTTTGCTTGCTTCCATTTTCTTTCCTACTAACGTACACTAAATTTATCGTCATCTACTACATACACAAGTAGCCTAGGTTTTAGTATGCATATTAAATATACACTAAAGTTAGTATAAAATCTGCACTGGTATGGAAGCCACTTTAATTTTTACTAAATATAGTATAAATAATTTCATTTTTTTTTTATTATACATATATATATGAACTACACTTAGGAATTAATGATTAAGAAACTGTTTTCCTTGAAGTCCACATCACAAAACAACAAAAAAATGTTGCTGTCTTTACCAAATATTTTGTTACCTGTACTGTCATTGTTCAAATCATATATAATTATGTCCACATTACTTGTACTTCACAAGAGCTTGACTCGTAAAATATGGTAAGATTTTGTAACATACCACACAGCCTTCTTTAGCTTCTGTAATTTCTGGAATATATTTTCCTCTCTTTTTCTATTATAGGTACACGTAATATACACATTTAAACACAAACAGACATGTACAACATATAAAATGGCTATATCTCTCTTTCCACCTTCAGTATTGATGCTGTAACCTCCTCTACTTTTTAGCTTGCTGAGACGAATGTCCGGAGAGCTAATGTCATAGCCCTAGTGTGGGCATCAGCATTCATGTGTCGACATCTGTGGCGTTGACAAAAACTTTAACCTTGGCCATACCTTCAAAACTATTTAATTTAAACATTAGACTTTCGCATTTCACATGCACATTCCTTGTGACAAGAACTTGCTATTGGTACCATCGTTTTTTACCCTAATTTGTCAACTACTGGGGGTAGAGCTTTCATGTTTCACAGTTTTGTTCATAATGGCTAGACTTTTCTGACTGTGCCAAAAATTTTTACCCCATGACCTTGAGCTTGAAAAGAAAGCATCGAAAATACTTGCTTCTTATCTGACAATGCCCCGCCGGCAAGCTTTGTTGTTTTCTGACAACTCTTGTTGTTTCCCTAACTACCATAAATTGAAAAAGGGTGTTACAGGAGGATTGTATACTGGAATATGGATATGATATATTTATGGTAAAAAAAGGGAAAACTTACATGTATGATGTAGTCCAATGATTAAAAAAAGAAGCAAAAGAAGAGGTGGGAAGTTAAAGAAAACTTAATCCAAAGGCTAAGACCTGTTCATCATTTACGACCTGTTATGATATCAAAAGCTGAATAAAGTAGGTAAAGACAACTAATCCATTTCTAGATATTAACAGAAGTGAAAGATCCTTAATTCGGTGCTATGGCTTACTTAATGTGATGGTGAAAAATTCTTTAAAAAATTGATCACAATAGTTATCTTTTTCACTTGCTTATACATTTACTGACATTTTAAAAGATATCAGAATGTCGGAGGAATCAAGAGCTGTAAATTATAAATAAATATAAACAAGAATGTCAAGATTCATCAGGTATACATCATAACATGGGGTAGATCCATAGTCTTGCTGACAGCAATTTACATGCATGTAGATTTACTTCTAACAGAATTTTGAAATTATTTGATTTTTAGATTTTTATTTGCTGAATTAGTGAATTGAAGTCTAACCTGTCAGGTAGCTGGAGTTTCCACACTTTAATGTACAGTTCATTTACATTTAAACAGATGTTACAAAGGGACAATTGATCCCATACCAGACAGAATTAAGTTTTAACTATAACTTATAAACTATTGATTTTCATGTTGCAATATATATACATGTATATATATATATATATATATATATATATATATATATATATATATATATATTACATGAAGTTTGTATTTATATACCGGTACTCATGATACTAAGACAATCATTATCAGTGATTATAGGATTTCAAAGCAAACAGTAAATATAATTATTTATTCTTTCTTTGATTATTTTTAATTACATATTTGAGTATATATTTATATTACTGGTAGTACAATGCACAAAATACAGATTCAGACTGAAGTGGTAATGCATTGAATGGAATTATTGTTAATAATAACTTTAACAATAACATTTGTGCAAAGACACTCAGTTTAAATGCTATATTCATGTGCACAGTTTTTGTACAGTTATTTTACACATCATGTGGTGAAAAAATTGTGGCAGGATCTGGGAATCTAACCAATGACCTTCCACTTTTCAAGCAGATGCTTACGCTTTTGAAGTATCCTGTCCAATACTCGATCATGTCTGTCACAAACCTGGAAACCCACAAGGAATTATCCCTGGTTCTTCTTCACATGAAGTGGACTCTCATTTCACCATATCTATTGGAATGGATTGTGTGATGCTAGTAAACTTTCTGTTCAGTGGAATTACTAATACATTAACAGCAACTTACCAACTCAGTTTGTACTTACTGAAAAAGTCTGTTTACCTTCTACCTAGATGATGTGTGTTGTATATGGTACGGTACATGTATGTAACCATGCGATCCTAGTAATGGGTAGGAGGTTGTGATATTAGTCACCTAAAATATAAGCAGTTGAAGTGACATTATCAAACTCTGTGCAGCCATTACACTGATACAGTATAAATGACATCATCAATCTGTGTGCACTTTTTATATTGACTTGGTGTAATTGACATCATCAGTCTGTGTGTACCTTTTATATCAGTTTGATTTAAAGGACATCATCAGTCAGTGTGGACATTTTACATTATCTTATTTATGTATCCTTAATAGCTACTTTGTGCAAATGACATCTTCATTTGTTGTGACCTTTTATACTAAGTGTAAATGACATCATCATTATGTGTGCACCTTTTATACCAACTAAGTGTAAATGACATCATCATTATGTGTGCACATTTTATGCTGACTAAGTGTAAATGACATCATCATTATGTGTGCACCTTTTATACCGACTACGTGTAAATGATATCATCATTATGTGTGCACATTTTATACTGACTAAGTGTAAATGACATCATCATTATGTGTGCACCTTTTATACAGACTAAGTGTAAATGACATCATTATTATGTGTGCACCTTTTTTACCGACTAAGTGTAAATGACATCATCATTATGTGTGCACCTTTTATACAGACTTAGTGTAAATGACATCATCATTATGTGTGCACCTTTTATACCAAGTAAGTGTAAATGACATCATCATTATGTGTGCACATTTTATACCGACTAAGTGTAAATGACATCATCATTATGTGTGCTCTACTATGCCTATTATACTGACTCTGTGTAAATGGCAATCAGTTCCTTCAAATTATATCTGACTCAATGAGCTATACACCATTAGCAGTTATTATATCACCAAATTATATTATTTGATGTAGTTTTCTGCCTAGGGCTTCCCCAATTACAGGAGCATGTTTATACATGGAAATTCTTATTAAAGCTAGATGTAATGTCTGTTTCAGTGCCTGTTGAGGCTTTAGCCTTCCTGGGTGCTGTGGGAGCCTTCCTACTGATTCTCGTCATCTTCTTCCTCTACCTCAACAAGCTGCTATGCTTCTCCTCCTGTGGGGGCTTTCCTTGCATGGAGGCACCACCAAAAAAGAAGTCCAAAAACAACTTAGGTAAGTGCTTGTACAAGCTATATTATGTAATCAGTAAACTGTTAAGTCACCAAACTATGGAACCTCAAAGTCACAAGGGACAATACAAAATAGTTACTATAGTTATCATGGAAGTGGCAGACTTTGTGGAGTGGTTAAGCACTGTGCTTATGATGCAGATGAGCCAGGTTTGATTCCTGGATAGGACCACTGTGTTTCAGAAGTAAGTTACCTCTGGCTCACATGTAGTGATATTACTGAAAAATTGTTGAAAGCGATGTGAAATCCTAATCAGCCAACAAATTGGCAATTGATGCCTTGAAGGAGTAAGAACTCGTTACCATTCAGTCAGACTTTCAGAATATTCTTAGTCATTTTAAAAGTATGATGATGGGAAGTCAGTGTATTGTAGTTAAATGGCTTAATATATACATCAACAAAGAAATATCTGTAATTGATTGTAACTGTAATGAAATGGTTTTATTGATTGATTGATTATTGTTTTACATCACTCCAGGATTATTTAACATATATGGTGAAATGAATTTGCGTGATGAGTTGCGTAGAATTTTATACCTTACCTTACCCAATGCAGGGAGGCATCTGTTACATGCCATACTAACCATGACATACAGACATAGGACCACCGTATTCATGGTCTTATCTGTTATGTGCCATACCTACCATGACATACAGACATAGGACCTCCGTATTCATTGTATTATCTGTTACGTGCCATACCTACCATGACATACAGACATAGGACCTCCGTATTCATGGTCTTATCTGTTACGTGCCATACCTACCATGACATACAGACATAGGACCTCTGTATTCATGGTCTTATCTGTTACGTGCCATACCTACCATGACATACAGACATAGGACCTCTGTATTCATGGTCTTATCTGTTACGTGCCATACCTACCATGACATACAGACATAGGACCTCTGTATTCATGGTCTTATCTGTTACGTGCCATACCTACCATGACATACAGACATAGGACCTCCGTATTCATGGTCTTATCTCTTACGTGACATACCTACCATGACATACAGACATAGGACCACTGTATTCATGGTCTTATCTGTTACATGCCATACCTACCATGACATACAGACATAGGACCGTATTCATGGTCTTATCTGTTACATGCCATACCTACCATGACATACAGACATAGGACCTCTGTATTCATGGTCTTATCTGTTAAGTGCCATACCTACCATGACATACAGACATAGGACCTCTGTATTCATGGTCTTATCTGTTATGTGCCATACCTACCATGACATACAGCCATAGGACCACCGTATTCATGGTTTCATCTGTTACGTGCCATACCTACCATGACATACAGACATAGGACCGTATTCATGGTCTTATCTGTTACGTGCCATACCTACCATGACATACAGACATAGGACCTCTGTATTCATGGTCTTATCTGTTACGTGCCATACCTACCATGACATACAGACATAGGACCGTATTCATGGTCTTATCTGTTACGTGCCATACCTACCATGACATACAGACATAGGACCTCTGTATTCATGGTCTTATCTGTTACGTGCCATACCTACCATGACATACAGACATAGGACCTCTGTATTCATGGTCTTATCTGTTATGTGCCATACCTACCATGACATACAGACATAGGACCACCATATTCATGGTCTCATCTGTTATGTGCCATACCTACCATGACATACAGACATACGACCACCGTATTCATGGTCTTATCTGTTACGTGCCATACCTACCATGACATACAGACACAGGACCTCCGTATTCATGGTCTTATCTGTTACGTGCCATACCTACCATGACATACAGACATAGGACCTCTGTATTCATGGTCTTATCTGTTACGTGCCATACCTACCATGACATACAGACATAGGACCTCTGTATTCATGGTCTTATCTGTTATGTGCCATACCTACCATGACATACAGACGTAGGACCACCGTATTCATGGTCTTATCTGTTACGTGCCATACCTACCATGACATACAGACATAGGACCTCTGTATTCATGGTCTTATCTGTTATGTGCCATACCTACCATGACATACAGACATAGGACCACCATATTCATGGTCTCATCTGTTACGTGCCATACCTACCATGACATATAGACATAGGACCGTATTCATGGTCTTATCTGTTACGTGCCATACCTACCATGACATACAGACATAGGACCTCCGTATTCATGGTCTTATCTGTTACGTGCCATACCTACCATGACATACAGACATAGGACCTCTGTATTCATGGTCTTATCTGTTACGGGCCATACCTACCATGACATACAGACATAGGACCTCTGTATTCATGGTTTCATCTGTTACGTGCCATACCTACCATGACATATAGACATAGGACCGTATTCATGGTCTTATCTGTTACGTGCCATACCTACCATGACATACAGACATAGGACCTCCGTATTCATGGTCTTATCTGTTACGTGCCATACCTACCATGACATACAGACATAGGACCTCTGTATTCATGGTCTTATCTGTTATGTGCCATACCTACCATGACATACAGACATAGGACCACCGTATTCATGGGCTCATCTGTTACGTGCCATACCTACCATTACATACAGACATAGCACCGTATTCATGGTCTTATCTGTTACGTGCCATACCTACCATGACATACAGACATAGGACCTCCGTATTCATGGTCTTATCTGTTACGTGCCATACCTACCATGACATACAGACATAGGACCGTATTCATGGTCTTATCTGTTACGTGCCATACCTACCATGACATACAGACATAGGACCGTATTCATGGTCTTATCTGTTACGTGCCATACCTACCATGACATACAGACATAGGACCGTATTCATGGTCTTATCTGTTACGTGCCATACCTACCATGACATACAGACATAGGACCACTGTATTCATGGTCTTATCTGTTACGTGCCATACCTACCATGACATACAGACATAGGACCACTGTATTCATGGTCTTATCTGTTACGTGCCATACCTACCATGACATACAGACATAGGACCACTGTATTCATGGTCTTATCTGTTACGTGCCATACCTACCATGACATACAGACATAGGACCACTGTATTCATGGTCTTATCTGTTACGTGCCATACCTACCATGACATACAGCCATAGGACCACCGTATTCATGGTCTTATCTGTTACGTGCCATACCTACCATGACATACAGACATAGGACCTCCGTATTCATGGTCTTATCTGTTATGTGCCATACATACCATGACATACAGGCATAGGACCTCTGTATTCATGGTCTTATCTGTTATGTGCCATACATACCATGACATACAGGCATAGGACCTCCGTATTCATGGTCTTATCTGATAGACAGGATACTGGTGTGCCCTCGGTGGGAGTTGAACTTTGGACCTCTTGATCACAACCCAAGCACTCTGTCGTCTGAGCTACACCAGGTTTTGAAAGACATATTATCTTGTAATAGAATTCTAGTTGTTAAAAAATAAAAAATTACATTCTTTCCTTAAGTCATTAAAAACCTGTATTTCATGGTCCAAATTTAGAATATTATTTATAGCAATATTCTTGTAGGCAAGTGCTCTGAATTTAGAATGTCATCAACAGTCTGAATACATGTTGAAAATGTATGAATATCATTGCAAGTCTAGATAACATTCAAACTTCAATCATTTTGCACCTCTGTCATTAATGACAGAATAGCATCAGGAACTTAGATATATCTTGTGAGTGTAAACATGTCATCAGCAACCTGAACATATGTTCTAATTGTAAACACATGAACATGTGTCAGCAATAACCTATTTTGTGAATTTAGAATGTTACAAACCTGAACAAATCTTGTGAGTTTAGAATATCAGCAGCAATCTGAGTGTTTAGAATATGGAATGTCTTCAACAACCTGATCATATGTTGTGAGTTTAGAATGTTACAGCCTGAACAAATCTTGCGAGTTTAGAATATCAGCAGCAATCTGAATGTTTAGAATATAGAATGTCTTCAACAACCTGATCAAATGATGTGAGTTTTAGAATGCCATCAGCAACCTGAACATGTGTCATGAGTTTGAAGTGTTATTAGCTGCTTAGACATATGTTCTGAGCAAAAAGAAAATCAGATAGTTATGCATGACATTTTTATAATTGCAGTGAAGTTCTGGATCTTCCAAATATATCATGCTCAACATTTTCTCTATCTGGCAGACAGATGTGTGTGTGTTGTGTATAGTAACATACATCAACAACCATGATTAGCTTTTACTTTCATTTTCCGTAATATATGATCTTCCCTAGTCTCAGATCATGTACATGTGTATGACATATACCAGTAATTTGAATGGCTGGAATTATATTATGGTAAATTTTATTGTATATGTATTGTTATCCCCTTGCAACAGCATTACAGGGTGGATATAGTAACAGTGCCATTTGTGTGTTGGTGCATGCATGCATTTTTGTCTGTAACAAAATCTTGTAGACACTCTAGAAGTCACAGGTTTGGCCCTTTTGAATTTAGACTTCATTTATAGCTGAAGTTTGAGGAAAGGAAGATTCATATTGATTTTGGGTTTAAAAGGTTAAAGGTTAAGGTCACCTAGAGGCATCAGAAAAACCTCGTAGACACTCTGCAAGTCGCAGTTGTGGCCCTATTGGGTTCCTTCACATATAGCTTAAGTTTAAGGAGAGGAAGATCCCTATTGATTTTCGGGGTTAATAGGTCAAAGGTTAAAGTCACCAAGTCAAAAGCCAGTTGAGGTCATCATAGAAAAACTATGTAGACACTCTTAGAACTCACAATTTTAGCTTTATTGGTTTTTTACTTCACGTATGGCTTTAGTATAATGACAGGAAGATCCCTATTGATTTAATTGGTATCCAAAGGTCAAATTTCAAGGTCGATTTGGTACCTTTGATTTTGCTGCCGTGCGAGAGGATGCCATGATTGGTGTTGCACTTGTTTTCGTTTTAAGTGACTTTGAAATTATATTTTATACGTACAATACTTGGTATGGGTTTCTTTGAAATATGCAAACAACGGAATCAAGTACTACAGGTAATAAAATGAATAGATTTCACATAGTGCCTGCTGTCATGATCTATTGTTACGCTTGTACTGTCAAGAATATCCAGTAACTTATGAATATTTAAAGATTCCGTGTACGAAAACATGTATACTGGAATGCCATTGATCCCTATAATCTAGAGAGACCTGCCGGGAGTAAAGGGAGATTAACCGTTAGATTTTATGTTTCTATATGGTCCCAAGGTGATATTAGAGTATCGTAAATCGCCAGTACTGTAGCAAAACTATACCGTTATCCGATATTACGAACTATTACTGGCTATAAGATATATATACTTGGAAGATCAGTGTAGAGTTGTTGTGGAAAAAATACCAATTAGACTACGTATGCAGGACTATTAGGTTTGACGTGGTCGTAGTCTGTGATGTTTTATTGCTGTTGTGGTAGTGTACGAACGAGGACTTTGTAAGGTTTTTAAAAATCACGACGACGATGGGTGAGAAGGACCGCTGCGATTTAAACTTGTGTTTTGAAGTGCATAATGCTCTGCGACAGTCATCTCAAACGGGTGGATCGCTAACGTAAAATAGGTCACGAAGGGGAAGTTTAACGAATGCCTGCAGATTTTACCCGCTGTTAATAAGTTTATGGATTATTTTTTAAAGATATTTTAAACGAACAGGATATTGGAATAATTGGTGTGAGTGTTTACCTGCAACAGGTATACAACAGGTATTAGGGCCTTCTTTATGTTGTGTTGTGTTTTTGCTTTGTACTTCGATACCTGTTTGTGAACTACGAGAGGCTGCTTTCCTCTTCATCAAGCTTAGATGTATAGTCTAATACCATCTGCTTCTCGTGCGACCTTGCTGGCTAGCGGGAGACAGGTGAAAGTGAAAGTTTTACTACCGAAAGTGTTCGTATTCTTACTTCTTAAGGATGCACAGCTTGCCTAGAAGAATTGAAGTGAGGTTTTGAGGGTGATTTATCAGTTGCATTGACTTTTATATCCCCGGAGATATCAGATGACGCTCGAGTTTCACATCAGATCGATGATAATTATATCACAGGAGACTGGCAATGTCTGTAGCACATGATTTATAGACTGTAGTCGCCGCACTGATATACAGGTAAAAGGGAAAAGGGATCCTCAATCACAGTTGTAGACCATCCTTGATTATCAATAATTAAGATAAGGGTATACTTGTAAGAATATACATATATAAAACTTTGCAGTAACAACAGCTACCAACGAGTTGTAATATACATAAAATCCTGAAATAAAATCTTGGAGAATCAAAATCGTTAGAGTGCCTGGCTTAATATATGTGTGTATATATATTTAATCGGCTATGAACTCTACATTTCTGCTTGACCTGAATTTGCTCTTTAATTTTTCACATTGATGACATTAAATCTGGTAGTATGTGATAACAGACTCCAAAGCCAGAGAGCAACGAATACAAGGAATCTTACTAATCTGACCCTTTTGCACTTAACAGCGCCCAGAAAAGACAACAATTATTGTAATAAAACAGCAAGTAAATATAATTGAATATTTATTATTATTAGTAGTAGTAATAGTAGTAGTAGTATTATTATTTCTTTTTGAAATATTATTACGATACCAAATTTCGTTCGTTATAATTAAGTCCATATAAAATAAAAATCAATGGATGGCTCATCATTTGATATCTGAAATGTAAAACCATGTGACTAGGGACAATAAAATTCATATTCCTTGCGCATCAATATTACCACGTCGTTCTGAGTTAAAATCATACCAAGATGATGTGGAATTCAATATAAAAGCGCCATTGAGAGTTTTATATCATGTCACCCGAATGTCTCTTTTTGCGCGATATAAAGGCCTATACACATAAGAGTGTGTCGGTGCATCAATACCGTTATTTATAAAGCGGTTTACAAAGAGCATTTAAGACGCCCTTCTAAAGGAAGGGAAATACACGCAACAAAGCTTTTCTTGCAAGTCGTCCTTTTTTGTATACATTGGAACTGTCAACTTAATATCACAAACTGTACCTGCTACTGTTTCACAAGGCAATCGTTAATGATCTTCCTTAATGATGAAATAAAGGGGGATCGATCCATTACTGGCAGAATCGTGGTAAAACAGCAACTTTGGCTCCCAAAACCATTCGCACACTTGACGTCAATGAACATATGGAAACTTTATTATTGGATTTTAAAATATCAATCGGAGTAAAATTGGATTTAATATATATTAAAGTGGAGTAAAAATGAATCTGGAATTAATCAAAGTGGAGTAAAATTGGATTTAATATATATTAGGGTGGAGTAAAAATGAATCTGGAATTAATCAAAGTGGAGTAAAATTGAATTTGAAATATATTAAATTTTATTGAAATTGAATTTTAAATATTTCAAATTTGAGTGGAATTGGATTTAAAGCATATCGAATTGGAGTTAAACTGGATTTAAACATATCGAATTAGAGGGGAAATGTAACAAACAGTAGTTGAGAACCATAGAGTGCAAAAACCCACATTGCATTATTTATCTCCTATCGTTCTCCGTGCAAGCTGAAAGTTATATCGTCAATTTCTTTTCTGCATACTTGGATGGCTTTATAACTGTTCTTAATTGCACGCAACCTGAGTGCGTAGTCGTTGGAAATTGTAACATTCTTTGATATTCAACGGAGTGAATTCTGCATCAAAAGTATTAGCTCTAGTGATGGTTTTGAAAATTTCAAGGTTCGACTATTACAGAATACCGTGTAGTGTGGAACCCTTCTCGGAATACCTAGTAGTACACCGATATCAGACGGAGTATGGTGACCGTGGAATATCGCTATGGACAATTTATAGTACTTAGGAGAAGATAAAATTTGACAGAAAGTTGAAAGTGTGTATAGAGCGAGAAGTATGATATTGAAAATTGCTAATAATGATGTTGGAGCACGTGGCTTTATAATACTTTTTGTTTCTGCGTGGCATATGCAGAGACGATTCGTTTGAAAATAGTGTATGACGCATCTTCCTGGGAAAGAGACGGGAATGTGTGTAAAGTTTCTGCAATATGTTCAGCAAAAAACTCCAAAAACTGGACACAAATGTCAAGTCCTCGTTTAGTTGCTGCTGTTTTGGTAGTAGGACAGAGTCGCCCCCTAGTGATGAAGAAAGGTGTAAGAAAAAGGGAAGTAAGTCGAATTCGAGGAATAAAAGTGATGGAAAGAAAGAATATGGCTCTCTTGATGCCAATAAGGAGTCTTCAGACAAGGTGGATGGAGCTTACCCCGAAACAAAGAAAAAGGAAGAAAAGGTGAAAAACGGTAGGACATTTCAAACTTTTACGTTGTAAGTTGTGTGTTCATTGACAACTTGGCCCTAAGTTGATGAGAGTTTGTACCTATGATAAAACGTAAGGAAAAAGGGGGATGTACTAAATAGTAAGACAAAAGTTATATGAATAGTTTTAAGAAAAGAGCATGTAGGGTTTCATTGATGTAAGTATTACACAGTAATTTAATTTTCCCGTGTGGTAGATATATAGGGAAGCGTATAGGGCTTCATTTTCATTTTCTTCTTAATGCCTAGAGACGCCACACTCTGATCGTTACAAGCCTTCTATGTGTTAATCACCCCAGCGTTTATCTAAATTTCTCTCTACATTTTTAAATATAGCTATAGACACATATAGTGTATAATCTCATGCTGTGCGTATTTGTGCGATAAGTTCTACAGCCGAATACTGAAACATGGTTGTTCACTCTGTGTTCTCTATTCCCTTTAGGTGTTTTGCTCCATACGGGTCTATTCTTCCGTATTATGTCATTGCCGTTAGCATTTTGGTCTATGGACCATATTTTGCTCTCTGTAAGATCTAGAACTTACCAAGCCTTGTCACTTGACTGCGGAAGGGAGGGGACAGAAAAGAATTGCACAAAAAGTATATTTCGTTAGAATTACATGAATATATCATTTGTAATGACTCCGGATAATCAAATCGTCAGACAGTTACGCAGGCGCGGATCCAGAAATTTTGTCGAGAGAGGGGTTCCATCCCAATGAATTTTCCGAAAGGGGATCCACCCATGTTTTTGTGTGTAAAATTATTTATTTCACATCAAAAAATACAAGAAAAGACATTGTAGAATTGCTTCCAAATAACACATCTGTTTTGCAATGAAGCAATATATGTTGCTCGCTTAGATTTAGACATACAGAGGTCTTTGGTATGTGGTTGGTTGGTTGGTTGATTGATGTTTTACGTCGCTTTCAACAGTTTTTCAGTTATATCGCGACATAGAGCAGGAGGTAACCAACCTCTTAAACATAGTGGCGCAACCCGGAAATCGAACCCGGATCGTCGGCGCCGCAAGCCAAGCGCTTAACCACTACACCAAGCCTGCCCCTTTTGGCATGTGTAAAACAAATAAATATTGGAACAGTTTTCCCGCCGGGATATGCTTCGATAAGAAGCGTTATAATGACGTAATGGAGTCAGAATTTTAAATGTCAAAGTCTCACTCACTAACTAGATATATTTATGAGAAATGCCCCATGTACTTTAGCAGTGTGCCTTATTAAACAGCAGTGAAATGAGTTTTGTTCTCGGCGGGCGAGATGACTGCAATGATCCTCAATCTATCGGTGTGAAATTAGGATTCAGAATTTTGTATCAAATCATGACATTTTAGTTCACACGCGGTTAAAGGGACAAAGCGGTAAATATTTGTCTCAAATTTCAGAATTATTATTAATGATTATTGTGTAGAGGGTAACCTTCAGTAAATGGCCATTGCTTTTAAATATTTTACTTCAATATTATTTTTGTAAGTGATATACAAATAGACTATATAAAAGTCAGTCATATTGGAAAGTGTACAAATATTCATTATGACGTCAGTTTGTGCAGTAAATGAGCAGATTTCCCCAGTGTGCCAGATGGCTCTTGTTCGATTCTCCCCTGTGAATATATAAGCCGGGTTGGAATGATTTGAAACCTTAGACATAGTATTACATGCGGTGCTTTGCAGATTAAAGGTATTTAACTGGACGTAATGTTCATTTTTAACTCGTCGGGACAGAAAGTTCACAAAACTAATGGCTACCCCCTTCGTTGGCGTGCCGCTATCGCTTGGACAAAACTTAGACCTTAGTCGTAACTTCTCAACAGTATGAGGTAGCACTTCCATATATTCGTCGTTTAATCCTTGTAAAAAGTGTCTGGTGGTACAATTATTTTTTACCTTGTGACCTTGAGCTTCAACTTGACCTACTTTTGTCCTATCCGTTTCACAACTGCTATTTGCAAATTTTTAATCCACTCGGCGAGTTATGTTGTCTTTTGCCAGCTCTTGTTTATTAAAGATGGAACATTTTACTTGTGCTAAGCATGAAGATGATATACCCATTGCATCATCACATTGTAGACACTGATAGTTTTGAGTCGGCGTAGCTCAGTAGTGTGCTTGGCTGGAGGCAGAGGAGTTCCGGGTTCGGAGGTGTGCTTGGCTGGAGGCTAAGGAGTTCCGGGTTGGAGTTTTGTCTTCGGATTCTGGTCTTTCATCCTATGCCCATGTTAGTATACGAGTCACAAATACCCTGATTTTTAATAGATCTTTTATCCTCGTATTAGCTCTGCTAACGTATCCAGAGAATCATTTGAGATCCGGTGTCATCTGTTGTCTGTATATAAGAAAGGGTTGTTGATTCTGATACGGCCCGAGTATGCTAATGTGCTGGTCTTGTTTATGCTAATTAGATGTGAAAGAAACCCATGAACATACATGTTTATGACTGCATGAATTTTTATAAAACTTATGTAATTTTATTCTCTGATGGTCTTATATATCTTGGCCAGCTGTCCTGGGAATTTGACCAACAGGGACATCATTATTGTGTATTGTTATATCTCCTCCTAAAATGAGTTTGATGAGATTTAAAAGTAATGTTCCTATATTCGTTTGGTTTATCATAGATTTTCATGAGGTCATGAGGTCAAACCAGTATTTAATGGGCATCGTTAGGGAATGATGTATCCTTAATGCATAGTTTTACTTCTCATCATGATCTCTGAAGTTGGATATTACGTGAGCATACCGGTTCAATCTGGGCCTTTTGTTCCTGCATTTTCTGCTGACGGTAACATTGCATTATTGCATTTATTTTCAATACGAAACTCTGAAACCGGAAGCGTGAACCGTTCTCAGTTTATGTGTTATGTTCTCATATAAAAGTCATCAACACAAACAATTTTACGTCCCGATATAAATGTATCATCAGTGGAGAGACAGCATCCAGGAAAAAATACAGACACAAACTCTTTTAAGGGAATTTGCCGGGATCATCTGGTGTGAAAACCACTACAAATTGTGCATTTCTAATAAATGAAATCGCATCAGCCGTCGGCCGTAAATACTAAAACATTCAAAGCGGCAAAGAGGCATCATTATATGTAAATATTTCATAAACCAGTCCCGGTATGGCCAACCCCTTGGTGCCTTTCGTTGCGTATTCGGCAAAAATGTCAAATTACAAGTTTTACATATACGAATCTTTTGCAACGCTCTGTTCATTTTGCTTTTGTCCTTTATATATAGTAACGATAAATAGTACCAACACTTAAAACAACGATGTATTGATTGACAATTGTTTTACGTCACTTCACGATTGTTCCACGTATATGGCGACGGCATCTGCCTGATGTATCGCCTAGAAATTTATACCTTTGCAACGGATCCTCCGTGAGGGATATTTTTTGTACGTGCCACGCCTCAGTTTTATTGTCTCATCCGAAAGACAGGACATCAGTAACAAAGATGGGACAGAAATCATTCGATGTGTTAATGACTGATGTCATATTCCTGTCATAACTAACACATTGGGTGATTGTCTACTACAAATTACTTTATTAGGTGTTAATATATCTATTTAGATGCTTTAGATTGCGCTGTCGTGCTGCAGATGACGCTGTATTCGTTTTGAATTATCTGGATTAGACTCTGGTCAGGTATTTCGGTAGTGAACTTTACTCACAGAGAAACGAATGGTTCTAGATCTTTATCATTCGTAATCAATAGCAGTGTGATGAGAATTCAACTTCGATAGTATGGCATGGTGATGACTGTTGTTGTCCCCCGCTTTTTGCGAAAGCAAGGGGACATTAAATCTCATTCGTCAGTCTGTCCGTCTCTCTGTCTGCCCATCCGTCCGTCTGTCACAAAAACTATAACCTTGGTCATAACTTTTTAACCGTAAGACGTAGGGCCTTCATTTTTGGCATGTGTGTCCCTAATTGCAATACCTTTCCGTTGGTATCAAAATTTTTATCATATGACCTTGATTGTGACCTTTGACCTACTTTCATGTAACTTTTTAATCGTAAGACGTAGGGCCTTCATATTTGACATGTGTGTCCCTAATTGCAATACCTTTTTGTTGTTATCAGGATTTTTCATCATGTGACCTTGATCGTGACCTTTGACCTACTTCAATGTAACTTTTTTACCGTTAGACGTAGGGTCTTCATATTTGGCATGTGTGTCTGTAGACATATATGTCACAGATCACTGCACCCTTACTGATAGAACCCCGAAAGCGGGGGACCACAATTCTCTGAATTTACTTGTTAACACTTAATTGTTTATTGTACACTTGCAAAGAAATATACACACACATGTTGCGTTGCGTTTCTTTATTCTAGCATATTTCCATTAGAATTTTATCATATTGTACACAAATGTTCCTTTTGACAAGTCCTTGGGACAGGGACTGTTGGACAATACTCACTCAAGGTCACAACCTTAAATACATGTATTAGGAAAAGCGTTGATTTTAGGGATTTACCAACTTTTCGTGAATATCCTACAGACAATTCGTCATTCAGTTTTTTGGGGGTTTTTTTTTGGGGGGGGGGGGGGGGTTGCAGTTCGGGGAGCATCTATCCGTTTTACTGATATTCTCATTTCTTTCTTAAGTAATAAGGGAAGGGTGATTTCATGGGGGTTGTCAATTAAACATAATGTATTTGAACCGTTTTCATAATTTTTGTCTGATACTTGTTCATTGCCACTAAAACTTTTTATAATTTTAATTTTATATCAAGAAGATACTATCTTTAATAGTTTAATATTTTATGTTTTGCTAAAGAAAGCGTGTTAATTGTTTTGGGGTTTTTTTCAATCAAATGTATGAAAATGTCAATTCACTGCATAGTTTGTATCATTTACTGTATACTAACTTACTGATAAAGTAGAAATTTGTTTCAACTGTTTGATTTTTCGTAGTCGGCTGTTTGCCTGATTTTATGACCGAAAACGATCGAGAGTATAAGATATAAAACGGTCCTTGATAACACTTTGTATGAAAAATTCATGTTATGTTCCACATGACAGTGTATATATGACCGGCACATTAAAAACTAGGTCTTATTTATCTATCCAGTTGTAATAAACTCGCGGGTAGGAGTATAATTTGTTTTATGCACGTGTGTATGCACGTACGTATGTATCGCTCATTTTCATCAGTCACACGACTTGACCTTTAGAGGGAAGGAGTCGGCAACTGAGAACATTTATCAATGTACATGTGCATTTCAGGAAATTTTACTCATCGGTCTGGGACCAGTTGTTCGAAACTTTAATCACTGGTTAAGCTAACCAGTGGTTAAAGTTTGAGAGACATTTAATTTAATTTATCAGATTTCGGTATAAAAATTAAAAACATGTTACAATGTTATCTTTTTTTCATATACTACAAATCAGTACACAGACTATGACTTAAAGTCTTTTCATCTCAAAGATATAGCCAGATGAAATTTAACCATTGGTTACCTTAACCAGTGGTTTAAGTTTCGAACAACTCGCCCCTGAGCGTGCACTCGGTTGATCACGTGATCTTAACTTTTAACGGATATTCGGTACTCGCAATATTATCAGCAGAAATCTACTCGCAGCAGTCAATACCATTATTACTAATATTACCCGTGTCTTTCCTCTAATGGAAATTAGCAAATCCCGGCGATCACTAATCGATGCTACAGTTCTAGTAATCAATGATATTATAAAGGTACAATAAGGACTTCTTCGGTATACAGAACATTCGTTTCATAGCTTCATCTTATGTGTACGTAACTGGACCTGATATGTAGTAATTAACAAAGAGCAGTGGAGAGATACTAATTCTTTGTGAAGGTAGGATCTTTCTCGCTCGTTTAACTGGATTCTATTTACCGTTTAGTTTAGTAAACTGTATTTGAAATCTCTCTCTCTCTCTCTGTTGGCGATGTTGGTGCATTGTAATCAGTAAGAAATATCGGTCTTATCAAGTGACTTTACTATACCACATGTAAATTCCTTGCAGTAGTAAACCAGTATTCAGACGTATCATTTTTGGAATCTTGCGATGTTTTGCAGTCCGACTTTACTCAATCACTGTCTTCGTATTCTGTTCATCTAAAACGGTAAAATTTTTATTTGTTTATAGTTTTAAACCATACCAGAATTATTTTTGCATAGATGATGACGACACCTGTTTGGTGCATTGTCTGAAAACTTTGGCCTACATTGGCGAGTAGTCAGAGATCATTTATGGGATACCGTCTACTGCGACATGAAGCCTCGACTTCTACTTCTTAGTCATTATCACAGATACGGGGGGGGGGGGTGGGTAGAAAACAGTAAGTCGCCTAATGATTGTTTTAGACTTTATATTATTCACTATGACATAATATTATTTATTATGATCATTCAGCAAAGTTTTCGTGCTATTTTGTAATTATCAAGTGACTTAAGCGGAGACAGAAGACCAGGCCACGAGGTTATAAAACTTTATGGAGCACGACTTGAGTGCTTCAAACTGAGTACGTGCTCAAACTCGAACACGACTCGAAATTCATCGAGATTAAAAAAAAATAGGAGCATGATAGCGTGTTCCAATCTCGAGCATGTGCTAAAAAATCACCAGACTGGTTAGAACCATACTCACAACCGTAACAACTCGTCCTTTTCCGTACGTAAAAAAATGGCAACGGTGTTCCGATTGCCATACTCAGAGCCGTACTCGAAATGTAAATATGGCGGCTTATAACAGAATTACCCAACTCGCCGTCCCCGTGCCTTTCATGACCGGTCAAATCCACTAGAGGGTCTTGAGGAAGATAAAGTCGTACTCGAAAGTGTTTATAACCTCACCCGTACTCATACTTGAAAGCCGGGCTCGAGCGAGTACGGATTTGGAATATGAGTACTGGTTTGGAGTCGAGCACGGGTGAAAGGTTTATTATCTCGGGGCGTGCAGTTCTAAAGGCTGAACGCGGAATATGACGTTGTATGTAACGACTTTTTAAAGGTGAAGAATATTTTTGTTATCTATGATTTGTATTTTGTTATCAATACGCATGTATTTATTAAAAGAAAATTCTGTAGCAATTATTTTGCTGTTTATTGATTACACGAAATAAAAGCTCCTTTTAATATACAAAACACATTGAGCATTGAAATGTTTTCACATACGGTATCGTACGAACAGAAATGGGTATGATTTATTAACTAGCATAATACGAGTTTCATCGAATTTTGAGCTTTCCTTAGTTTGATCGTGCAATACTGAAAAAAAGGTTAAAAAAAGTTGTGTAATGTGGCGTGGCGTTAAACGATCACGTGATTATGTTTATAGAGGAATTTTATATTTAACTTGCATCAAAGACATTCATTCTGTGGGTGCGGCTGTCAATACATTTGTCCTTCAGCATTCTTTGACTTATCCTTTTCCAGGACGTGCTGCATAGTGAAATATCTGTATGTAGTCAAACCTTGTCTTAAGCAACCATCAAAGGGAAGATGGGAAGGTGGTCACTAAGTCAGGTGGTCTCTTTATACAGGTTGATTTTGTATAAATTTTTAGCAGTAAGGAACAGGAAAATGTGGTTGTTGAACACATGTGACTGCTTAATACAGGTGGTCTTTAAAGCAGGTTGGACGGTACATGTATATTAAATATTTGTGTCTTGTATCATGTGAGTCCTGTAACATATGTGTATAAGAGTAAATATTGTAAATATCCACATCTCCATGACAATTCATGGTAGTATAAAACTTAAAAAGAGGTTTGCATTTGTGCATGGGCTACAATTTTACGAGATGTCTGTATGTCAATCACAAATATATCACGTGTGAAATCACAAAATATACATGTGAAATTTATCAGTACGTTTATGTGACCAGAGCTAAATGTCATCTCACAGATTATAAATTAGAAAGATGTACCATTCACTTCCAGTAATTTACATCGGTTTCCATAGAACTGCTTTACGTCATACTTATTCTGTAACCCAAAGGGTAGATAAGGGTAGATATAGCAAAAAGAACCAATATCAAACAACTCATTATCACCTTTAATGCTGGACTACGTATTTAATATCTTCACCGGTCTTTCTATAGATCCATAATTTCTATAGATCCATCATTTGTGTGTCATCCATCCATTAAATACACTGTTTTCAACAGAAATAGAAACTTCACGTTTACACTTTCTTCTCCCAACAGGAGCAGCGTATGCCTATGATGATTCTGATTCTTCTAGTGACAGCGACGACGAGGTCCTGAAACAGTTCCAGAGTACCTTGAAGCCGCGGAACAGTATCCAGCGTTCCGACACCCGCTCCAGTATCAAGCGCTCGGATACCTCACAGAGTATCCGTAGCAGCAAGAGTCTCCGAGGCGCGAAAACACCCACACTCCTGGGTAGGCATAGCACTTACTCTGTTTTCCTACACAGTCATTATTCGTTAATCCAGACACATTTTTGCTTGGCTGATTTTGTTTCTGGATAAACAAATTTTCCGCACTATATTATCTACGAGTTTGTCTGGAATTTGGACTTTGATCTACTTCTAAACAATCATTTATGTTCGCTTAGCCTGTATCTTTTGAATCAGTGGTAGTAGTGCTTTGATATTTTACACATAGGTTCTTTATGACCAAAGCTTTCCATTGATACCATAACTTTTGACCTAGTGACCTTGACCTTGTTTTGACTTTGCTTTGCAATCCAGCCATACTGTCTTAAGCAGATTTTTGTGTAATGCATCTGTTCATTCGTGTAACACATATCTTTACCTTGTTCCAGATGAGAAGTTCACAAGTAGAACATCACTTGTCCGTGAGGTTCAGACACCGCGGGACTCCAGCTGTGATGAAAGTGAACCATATGCAGTAATCGACAAATCAATCAACCAGAATGCCAACCAGGATGATGTTAAAGTCAACCTAGACCATCCTGGGTCACCAGAAACCTCTACGGCTTCGGTTTCCATGCATGGGTCACAACAACAACTGATTTATGAAAACAGGGCCTTTACAGATGAAGTCATGTCTGGATCAGGCAGTGATCATTTATCTCTGGCAGGGGCTATGTCTACTGATGTAAGCTTATGCTGGTTGAAATTTCAGCAACAATGTTTGTTAGCAATGCTCAAAATCTTTAGTACTGGAGGGCTACAAAATCCATATTACTTCTTTAAAATAGTATTTATGTGTAAGATAATTATGGGATTGAAGGGAGTGGTAATGAAAAGATCTAATTGTCTAATACCCTACAAGAGTTTTTATGCTCCTTTTCGCTGAATCACTGTTTGCACCATTTCTCCACGTACTGCGTTTATATGTGCTGGGTAAAGTAACTGGCAGTAATGGATTCCATATTCTTTACTGCGTTTGTTTTGACAAGGGGCTGTAAATTTGTGGACAAAGAGTGTTTTGTTATTATTTTATACAAATTTCCCTTTGGAGGACTCATTACATTATTTGTTCACTATAGCTTCTCACCACTGTCATGTCTGGGGTCAGAACATTGGGAAGTGGGAAATCCTTCAGTGTGCCTGCGTAAGATGGAAAGTAATCTCTGTGTCCTCCAGGATCCTCCATCACAAAATGTTAGTCTTCACCATACAAGTGAAATGGTCATGATGGTGCAACGTTAAACAACAAATAAACTTGAACATGCAATATTTGATATATTTAGTTTGTTGTCCGACATGAAGTTTTATTTTATGTTATTTTTTTAAATTGATATTACTGACTTTTACAAGTGTGGTCATGTTTATATATCAGATATATACATGATACACCCAGAGTTTAAAAACTCGTTATTTTGTGTCACCTATGAAGCATTCTGACTTTTTGGGATCGCTCTGCCCGTCATCGGTCACACTTCAATTTTTATCCTCTTTACATTTAGTCAAAAGGAAAACTTCTTGCAAATTTATTTGAAATATTGAGTATAAAACAATTCTACAAAAATTATTTGAAAGATTTCTCTGCAAAATTGCTCTAGAATTATTTTAAAAAGATGAGAAGATTTATTGCTAGACATTTTATGGGCAATCTTTTTTGACCAGCTTACATTGCTCTTTTTCTGACAGGAACACCTTTTTGATGTAAGCGACTTGGACAAAGAGCCTGTCTTGATCTCAAAGTGTGGCAGTCTGGAGATGACGTTCTCGTACGATCCAGGCAGGAGTCGTATGGCTATAACCATTCATCAGGCCCAGGATATCCCGGCTAAGGACAGAGGCGGTGCCAGTAACTGTCAAGTCAGGATTCTCTTGCTACCAACCAAAAAGCAGCGATACAAAACCAAAGTAAAAACTGGGGAAAGCCCATCCTTTAACGAGAATTTTGTGTTCTCAAAGATACCACCAGGTAGGTATATTTGAAACCTTCTTAAATTTTTTTTTAAGACCGACTTTAACATTAACTAGATTGAACAATTTATAAATTATGCTAAATCTAGTCCAAAGATAATTTTTCCCATGCAAAATGGATTTTTATCTTTGTGGTTAATGATTCGTTTTTAAAAAGTCATACTGTAGAATAGTGAGTATAAAGCAGTCGCAGCTTTCTCTGTTCAGGCCAGAAGATCCAAAGTCTGAATCCTGAAGAAACTTTAAGATTTCTTGCCGTTTTGATGAAGCAAGATAAAGAGAGGTCATAGTAAGGCCTGGCATTGAATGACCATCACTTCTGGACTTGATAAGTGGTTCCCATTCCTTTCTAGGGAACTAAAATGTATCAGTTGACTTAAGTGCCATACAGGAATTTACTTACAAAATTCTTTGTTCAAGTATTGGTCAGGGACAAATGGAAAGGTCTGTCATTGTGCCTTCCAAACTTCTTTGGTTTATCTTGGTATTTTGGTCCTCCACCATTGATATTGGTCACACCATAATCAGTGATATAATTCTTGTCTAGCATCAACATTCCCTCACAGAACTTGTAAAGATGGTGAATTAAACATGTCAATGATATTGTAGAGGAAGTTCATGGTATGGGTATAAGATGGTGAATTAAACATGTCAGTGATATTGTAGAGGAAGTTCATGGTATGGGTATAAAATGGTGAATTAAACATGTCAATGATATTGTAGAGGAAGTTCATGGTATGGGTATAAGATGGTGAATTAAACATGTCAATGATATTGTAGAGGAAGTTCATGGTATGGGTATAAGGATTCGACTGTATGGTTTGGAACGTATGAGAAGGGAACGCATGATTGGAGAGAGCATCATAGGATTTGCATCACTTAATCTCGACATGACCTCTACGCACTGGATCATCCTGGAGCCACGTAGTAATCTCAGTGTAAGTTTACTCAACATAGGCATAAATCACTGTACAGCTTACCTGTTCATGACAATATATTTCTTTGAAAAAGAAATAGTTTCTCTTTTCTTTTGGAACAATACATATATTTTGATAAACCGAAGGATTCATACTCAATCATATTGATGAATATTTAAAACACACTTTGATATATTTTTAAAGTTTACCGTAAAACCTACTATGTGAGACTTTGGTCGTGAGCGATCGCCTGTCTCTGACGATGAAGCACTATTGATAATGGTGGGGTTTTTTTTGGGGGGTGGGGTTGAAAAATAAAAATAACCAAAAAACTGAGATCAAATTTTAACACTGATATATTAGCTCTTCTGTTAAAGAAGTGCGCAAACCCAAGTCCCGTTGCTTCTCCCCTTCCACTCTCAAAAAGGGAAGAAAGAAGAACAACAAATGTGTATAAATATACGTTAGACATGAAATTCAGTTTAGATAGTTTGCAAAGCAATTTAGCATGCGGGTATCTCTTTGTCCAACATGTATCTATCTGTTAATCCATCCATATGTTTGTCGTACTGTCTGTCTATTAGCCATCACACTTTTGAAAAATGGATAGCAGAAGACAATTGTTTGTCCAGGAATGCACTAGTATCTTCCTACCTATTACTAAAGTAATAATAATCAACACAATAATTTTGGCTATTACATAGCAGAAACATTGGGTGTTCCTGTCCCTGTTCTGAGATGAGCTAATGCTATATCCTTGGGTGTTCCTGTCCCTGTCCTGAGATGAGCTAATGCTATATCCTTGGGTGTTCGTCCTGAGATGAGCTAATGCTATATCCTTGGGTGTTCCCGTCCCTGTCCTGAGATGAGCTAATGCTATATCCTTGGGTGTTCCTGTCCCTGTCCTGAGATGAGCTAATGCTATATCCTTGGGTGTTCCTGTCCCTGTCCTGAGATGAGCTAATTCTATATCCTTGGGTGTTCCCGTCCCTGTCCTGAGATGAGCTAATTCTATATCCTTGGGTGTTCCTGTCCCTGTCCTGAGATGAACTAATGCTGTATCCTTGGGTGTTCCCGTCTCTGCCCTGAGATGAGCTGATGCTATATCCTTGGGTGTTCCTGTCCCTGTCCTGAGATGAGCTGATGCTATATCCTTGGGTGTTCCTGTCCCTGTCCTGAGATGAGCTAATGCTATATCCTTGGGTGTTCCCCTCCCTGTCCTGAGATGAGCTAATGCTATATCCTTGGGTGTTCCCCTCCCTGTCCTGAGATGAGTTAATTCTATATCCTTGGGTGTTCCCGTCCCTGTCCTGAGAATATCCTTGGGTGTTCCCGTCCCTGTCCTGAGATGAGCTAATGCTATATCCTTGGGTGTTCCCGTCCCTGTCCTGAGATGAGCTAATGGTATATCCTTGGGTGTTCCCGTCCCTGTCCTGAGATGAGCTAATGGTATATCCTTGGGTGTTCCCGTCCCTGTCCTGAGATGAACTAATGCTATATCCTTGGGTGTTCCCGTCCCTGTCCTGAGATGAGCTGATGCTATATCCTTGGGTGTTCCCGTCTCTGTCCTGAGATGAGCTGATGCTATATCCTTGGGTGTTCCCGTCTCTGTCCTGAGATGAGCTAATGCTATATCCTTGGGTGTTCCCATCCCTGTCCTGAGATGAGCTAATGCTATATCCTTGGGTGTTCCCGTCTCTGTCCTGAGATGAGCTGATGCTATATCCTTGGGTGTTCCTGTCCCTGTCCTGAGATGAGCTGATGCTATATCCTTGGGTGTTCCCATCCCTGTCCTGAGATGAGCTAATGCTATATCCTTGGGTGTTCCCCTCCCTGTCCTGAGATGAGTTAATTCTATATCCTTGGGTGTTCCCGTCCCTGTCCTGAGATGAGCTAATGCTATATCCTTGGGTGTTCCCGTCCCTGTCCTGAGATGAGCTAATGGTATATCCTTGGGTGTTCCCGTCCCTGTCCTGAGATGAGCTAATGGTATATCCTTGGGTGTTCCCGTCCCTGTCCTGAGATGAACTAATGCTATATCCTTGGGTGTTCCCGTCCCTGTCCTGAGATGAGCTGATGCTATATCCTTGGGTGTTCCCGTCTCTGTCCTGAGATGAGCTGATGCTATATCCTTGGGTGTGCCCGTCTCTGTCCTGAGATGAGCTAATGCTATATCCTTGGGTGTTCCCATCCCTGTCCTGAGATGAGCTAATGCTATATCCTTGGGTGTTCCCGTTTCTGTCCTGAGATGAGCTGATGCTATATCCTTGGGTGTTCCCGTCTCTGTCCTGAGATGAGCTGATGCTATATCCTTGGGTGTTCCTGTCCCTGTCCTGAGATGAGCTGATGCTATATCCTTGGGTGTTCCCATCCCTGTCCTGAGATGAGCTAATGCTATATCCTTGGGTGTTCCCGTCCCTGTCCTGAGATGAGCTAATGCTATATCCTTGGGTGTTCCCGTCCCTGTCCTGAGATGAGCTGATGCTATATCCTTGGGTGTTCCTGTCCCTGTCCTTTCCCTTCCAGTACATAAAGAGGTTAAAGCTAGCTCAGTACTGGACAAAGCACATATGCCAAGCTTGCATCAGTTATTCATCTTTAGATGCCAAGACGAATCTATGCATCAGATGCTGCGTCTGACCTACTTTTTTTTGCATCAATGACTCGGTTTAGAAGTTTGGGTACCTCAGTATTCCTGTAATTGAAAGTCAAATTCTGCCATTGAGGTGAGATATGTAATGTTTAATTACCCTATGTTATGTTTCACTTTCAGGGTGGAGATTCGAAGTTTGACGTGTCCAGTTTGTCTCGTAGTGATAGTGCTTCCTCCACCCAGTCCATGCAACATGGTGGTATGCCAGAACTCCTGTTAGGATTGGCATATAATGGCACGACAGGTCGACTGTCTGTAGAGGTCATCAAGGGAAGTAACTTCAGAAATATGGCCATGAACAGAGCACCAGGTATGCTGTGATCAGTAATTAAGGCAAGGCAATGTTGTATCTGAATTGAGGGATATACCAAATTCATTTTTAAACATTCTTATAAATTTGAACATTGTAATTTTATGATAACATCACAATTCAATTAATACTCCTCCATCCAATTCTTTACAAAATAATACTGAATTGTTTACCAATATGTGCCATGTTGACAATTTGCTGTGGTTGTGAAAAAGTTGATTCTTGTTTTTCTGAACATAGACATCTTGAACTTTGATTAAATTCGACTCCTTTTTCAGTCCCATTTCAAGTACACTGAGGCTTTATTAAATGTTTAAGTCATGCTACATTATACTTGTTATTGAGAGTGTGTTTTATTTGTTTACATGTGTACATATTACCTCCCAAGATTATTTCACTTAAACAGGTAGTATTTCACTTATTTCACCAGAACCACTGACACCACTTTAAAAGTCAGGACAGGTTTTCTAGTTACATTTAGGGAGAAATATTGATTGATTGATTGATTGATTTTTGTTTTACGTCACACCATGAATATTTCACGTATATGGTGACGGCATCTGCCTGATGCGGGGCATACAAATTTTGACCTTTGCAACGGACCCATCCGAAGCAATGAGGGGTCTTTAACGTGCCATGCATACCACGACACGGGGCCTCGGTTTTTAGGGAGAAATAGGAAAATATTCCCATGGTTATCAACAACATCAGGGATCTAGATGCTTTCGAAGTTATTTTGTGATATTTACATTGTATGTAAACATTGCAAGCAAATATTGACATACATGAAATCCAATATCTCTTAAGGATGCAGAATTTTTTCTGTATTTCATGATAAATTGTCAACGTATTATAGGATGATATCATGGACAGGAGGAATCCATAGTGTTTACTGCTGAGTATATTGCTTGGTTTTGATTTCTCTGCTTTATTGAGTATAAATGACCTAAGTTGACTTTACTTGAATTTGTCCAAATGAAATGTTATATATCTAATTATAGCATATGTTCTTGGTTTTAATGCAACAGCTCGGAAATTAAAAGGTTTTTAATCAACGAGGGAATCTGCTTTATTATAATAACATATATTTTGATTTTTATAAGTATATCATCTGGATTCTGTTCACCCTGACTCAGTATTGGTTTTTTATACTACACAAAGAAATAAAAGTAAAACCAGATATAATACTATACGACCGGTATGAATTCATTATTGTATCATCTTTTAAACTGAAAATAAAGATAAGTTATGTCATAAAAATAATTCATATTTCTATCAAAATTATATTTAAACCATATGGGACTTCCGATTTACAAGTCTGCTTCGAATTGTACATACTTTATCGCAAAATGTTTGGTATTTTAAAAATTTTCTGGCATGGTAAAAGTAGGGTACAGTCGTAACAACACACTTTTGTGAAAGAAAGTGGAAGAGGACATTTGTTTGTACAATAATATTTATAAACACATTTTAATCAAACAAAATGAAAATCACAGAAATACAACTCTTATTTTCATCACTTTGAAGAATTTCCATAATGGTCATTTGTCATGGTCAAATCATACCGGACACAGAATAACCTACATTTCACTTAAATCGAATCACTGATGCGTATCTCGGAAGTCCTATATTGATGAAATTGTATTTACTCCAAATCTAGCCCTGTAACACTGTTGTACTACATGTAGCTACATTTCTTGCAGTGTATCTTGGGTTATTGGAATTATTAAGTCTGATTTTCAGGGTTACTATAAAGGTCAGAGTTGGGTGATCCAGATGATATAAATACATGACCTCGTGATATTTTGATTATTCACTATCCAGGTGGTGGTATATATATATATATATATATATATATATATATATATATATATATATATATATATATATATATATATATATATATATATATATATATTTACATTTATGTGGGGATTTTTTGTAAGGTTTCATTATAGATATTATAGTTGGTGTATTGAAGTAGAATGAGGGATGTTTTTGTGATTTGGTAAGAAAAACTTATATATGTATATATTTGTACACACAACATGCAAGGTTATTAAGAGGACACTCATATTCTTGCTTGCTAAAATCGTATTTAAGAGTAAAGGAATATGTGTCCATATTTCTCGCAATAAATTTTCCATTTATTATTTTAAATCTTGGGGTTTTTTTTGGGGTTCTCTCAGATGTTTTGTCATTGTGTCTCTCTGAGCTCAACCTAAATACACAACATGTGTAAACAGTAGAATTTTTTTCATGGAAGATAACTCTGTAAAACAAAAAGAGGTAGTACCTGACAGTAGTGCTCAGCATTGTTGTTTCAGAGCGTCTGAAACATTATCCAGTCAGGATTTATCTTGTGGTGAATTTTAATTCATGAAAGATAACTCTGTAAAGTAAAAAGCTGTAGTACCTAAACAGTAGTGCCCAGTGCTATTTCTTCAGAACATCAGTAATGTTATCCATTCATACACTTAGGGTTTATCATACGATGCACTAATACACTGTAAAGTGGATGCAAACTGAAGTCACAATACCAGAGGTAGTTACTAGGCAGTACAGAATTGTATCTGTTAGGTTTGATCTTTTTCTGAAATAACAGACCAAATGATTGGACAAATATTTATGATCGTTTTGACTTTTTTTTAGTATTATGATTGATGTCAAAATAGGGCATCAGATATTTCTCTATCCTTTTCACAGATGCTTGCCTCAACTTGACATTGATGTTTTTGAGATTCTTTCATGTATTTTGCCTTCTAGATATTTATGTAACGTTAACCTTGACATTTTGTAGATGTTTGAAAGTTGACCTTAATGTTTTGTGGTTACTTACTTAAAGTTGACCTTGATCTTTTGTAGATACGTACGTGAAGTTGACCTTAATGTCACCCACAGGACAAGAGGTAGCAAGAAGTAAGACCTCCATACGACGAGGCCAACCTAATCCTCTCTTTAAGGAAACATTCATGTTCCAGGTGGCACTATTTCAGCTGGCAGAGGTCACCTTAATGGTGTCTGTTTACAACAAGAGGAGTATGAAGAAGAAAGATATGATAGGATGGTTCTCGTTAGGTTAGTTGTTAGTCTTCGTGGATTTTAATTTCATAAACATCGTACAATTTCTATTTTATTTTCTGTAATTTTACACTGGTCATGTAGTACTGGTAGATGTCGCAATGATTTGACTTAAGATACCTGCTCAAATGGGAAATATCTCTGTGTAATGAAAAGATTCAAAATATCGATTTTGTTTAAAAATCTATAATGCAGAAACGAAAGTCTAGAACTCTTTCATAGTTTTTTTTTTCTTAATGCTTATTGCGATGGGTTGAAACTTTTGGTAAATAGGTTTAAAAGAACAATACACTATTTCATCGCAGTAAGTTACTTGTTTGAGGTCTTGTCAATCGGTTTTGAAGTATGAAATACCTTTCTAAGTTAAACTATAACATACAAATTAGTTTGTTAAAAACTTAAAAATATTTGCTGTTTTTTTGTGCAGGTTTAAACTGTAGCGGGGAGGAAGAGGAATCTCACTGGGGAGACATGAGAGAAAGTAAAGGGGAACAAGTCTGTAGATGGCACGTTCTACTTGAATCCTAATGTTATAGATCCCAATCACACATTACTCTGCACGCATCGTAGCCGTTCTCATATACACCTTACCACTGTAGCGATCTTCAACAGATGTAGTTAAACACCAAGACGTAGAGGATAGTATATTTTAACTCGAACGGGTTGTGGACATTTTAAAATGCCAATAGAGGGTTGAGGGGGAAAATTTTTGAAAACGGAGGGTTTATTTAAAATTTACAACAGAATCCCCTCTTTTTAGCTGTTGATCTATTTACGCAATATTCTTCATGTAGTTTCAAAGTTGCTCATATATATGTGTACTATTTATAAGAAAGTATCTCTGTGGTAAAACCAATGCTTACATTTCTTTACAGAGACATACTGTGTATGTCTGTGTTCTTCACATTTTCTTTATTTACACATTTTTTTTTTCACAATTTTTGCTCATTTTACGTTTTTCGTTCAAGAAATCTTCTTTTATGTTAGTGCAATTAATTCATGTTACCGGAGTGTATTCCCCTACCTTTCAGCATAATATGATGTATTTACTTGATTCAAGTATCTCATCAATGACTGATATTTTTCTATCTCTTTTCATACCAGTGTTCTCCTATATATCAAAATCTCTTTATAAAATCAAATTTTGATTTTAATTATTTGTTGCTTGTTTCTGTTAGACTTAAATTGATGTTTAACTTTGCCTTTGAATGAAATGTACTTTTTCTTGTTGACAGGTAATAGTATCATCATGTAGACCTTTTACATCTATATGTCTTGAAAACTTAATTTGATAACTATAGCAATACCTTTTATATTTAGGACCCCACAGCATAAGTGTGTGCCCTATAGTAATCACTCTGTCTGTCCATCTATCTTTCTGTCCGTCAGCAAAAACTTTAGCGTTGGTCATATCTAATTCACTGTCACAGGTAGAGCTTTCATATTTGGCATGTGTGTTCCTTATGATAAGACCTTCCTGTTGGTACCAAAATTTTTGATCATGTGGCCTTGGCAGTGACGTTTGACCTGCATTTGAAAAACTTGAACATTGACCATAACTATTGAACCCTTAAAAGTAGGGCTTTCATGTTTCTTGTGACAAGACCATTCTGTTGGTACCAAGTTAAGGTCAAGGTCGTGGTGACGGGCATCCAGCATGGCCCTTCTGACTTTGTCAGTTTTCTAGTTAATGCTTAGCTTTAAGATGTCAAAGTAACTTGAGCATTGTGTGCTTTAGTAAGGCTTAATGAATAACTGATACCTCCTCACCATTCTGCCTTTCATACTTTTTGTGTGATCTGCAAAATGTCCATTTATATATCAAAATCCTGTATCTACCCAATGTAGGGTCAGTTATTGTACGTTTTATTGGGAAATGTAAGTCTTGCTTGGTGTGAATTACACTGAAAATTTTATCTAAAATAACAATTCAGTAAATGACTGTGGTTAATTTCTATTTTATGAATTCCCATTTTTGTTTATTCTTGCACTATATATAGCATTCTTTACTTTTACTACTAACTCAGAAAAAAAAAAGACTTACTTGGTAGGGGGTATCAGATTAAAAGTTCACCTTGATACATACTACATTCCGTTAATACTCATTGTCGACCAAGTTTATTTGATTTACAGATATAAATATGATTTTTTTTTAAATCACCAAAGATAATGCATGATTTTACAGACTTATATGCTACTTGTAACTTGACCACCTACTGAAATGGATGTTACGTGTGTCCACTGTTGTGGATTTTTCTTTTTATTACAAATTATATTTCTTTGTTGACCAATCAAACTTCAGATTTTAAGATATATACAGGACTCCCAAGATCTATATGAAGACAAATGCTTGCGACTGTTAGATATTCTGTGTATGAATGAAAAAAGTCGTATTTTAGAGTCCCGTTTCTCATGTTGTTTGAAATTTGTTCTCGCATTGAGAATATATATATATATATATGTGTTTATTATACATATATGGCATTCCCTTTTTATTGGTATGAAAATGGTTGTATAAACAGATATTTTATTTTTGTGATATCTCAGTGTTGTTTGTTTTCCATGTTAATGTTTTAACTTAATCCATGGCTGTACTTACAAATGAAGGTAAACAATTTGAGCATTTTTCATGCAAGCTAAGAATTTATTTGTATTAAACCAACTCTGACATATTCAATCAATGCTCTGGAAATCTTACCTAACATTGAAATTGTATTAAGTAATCACGATTATCAGGTGTTGATGTTGATTATCAGGTGTTGATGTTGATGACATATTGTATATCAAGGAAGGGCATCCCTGTGATAAGAACAATTACTCTCGTTACTTTTTCTTCAATGTATTTTCATGAAAATTTTCATGCTGAAAAGTTGAAAGTTTGAACAGAGGTATGAAAAGTCCTACAGTGAAGAAATGAAAAAAAAAAAGAAATATATGGTTTTCCTGACCACAAAATAATTGTTTAATTTACTTATATATTAAAGATACATTCAGTACATCCTAGTGCCCCTTTTATGACAAATTTAAGATTTGTTGTGTTTTTGTTTATTTGTTTCTATTTCTCTGTGGGTCTGTAGTTAATAACTACTTTAGAAAATAAATAATGTAATAAGACACTGATGTGTGTATCAGTGATCTGTGCATCAGTGATATCAGCATACATGTAGTATTCTTTTTATGCCCCTGGAATGTAATTTGGGGGCATCTAGTGTTTGGCTTGTCTGTACGTCTGTCATTGGCAAAAAAAAAAAACTTTAACATATGTCATAACTTTTGAACCTTTACAGGTAGGATTATCATCTTTCGCAATTGCATTCCTCATAATGAGTCCACATTTCTTGACCTGGTGACCTTGGCCATGACCTTTTCTAAAAACTTTAACATTTCATCATAACTTTTGAAATATAACAGGTATGGCTTTCATCTTTTGCATGTGCATTCCTTGTGACGAGTCCTTTACATTTCAGATTTCTACTACAGTTCTTGACTTAGTGACCTTGACTGTGACCTTTTAACAACATTTCAAAATTTGCCTTATTTGGACTTTGTAGCCACCGGGGGCATTCTTGTTTCACAAACACATCTTGTTTATTCATAATGATGTTCATTGCACGGTGATGGATCAAACAGATGTCACAGTATATTTATTTTGAAGTAGATTCATGTTATTGTACACTTTGTATTTGAATGTCTCTTCATATGTAGATCTTACAAGTAGATTGCTCTTTTCAAATAGAAAACTTATCATTGAGGACAAGGGAAATATCCTTCATGTTTTCTAAAGAATCAAAATATTTTATCTTTTTTTTGTGAAATATAATTATCTAATTACAAGGTTGCGATGTAGTGTGAAGTGTTTGTATTAAGTAAAACACTGTGTATTTTCACTTTGAGATAATTACTTTCTGTTTTATAAAGCTCTGTCCACACTGTTTAGTGCTATATTGCATTCTTGTAAAATCTCACTTTATATGTCTAAATTTCCGATGTACTGTATGTCTCTGATTATTTTGTTATTGTTGTAAAACTTACTGTTATTATATTTGGATGATTAAGTTGTTGACTCCACATATATTATTTAATAAATTAACTCCAGCTCATGTGCTGATTTACTTACCATTCAATAATTTCTTTGTTTATCTTTTATTTGTTCTTGACTTTGGATTTACAGATTTACTGGTGATTTCAACAAGTAATACCAGATAGTTTCTGTAGGTATCTATGATTAATCATACACCTGTCTCTTAGTCATTGACCCACCAGTGGTTCAATGGTGTCCTGTTTTTCATATGATACACTTAAAACCAAGGTCCCGTGTCACAGAAAACACGGTCTCTAAAAGACTCGCCGCTTCAGCTTGGTCTTTCACAAAGTCTAGATTTCTGTGCATTGCATCAGTACAATGCCATCATCACATAGATGCTGTGCTGGTGTAGTTCTGTTGATAGGGGGCTTGGCTTAAGGCCCAGCAGTCTCAAGATCAAGTACCGTTGGCAGTCTGAGTGATGAACGACAAGGTAAGGTGTGAGGTCACGACAGACAATGGCATGTTCATAATCCCATAGTCTGGGGTCACGGTAGACAACGTCATGTGCATGATCCCATAGTCTGGGTTCACAGCGGACAGTCATGTGCATGATCCCATAGTCTGGATCACGGTAGACAACAGCATATGCATGACCCCATAGTCTGGGTTCACAGTAGACGTCATGTGCATGATCCCATAGTCTGGGTTCACAGTAGACGTCATGTGCATGATCCCATAGTCTGCGGTCACGGTAGACAGCGGCATATGCATGATCCCAGTCTGGGATCACGGTAGTCTGGGGTCACGGCAGACAATGACATAAGCATGATTCCAGTCTGGGTCACGGTAGACAACGGCATGTTCATGATCCTATAGTCTGGTGTTCTTCCTTTGGACAGGGAGCATCCGAAGGACGGTGATAATAAAAGTAACTAGAAGTCGAGAGGGGGAAGAGCGATAAAATAAAGTTGTGGAACGTACAGAACTAAACGCAGGACTGAAATAGCGAGACTTGATTGAAATTGTGGGATGTGGGGTTTGACTTAAGTGTTATTATACCATTTTTCCTTATGTTATGTGGCTGTGACACTCTTTACACAGTGTTTATTCACATTCATGTATATATATAGTACTGAATTATATATGTTTCGTCTGTATGTCAGGGCATTCATGCCGGGTGTGACTAGCCAGACAGGAGACGCTCACTCCTCCCGGGCACCTGGTCTCGCCTCTGAATTTCAGGGGTCCGTGAATGTCCACTATGGTACATTGTTGTTAGTGCCATAGTCATGTGACACCAGTTACTTTCGTATTTTACATAAAGATATGTATACATATGAATAAAAGTATAGGTATTAGTAGTTTAAAACTTAGAAAGTGCTGGTATTTGCAACTGTAAAGTGTGAGTTAGCGTAAAATGATTGATTTATATAAATTAAAAACAATGACATATATACACGATTACATGTGTTTTATATGTTTCTGTCCGAGGTTATACAAAGAGGTATAACTCTGTCATGCTTAAGAACCAACGTATACTTTCCCAGGCTGATGTAGCGCATGTGATACAGAGAAGAAAACGATGCAATGTACACAAGAGAAATAAAGACATTGCCGTAGCGGGCAGAAAGAAGGAGGGAGGGGATAAAATTACATGTATTAAGAAAGTATTGGAATGTGTACTTTGCATTGTTCATCTCTTCAAATTGTCTTTTTAAAACAACCTTCCACAATGCAGTGGCGGAATTAGAGGGGGCAGGGCGCCCCCTCCTTTTCGCAACATATTTACAAGTAAAAATCCAGATTTGGCACCAAACATGGCTGAGTGGTTTTGTTAATACACATGTGCCCCCCGCCCCCGGTTTCGGAAGTCCTGGATCCGCCACTGTATTGTAAGCACCTTTAGTGGGCGGGAGGTGCTTGTAAACTGGAGAGGCTTATACATGTAGATATATCGATCTCAGTCAGTCAGTAGAAATTCTCATCAATGACATGTTTAGATACTACATGTGAACAGAGACATATATACATATAGCTCAGCGATGTAAATAGATACTTTCAACTTCAAGAAGTCTGGTACAGCAAATATCGATAATTTGTCATAATATTATTTTTTGTCATGATATTACTGGTATATCTTACGAGAATCTCGGTGAAAAACTGTAATATCATATGCAACACTAGTTTCCAATGTATATCTTAACAGTCTCCTTCCCCTGAAAAAATAATTAAAACCTTGGAAGTTCCCACCGTTTGAATAAGCCGCTCTACTTCGACTAGTTTATTTTGAATGGAGGGATGCGTTTTCAAATATGATAACCTGAGTTATGAAAGAAATGCTGGAAAAGACTTAGTATACTTTTATTCACTTAAATATCAATATTACTACTCTAGTAATATAGAATCTACTAAATATACCAATGAAATTCTTTTTTTATTTTTATAAATAACCCCCAATTTTTAAATGGACTTACCTCTATCTGCAAACATGTAGGTAACACGGATCAAACATTCATACGACTATAGTACTTCAGTAACTTCGATTGGGATTTATTAGCTCCAGTGTGGAAAAAGTTTTAAAACAATTAAAATGAGTTCTTTTGGATGTATTCTTGTGATTGAAAATGGATAGTTTTTATAAAGTATGTCGAATGTGAAAGTTGCAGTAAGAGTTAGGCCTTTGAGTCAGAGGTTAGTATTTTGAATAAACATATTTAGCAGTTAAGCATATTCCCTTGCTACTTTTACTTTGACTTTGAGTTTGATTTTATTAAACAGAATTTACAACGCATGAGTTCAATATCAGATTCCAATATTTAATGTATATGATTTATGGAGTTCAGATTATTTACATGTCAGCTGTTTTGCACGTTTATCTGACTGTTCATATGTTACAGGGAGGCAGATAAATCGGCCAGGTCGATCGTGGAGGTAACTGGAGATACTATCAGTGTCACTAACGTGAAGGTAAGAAAAACACAGATTATATATACTCAAGTGAGTTTAGGAAGAGGACATGGTACTGTAGCAGGAAGGATGAAAAATCATTGGCCAGACCGGGACTCGAACCCAGGACCTTCCGCTAACAAGGCGGATGCTCTACCAACTGAGCTATCTGGGCCGATGTCCCAGTCTGCCACACACATCCCCTGCCAATCTGAGGTTTCCCCGAAACCTCACACCAAGTCCTCCTCTCACAGTGGCATACAACCTCTGCCAACTGATGAGAGTTGGTGGAACCTCCAAACTGTAGCAGGAAGGTTGAAAAATCATTGGCCAGACCGGGACTCGAACCCAGGACCTTCCGCTAACAAGGCGGATGCTCTACCAACTGAGCTATCTGGGCCGATGTCCCAGTCTGCCACAGTACATTTTGTAAGAGGAAGAGGAAAGATACATAGGCCGAAGGGAGGGGGGTAATACAGAATATGCATTGGGTGGGATGACATGGAAGGCGTAGAGAAATGTCGACCTGTCTTTTCCACTTATCTGTCACAATTGTATTTGTATCTCCAATGCCTTGGAATCCAGGCATTGAAAGGAATTTTATTGGGTTGGACAGGTGTCACTGTTTTTTTTGCATACAGTACAATCAAAATGTTTGTAATTTTTCAATCTCAATATCCCTAGATATAATACAAGTTTAGGACAGGATTCCAATATATGTCATCAATTTGACAGATGTTCACTTTGACATTTTGTCATGCTTTGACAGTAGGAATGGTTGCCCATAGAGAATAAAAAGGAATGGGAGGACGGCTAAGTAATATTCATATAATATTGATAATTACCCTTCCTTGATATTACTTTGCATTTGCCAAAGTACATGTAATTAAATTATAATTTCCACCTTAAAAATCCCAAAATATGAATATAAATGATTCAGTTTTAATTTTTAAGGCATGGAACTTAGAGGTCCTGTTAAATTGCATGAGTGCAGTTATTAATAGGATTACTGTCATGTTTGAAGTATGCTTAAGGTTTAAAGCCCCTGAACTGAATGACAAAGTAAAACTATTAACATTACTTATTATTCTTACATATGTGCACCAGTCATTCTGTACTGAATTTGTGGGCTTTTAAGTTGCTTTTGACATCCTTGTCATCAGAGAATGGGGATGACTTTTTGACTTAAACTACATAACTGAAAATTGACAGGAAATTTTACATAAATGAAAATAAAGTTTGTTACCAATGAATCCCCCTCCTGTTCCTAATTTCCCTCACTACTGAATTTAGTGAATAGGTCTGATATTGTAACCAACCTACTGAACTATATATAATTATCATAAAGTATTCAAAATTGAAGACGTTTCAAGTTTTCCGTGAAGTCTTACCAATACCTGCAAGAATTCCTATATCATAAATTTTTGTTTGTGTATTGGCCCGTCTCTTTTGTGTATTGACCCTTCTCTATTGTATTTGGTTTAGACAGTAAGTAAACATAACATTAAAGAGTCAGGCTCACTAACACTATAGCAGATATACCTATATAAATAATACATGTAGTGAAAATATTATCTGACATAAATAAATATTAATTCATACAAAGATAACAAATAACTGCCACTGTCAATGCAATTTTCTTTAAATTCTATCAAAGAAAATGTAAATACTTGAAATCCTATAAGAACAGGAAAAGTTGGAGAAAACTATCACAGATTAAATGTACATGTAGAGCAAACGAAATTGTATAACACAGTTTGGGTATTCTAAATGCCTAATTCTGGGTATAGCTTCAAGCAATGTATGGTGATTTTTATCACAGTCTGTGGTAATGTGAGGCCCTTTAAATATTGATCCTATCTATACATTCTATGAGAATTGATTGTTAAATGGCTGATCTCTTATTTGACACTCTTTACAGAAAGCCAAGGGTGTAAAGTTTGCAAAGTGATTTAGGTTCTTCATCTGACTTGTATTCCTCAAGAGTGATCTTAATGAATTAATAATTTACTTAGATTTTAAGCCTTGCACCCATAAATTATAAAGGATTGGGGGAGAAAAGCTTTGTATTATCTTAACTTGTTGAAAGATATAGTGAGAAAGTGAAAAAGTGCACAAAGTAAGAAAGTGAAAATAAACTTTAAATTTGTTTTATTTATCATAGTCTTCTTGACCATGTAAATAAAAGTTGTAACAATGGCCATGGGGCATCCAGGTATATAGAAATAAAAAGGTAAACAACAAGAGTAAGTTAGGGTATAAGTACTTGTATCTGTATAATTGTTACATTTTGTAATCATTATTTGTATCTGTAGGCAGTTTTGCCGTGCAAACTCGTTTTGGCTGAGTGGTTAGCAAATCTGGTGCGGATGGTCTCGAGTTCAAATTTTGCTTAGGAACGCACAGTTATGTCCATGTAGGTTTACAGGTGCCAGTTTGTTGACATTAATCCCTTGTCACGAACGTACACATCACGTACAGAAATAGCTGTATATCCCTTACGAGGATGTTGTGTAACTGGTCAGTGGAAAATACTGGGTTCGAACCTCATTAAAGGATGCCATTGGTTGGGACATGAAATCGGTATCTGTGCAGTCACCTGGCCTGTCAGGTACTAGAGTCTAAAGTTATTGTTTGTTGGTTAATCAGTGTTTTGCGTCGCTTTCAACAATTTTTCAGTGATATCACGACACGGATGCAGGAGGTACATGTATAACCATCCTCTTAAACATAGTGGCACAGTCCAGGAATCGAACCCGGGTCGTCGGCAACACACGCCAAGCGCTTAACCACTACACCAAACCTGCCCTCCCGAAGTTATGAAATACATATGCCAATTGTGAGGGTATGCAGCAGATGGTCAACATTTGGAGTTTTGATAATGGTTATTGGTTCTGTTTTTATCGTAAAACGTGCACGAAATGTTGAACATAAAAACAAAGAAGTGAGCGGTTTGTTAGTTCTACCGACGGTAGATCTACATGCATACTGTGTGTGATGTCCAGAATGCGTTATTAAAACCGAGATGGACAGGAGTGGGATCCAGCAGCATATCATATGTGGCCTCATCGGAAAAACGGGGAGGGGGAGGAATCGCCCTACAAATTTCACAGTATACTTATTTTTGGTTTGTCTTATGGCAAGTCCGAAGGACGGAATTCTCGAAATAAAAATACAATAACAAAATTTGCTTTAGGAATTCTTCGTATGAATTTTTAACATATTGCGTCTTTTTTTTCTGCTTATCCTATTGTAAATTTCTGGATTCGCACCTAACGAGCGAAAAACGTGGTCGCGGATAAATCAGTGTGATTCACTCTGTAGTAGTTACCTAGGTTGACCAGTCTTAAAAGACTGAAAAAGGAGTATAATTTAGACCAGCATGTGTTTTTTTTTTCTTTATAAATTATAAATATGTTGAAGGAATTTACGCCTCCGAAATGCATTGCTCCTGATGAAATGATACCATTTTGATATTCTAAATAAAAATAAACCAAAACATTCCTAAATATGCATGTAATATATTTATATGAATCACGCGTAGTGACATATCAAGATGTATTACAGATAGAAACATGAATAATATGCTAATGATTTCGCACCTTATTTGGCTTATCGGGTTCATCATATACCCCTTTTATCCCACAATTAAATTTACAACGCCGTCTATTGTTGCATGCAGTATGTATTGTCGAAGAATCGGTAATACTGAAAAATGATGTCAAACACTGCTTATGTCTACAGAACGGGAATCAAAAGACCTGATGACATTTGGCGAAAAATATAAAGTAGGAATCGAGATAAGGGAGTAAATTTGGCTCGATTCCTATTGGAGACTTAATTCTCTAATTGAGAAGTTATCCAGGAGTGTATTAAATTCGGAATACACAAAAGTTGTGGGAATAATGTTATAATCCAGTTAATCTAGACTTTGTCTCGATGCGGCATTTTCCCGCACGAGTTTAATCCCCAGCATAAGCCTTAAGTATAATTCATGTAATCACAATTAACTTCATAAAGCAAAGTAAAAACTAGCTGAACGTCCAACTTGGAACGTTTTACGCAAGACCGAAGGTATCTCTGTAACAGTGTGCAAATGATTAAAGATCAATAGCAACTTTCGCCGGGAAGTTAATCTGTTTTAAGTACTTTAAAATTTGTTTTACAGGGGCTACCTTTTGTAGGTATGAAATTCACTCTACACTATCATAGAATATGACGTTCCCAGAGCAATCAATATTTAAAGTCCGTTTTAAGCACATAAACATGATTGTTCTTTTGCTTCAATTTCGTTAAGTGTAAAATACACGGGTTGTAACAAACTTTTCGTTTTTTTTAACATGAACATACATGTTATAAGCAGGAATTCTAGCCACGAAACAAAGTAATTGCAACCGGTAGAATTTTTACAATGACAGCACGAACATGAAAGAAACCGATGTCGGATATGTTGCTTTCTTAATTCTTTTGGCTCATTAAACACCTTTTGTAGTCCCTCATTCTTCTACGTTATTCTGCTGGTCAAACATTTTATGACCATAGAGAATATATATGCATGTATGTGTATATTTAGTGATGATGATGTACATGTACATATTAGTAGATGCCTTTTCCTTTCATTAATGAAACAAGATATATTTTAATATTTTCGTTTGGTCAGGATATCGTTCATGAAGTCTGCAGAATATTACCACCATGTGAAATGTTATTTTACATATTTGAAATCCAGTTACTAAGTTTAATTTAGAAATCACTTAAATCATTGTTAATTACTTGTTTGGCATATAATTGTTCCTACCAAATTGTATATATAGACTGTTTGGTCATTTTAGAATCTCTGAGATATACTGTGTGTGACATTTATCTCTCTAATAAGCCGTAAGGAAAACAGACAATTATTCCGGGTATAATGTGTTGATTAATAAAACACAATAAATGTCCTACATGCCAATGACCATTGTGACGTGAATGTCCTTGTAAGAATATATTTGATTGGGTAAAAGTTAGATCGTTGTTGTCACAAAGGGGCGTAGCCCCATCTCAGTATAAAGTTTTAATTACTCATATATAGATATATAGTTTTAGGCAGAAAGATACCAAGAAAGTAAGATCTGAAGGAATTTAGTAATGTCCGTCAAGAACCGTGCGTTCACCTCACTGCCATATACATGAACATGTAACGACATCACGATAGTTTATAAAGAATTCCCCGTTCATATAGTACGAAGTGGAGAGCTTTTGATGTATATACTATATTACTGAATTTGTAATAAATATAGAAACTATATACATGTGTGAGCTAATTCCATAGTAACCACCGCCAAGTCTTTAAGGCGGAGACACGATTACAACAACATAACCAACACACAAAAACAATGGCGGCGATAATATAACCATCCTTTTAAACACAGTGGCGCTGAATTATTCAAGCCTGCCACCCCGCTCGTTCTTTTTCTTCCCTTTTCTTTCTTTTTTTTTATTTGGGGATGGGGGCATATCTTTTATTATCGGGAAATGTAGTAAGAGTATGGTCAATAGGAAACCAGAATATGGAGTGTCTGCGAAAACTTAATGCTGCATCTGAATATTATTGAAATCATACTGCCATGAACTTGTTAGAAATGTGGGACTATTAATACATGCTTTAGGATAATCACTCCGTCATTTTTTCAATCTTTGCATGCTTTAGGATAATCACTCAGTCATTTTTTCAATCTTTGTGTATGACCAATTCTTCTTGTCATTTGACTTTGTAATCTGTATTGTGTTACATAACCTTATGGTCTGTTTGTCATGCAGGTCGACCATTTCTCGGAGTATGCGGATAGCCGGGAGAGGGTGAAACATTTCTCCTTTGACTTCTGCTATGATTCCAGCATCCCTCCTCAAAGGCCTGACTACGCCTCACAGCAGCTGGTAAGTCTCCTGTAAATAGTAGCAGAATCGTAAACTCCGATTCTTTACATCATTGGTGACACGATAGACTATAGTTATCATGTTATGGAGTCCGTCCGTACGTGTGTCTCTTGCATAATATACATGTATATACCGATTCTGTGTCTGTTCAGGTTCTTCCCATCAATGGCGTCACAGTAGGCTATAGTTATGGCGTCCATTAGTGCATTTTCCCGTGTTTGTACATGTAAAATTACATGCATGTCTGTTTGGGTAGGTTGCATATATTTCCAGTACCACTGTTGCTTAAGAGGGAAAAGTCAAAATGTTACACCACCTCCTTGCCGATATAGCACACTTTATTTCTTACTTTATGCGGGTCTGTTTGTCTTTCGTTCACACCTCTGTTTCTAGTTTCTTCACAAGCGATAAATGAGTGCCATCTGAACACTCTTCTGTCATTCCATATTTTGTTTGTTTAAATCAGAAGAAAATGTGTAGGTGATCTGTTATTAAGAGTAAGAATTATCTCAGAATTATATTACTGATTTACCAATTTCATGTAAATTATATTTGGTGCCCATAAATTGGTAAACATATCATTAATCTGGATAATATTGAATTAAAAATTCGTGCGCCAGCCTTGGATCACAAGCATCGTACCAATAGACCATTATAAGATGCAAAATCAGGATACAAATCCTTTCCTCCACGTGCCCTTCATAATATGGACTTAATGGCTTCACCATCTTCTTCATCATTCACCTTGAAAAAAATGAGCATATGGCACGACAGATCTAGCTGTATCTTGAAAAAATCTGTGTGTTGTACAGAGATAATATTTGCAGGATGTAGAATTCTGTTCACCATCAAAGACACACCATCTGATGGGGGCTGTCTAGATACAAAATGCCGTGGCATGGGAAGTATGTACATGTACGCAGCAGTGTAAATACCGTAGTAAAGCGAAAACTTTACAAGCTTTGATAGTAAGTGGAAGAAAATAATGCTCTACAACAGCTGTGGCGGATCCAGCAGAGCGTTCGGTTATTTAGAGACTGAATGGGATATGTCATATTATCAATATCTATCTTTGGCGTATCCAAAAGAGCATTTAGCAATTATTGTGTGGATAAGATATAAGATATGTTCTAAATCTGTCGATATGACAGAGCCAACATTTTATTCTGGATGGGATAAGCTTCAAATATTATGATGGACCCCTAACATTGTACAGCTCGGCTAGATCTTAAAGGCATGTTGTTTTATAATTATCGGTTGGTCTATTCGGGTTCTATGTTGCTGTTAATAGTTTTCAGTTATATTGCGATATGGACAAACATGATGGAGACAGGAAGTAAAAAATCTTTGAACCGTAGCGTAGCAATCTGGACATGACACAATTAAAACATGAATCGCCTTGGACGACAAGCCAAATTCTTAACTACTACACGGAGTCTACCCCGTTTAATAAAAATGATAGATTATGTATTTCCTATTTATTCGTGCACATCAAAGTAAACGCTTATCCAAAGAATAAAGAGAAACCACATATTCTCCAGATAGTGTCTTGCATGTCCAAATAGAATATCTACATATCGAAAATTGAGGAATTCAAACTTTATTTTTCTTATAGTATTGGTTCCACATGAACATTTAGAAATGGGTTATTGATGTCTTTTCTTTTTTTATTTATTAATATTTGTTTAGTTGTTGTTGTCATTATCAAAAATGTTAACCTTGATTATAACTTTAGAACCATTAGAGACAGGGCTTTAATACCGATATTTCAGAGTGTATTCCTTGTGCCAAGATCTTTCATTGGGTACGAACGTTTTTGACCTTGTGACATTGGCCTTGAAGTTTGACCTACTTTTAACAATTTAACCTTGGTCATAACTTATAAACAGTAAGAGATAGGGATTAAATATTTCATGTGTGTATTCCTTGTGACAAGACCTTTCATTACGTATCTTTTTTTACACTTTGACATTGACTTTGAAGACTGACCTACTTACAAAAAGACTTTTGCAATTTAAATTTAGTTGCCACCGGCGAGCTCTGATGTCTTCTGACAACTCTTGTTTTTTGTTACTTTCTTTTTCCTACTTTTAAAATGAATACCGCAACAGCACAAAATGCAATTCCAGATAAACGGAAAATCGTATATGTATAATACATATACATGTATTAATATTTCACACTGGCATATTATACTTTTGTGCATACTTATTGCTTAGCCTAGAATATCCGACTATTATACGTGCAAACATACAATACAGCTGTTACTGACTATTGATTGAAATTTCAATATAATTGATACAAGGCTCCATTCACATATACGCATACTTGTCCGTCGTTAACCCGCATGGTAACGTGTATCGCGATTATATTCACTATATGCAATAAAACAGATATAACGCAATGAATAAGATTTATTGGATAGGCCACGAAAGTCCTTGGAAATGATGTCATTACGAATAGTCCAGATTTTAGCACCGTTTCGACCGTAATGTTTCATCGGTGTCTTGGAAGGTTACAGCAATCCGTTGCACGGGGAGAATGTTCGGATCTATTTACATGATATTATTCTATTTGTCACATCTTACACACCATACTGTCGCTTACTTATGCATGCTTTGATGTGTACGAGTGAGTATGCATACTTATGTACATGTACATCAATAAATGACAATATCGTGAAAGAGCAAAGTCTTGCTCGGCAGTTATAACCAAGGAAGATACAACAGTAAAACCAACCCCCTGGATTCATTCATCCTTATATCTGTTCAGTATCATTATACCCCGAACTCAACCAACCCCCCCCCCCCCCCCAATTGTCCGTCTGTATGTTATGTGTCCGCCTGTTACAATAAATATTTTCAGACAAAGAGAAATAATCAGAGTAATCGTTTCTATGTGTGCTAACCATCCAGCAAACTCTGATGCCGCAAAACGAGAAAATTAGTGCAAAGATATTTTAGCGCTGCTTGTATCTTTTGTCGCAAATTTGATTCAGTGCAACATTTAGATTAGCGTACACCCTAGTATTGAGGCTATGTATATGTTCGATTTTATTTACTTCCACTTCATCGTTCCCTAATTATGACCAGTGAAAGTATTGGTAACGTTGGCGAAAAAGTCGTTATGTTTTTACTGAACATAGATTTCGCCTTACGAAAAATTTGAAAACGAATAAATCGTTTCTTTATGGGATCACCACTTCTGCTTTTATAGTACAATTCCCTCCTAACGATAGAGCGGAGTGATTTGACCTGGTAATAGATCTTACATGCTGTTATCAAAGGTTTCCCTCTTTTAACAATTCAAGGCCCATAGATTTCCAACAATTCGGTTCAATGGTGTTCAGAATTGATGTATTCAGATTTTTATCTAGACGAATTTCGTATCAGCTGAAGGGCAGTATGAGTCGTGTGGGATATTCATATACATTGTAGTAAAATTTTATTGGCGTGATTAAAATTGCGAGGGAGTGACCCCTCTCGGATGAGTCACTGACGCTCGCCAGAAACTGAATGTACATATGTATATGTCTATATTTTGTCTATACGTGTAGTATTTACTTTAGCGTTCCAAATTTTTAGCGCAAAACGCGAATATATTGACATGTTTATTTATAAAAGACAACTTTGTCTCATAGGTACATTGAATAAATTTGTAGAGGCATAGTCTTGAAAAAGCATAGAAAAGGTAAGGCAAATTCCACGAAAGTACGAAACTCGGTAAAATAAATACAAATACGGTATTAGAGATGAGTTCAGAAATGAAAGAAACAGGAGATGACTTACTGTTTACGTGTATATGGGGATTTTAAAAGAAGACCGAAAGTCCAGGATTGAATCTATGATATCGCAAATCAGTCAGTATTGCAAATATATAAAATGCCCAAAAATATGAAGAATTAAAGAGAAAAAACCCCAACTAATAGTATACGAATCAGGTACAGAAGTGCCCAAGTAGTTGGCGTTGAAGTGACTTCCTCGGAGTGTCTTCAGGGAGGTCGAGTTATTTGGATTGTACGTGTGGTCAAGTATTTTGTATATGTAAAAGTACACATGCATGCATTATAAAAGGTGGGAAACCAATGGTAAAATTGTCATCAAGTTGCACAGGGCAGTAGTATTTATAACACAAGTAAACTGAAAGGTAGACCGACTAGCTTCACACACCCCCGCTGACACACTGGCTTATCTCCCCTCCACACCTGATCTAGGTGTCCACCGAATCATTGATCCAAGGTATGTCTTCTGTAGATAGTTAATGAATAGTTTCTCTCCGCGATATAGCCATTGATGTATCTAATGTGAAGACCACTCTTATTTTGTGTATTGCTCAAACTGTTTGTAAAGCCGACTTGGAGGTTATGTACAAATGCCAACCCAAATAAAGAGATTTGTAAACAAATACTACTTGACTAGGATATATACACAGCTGGACTTTTGTTAGACGACATTGAAAGAGTTCGTTCACACAAGGTCAAATATTACAAATTATAATTGCATATATTGTACAGCGAGAGGCGGACACACCTGTGTCCTGTACTTTGTCCAGTGCAATGAAAAGTGCACGTATTTTTGATTGAAATGAGAAAGTCATATATAAAATGAAAATTGAAGTGAAAATGTGTTTATAGTAAATATGCGTAGTATTGTTTGGCAAGGATTTAAGGTACGTGTAGATGGTAAACAGAGTACGTAAAGTTACTTGTTCATTTACATTGTATGCAAGTGTTTGAAAAGTTCAGGGAAGCACTTTTATGTGAAGTATTGAACATTGCATAGACGAAATGAAAAGAAAAAGTCTTTTGCAAGCCAGTACCTGGAACGATGCGCGGTGACGTACACCTATGTATATAACTAGGGTCGCAAAAAGTGTAAATATGGGTGAGCATATACACCTGCTCGTTTGTATGTAGTCCGTCCGCCTGTCCGCTAGATGGATGGGACCATGGTGTTAAGAGGGTACCACTACCACTAGACATTGGTTAGCAGTTAAGGAGCATTTGTTCACGCTCTCTCTGCATTTCATGTTTTAACACCGTACACTAGCTTTCGACTTACGTATGCACTTACTTGACAAAGGTTGATGTAGTATAGATGTATATAAATAAAATGGGAGTGATTATATCAATAAATGGGGAGTGAATCATGATTTACAGGGGTTTTTTTTAACGCTTTAAGAATGAATTGATCCATAATCACAAACTATTCTATTACATTAGCGAGATCACCGATGTGAACTTCTACCGTAAGTCAAGTGTTCGATTCATTCATTAAACCGAACTGTTTGTAAGCTTAATTCTTTGTCACTCCGAACTTTAATTATTTCATTTCTTTCTAAGATGCTCGTTATATATCGAATTGCGTTTAATGAGAAAATAGTTTTGATTTTTGACTTGGTAGAGTACATTTGAATTGGTAGGTGTGTTTTGAGGTCTTGTTTGACCTTGCGTGATCTATGTTGTTGTGACACGTAAGTGTTATAATTGATTATTATGAATAGATTTGGGTTCTATACATTCTAAGTGGAACTCCACCTGTACAATTTAAAACGGTAGTTACTGCACGGAATACTTTGAATTTGTAATAGCGAACTTTAAAAGTTATTCCACGGTAAACAACAATAACTGCTAGGCACATGTATAGAGAAATTGTTAACGAATTAAAATACCTACTCCCTTCTTATGTCAAGGCCTCCTTGTTAGGGACCATATCTTCAGATGAAATTATACCAAAGATTATCATTGCTCGGTAGTTTTGGTTCGTTGGTTGGTTGATACGTATTTTACGTCGCTTTCAACAATTTTTATACGCCCGTCATTAGACGGTACGTATTGTGTTATGGCGCTGTCCTTCCGTCCGTCCGTGTGTCCTTCCGTCCGTCCGTCCGGGATCATGTTTTCCGGACTTTTTTTGCCGTCTTTCAAGATATTGAGTTGAAATTTGGTATATAGCTTTATTTCAAGCGGCGTCAGTACCAGTTCGAGTTTTGTTACGATTGACCTACTTTTGACGGATTTATGGCCCCTGGACTTAGAAATTTCAAAAAAATCTTAAAAATTCTTTAAAAATCTATTTTTTGTCAAAACATTATGAAATTTCTCATGAAACAAGTAAAGTGTACCAACTATCACATATGTTACGGTTTTTAATATCTTTTTATTCATTTTTGAGAAATTTATAATTTTAGGGGGGGGGGGTTGACCATATGTCCTAGGTCATGTTTTCGGACTTTTTTTTGTTGTCTTTCAAGATATTGAGTTGAAATTTAGTATATAGCTTTATATCAAGCAGCGTCAGTACCAGTTCGAGTTTGTTACGATTGACCTACTTTCGACGGATTTATGGCCCTTGGACTTATAAATTTCAAGATTTTTTCAGAAATTCATTAAAAATCTATTTTTTTTGGTCATAACATTATGAAATTTATCATGAAACAAATAAAATGTACCAACTATCACATATGTTACGGGTTTTAATATCTTTTTCTTCATTTTTGAGAAATTTATAATTTTAGGAGGGGGATGGCCATATGTCTTAGGTCATGTTTTCCGGACTTTTTTTTTTGCTGTCTTTCAAGATATTGAGTTGAAATTTGGTATATAGCTGTATTCCAAGCGACGTCAGTACCAGTTCGAGTTTTGTTACGATTGACCTACTTTTGACGGATTTATGGCCGTTGGATTTATAAATTTCAAGATTTTGTTTTGAAAATTCATTAAAAATCTAATTTTGGTTAAAACATTATGAAATTTACCATGAAACAAGTAAAATGTACCAACTTCCACATATTTTACAGGTATTGATATCCTTTTTTTCATTTTTGAGAAATGGATAATTTTAGGAGGGGGGGGGGGCGGCTTGTACAAAAAATTCAAGTTTGTTTTTACAGGTCAAGTTCCAAGATGGGTTGGATAGGACCATTTTTGCAGGAGTTATTGCCCTTGGACTTATTCCTATGATAAAATGTTATGAAACGCAATTAATTTCAGTAAACGTCAGATGTTTTTCATGAAAATCATGCCAAATGCGAATTGATCCTGTCCGAATTAAGCGACGGGCGTATTATGCCACGCTAGGCGTTGCTCTTGTTAAGTTATATCACGACATGGAAGCAGGAGGTAACCAACATAGTGGCGCTACCCGGGAATCGAACCGGATCGACAGCATTCAAGCATAGTGCGTAACCACTAGCCCAAACCTGTCCACGGTAGTATTAGAGTGGGCATGATATTGTTTTGTTTTAGATTTTAAACCGATTACCTTGGGAAATGTCATAACTGTACTGCAAAAATATGTCTACAATGTCAAGGTCACTTATGGATCTTTCTTTAAGTTATCTTAAAGGCATTGCGTTTGAAATGAATGAAAAAAATAAAGGTTCATTGAAGATCATAAATATTGTGCAAATGTTGCTCACAATCTTGACCCAATGGTATACACACAAGGTCAGGGTCACTGTAGTTCCATTGCAAAATAAATAGTTGGTTTAGCGAAACATGTTTTGGATATTTACTCAAGGAATGTTTAAATGTTGTTTCGTCAGTATAAGCTTGAACCGGAGGATATGTAATACTATTAATTCTTTACGACCCTCCTGTGCAGCACTTTCATATGAATTATTGCCCTTATACAAACATATCGGCCTGCTCTTAGATTGATATCGTGTGTAAAAGTCAAGATGGCATATCACACTCTTGTTATAAGTGTGCTTGACCTTCGTGTAGGAGGACGAAAAACATGGAAACCAGCTATTTGTTCTGTACGTTAGACAGAGAATAATGAGTTCATGATCTCCTGTCAGATTCTTAAGAACTGCCCTTACAGCCATGGACACAGGGCAACGAAATAGAAAGAGTGGCGTTAAATACATGTAAATAGCTGTGTGTATTTTTTATGCCCCGCCATATATGGCCATGGGCATATGGTATTGCACCTCAGTCATTTCGTCCTTTTTAAAAATTTGCCATTCTGTCATGATACAGTTTGTCTCTTAATAGCTCCTCCTGAACCCTTGGGAGGATTTTAATGAAACTTGATACAAACAAAGATCACAGTGTGTAAATGTGCAGTTGTAAGGAGAATCCCGCCCTAAGTTTTTTTTACAGGAGTTATGGCCCTTGAACTATATATGTTGTTTAAAATGTTATCTGAAAAAATTTTCGAAACTGTATGTTTCCTATATTAAAGACGAAAATGTGTATAAATCGAAAAAAAACCCCACTAGAAATGTGTTTCTATATGACACTTCTGCCGGCTTCGTCCAACGAAGCCAATGAGCTTTTTCTCCCTACCTCTTCTGAAAATGGAACAAGTTTTATTTCAAAACAATGGACGTATCATCTACCCATGATGATGATGATGATGATAATGATTATGATGATGATGACGACGACGATAATTGTAGTGATGATAATGATAATAATGATGTTGATAATGATACCATATTCGCATTCCCCCCTCTTTGTACATGTTATTGATTTTGTCATGTCGATGTAAAACAATTTACTATTACCATACAGAAGTCACATAATTTAGAGCAATGCTTGGACAAAGCGATAAAAATTGATTCAGATCGAAGAGAAATGCATAAAATGCTTACTCATTCTCCGAGGTAGCTGACGCGAGATTTGATTGGTCCTTTGATCCAGGGGTATTATGCTATAATAGAATAAGGTTTATATAGAGTTTTAAAATTTCAAAAAATATCACCAGAACAAATATAATGATATATTTTAAGATCGATTTATCAGGTAAATTCATGTGTAACGTGGACATAGACGTATGTCTATTTATATCCTGGTGCCTCGTGTCTTGCCCGAAACGTTATTGAATGCCATTATTTATCTTGTATATCCCCCCTCTATCTCTTTTAAAAGTGATTGTTTTATGTGCGCAGGAATTACCCAGGAGAATGGGTTTTGAACGATATCTATAATATATATCTAAGTGAACCTTGTACACTTAGGTTTTGAAAACAGAAAGTGTGTGTGTGTGTGTGTGTGTGTGTGTGTGTGAGGAGGGGGGGGGGGGGTGAGGTCCGCCATTGTTTGGAGGTCGGAGGTTCTTTTCGGTCTCCACAAACTAAGATTCCTTTCACCACATATCAATGGTTTCCACCTTAGGGGTAGAATAATACTCTCCCTTTACACGATACCTGGATATGTATGGACAAATCGATGGCACTCCGAGAACGGAATGTCGGTGAGTAGGACATCGTTTTGGAGTTATCTGTATCTCGTTTATACACAATAAAGATATCGATATGTAGTGTAATGTATTGCAATCTTAGCATATATTATTCATTACATGATGACATGTATACCCGCTCGCAATTATGATTTATAGGAAAGATAATTAAAGTTCGTTCAATGTTATCGTTTATTTGATCCAGTCGGGAAAAAATGCTTCGGATCGTGATAATTTTACTTCGAACTTCGGAGTCCTTTAGGAGTACAAGTATTGAGGCATGTAGAAAAGCAGTCAGTAGACACAAAGTATCTTAATGTTTGTAATTAATTCCAGATAGAAATGCATTTACGTGTACGTTACAACGCATGTGCATGAGTAGGGAACTCAGTGTCAGTCGTGTATGCCGCCTGCGTGTTTTAAGGAAATACTTCAAATAAACAAAAGTAGAATGCTACAATGTAGAAAAGCACTAGAGTGGTATGATGTTAGCAAAACAAAAGAAACGGAACATTAGATGCCCGATTTAACGCGGATATTATATCACATAAACCTGAGGATATGATTGATTAATTGATTGATTGATTATTATTTTACGTCACTCCACTGTTATTTTACTTATATGGTGACGGCATCTGCCTGATGCATTGCATAGAAATTTCTACCTCGGTTTTTTACACTCTCATCCGAAAGACAGAATACCGGTGTGTCTAGGGCGGGAATCGAATCCGGGACCTCAAGGTCACGAGCCGAGCACATCATCCTCTAGGCCACACCGGCTTCCTTCAGATATGCCTTAGGGCTAATGAAATTAATCACTCAAAAGTAATAAAATTCGGACAAGAGACAAGTGTTCTATAGCAGTTTTTTTTTTTGTGTGTGATAAGACTCGAACAATTAGTGTGGTAAATGGAGACATGGATTGTCAAGACGTTTTGGCACCAGGATGAGAATAAAGCATCTCCCGCCTGATAGCCGTATCCGTCATATATGATTCCTCAATTAATCTTGGAAGTTTGGGTATGAAGTAAGGAAGAAGAATCTACGTTGAAACTGGGCATAGGATATAAGCCCCAAACTCATATGGAGATGATGAAATAATATGGTTAACACCATGAGAAAATAAGTAGAGGACAATACTACAGGAAATCGCGGTAATGAATTTAGGAATGATGAAAGTGCAAAAGTACATATCTGATCTTGTGGCTGAAGCCAGAAACGTAAACGTCCAATGTAGTCGAATTTACACCAGGGCATTGGACTCACAATAGAATTAATGATCGGTGGAAGTATCGAATGAACTTTCTTTCTTATGAAAATTCCGTAAATGACTTTTAAGAAGTCAAATCACCTTGCTTTTAAATTAGAATGTTTAAAAGTGTTGCCTTGTGTCTCCGGACTAGAGGGTTCGTGACCGAGATCTTGACACCATAATGGTCTTCTAACGTCCACTTCAAATTCTTTTACAAGTCTATTCAGTACAGACGAAGGTCTTTTCTACTACTCAATGCCTCTCGGGTTATTCTGAATTTATTGGCTTTATATTTTTAAATATATACGTTTCACTTATCACACATATTTATGCATTACGCTTGCAGTTTCAAGTGGACTTTGAGAGAGATCACGTTGAAATGTTTTTATAATTCATATCCCTTTTTTGTCGGAATGACACGAGTGTTGACAAATCTGTAATGCATCTGCTTCGTTAAACATGTTTAATGTGTTTAAAATACAAGGGCTCCACCAAATTGAACAATTTATCGAATGAGTATATGCTCTTATAGAACTTATTTTCTAGTTTATTTTACCTAAGTCATCAAGGTATGTGCATATGATCGAAAATAAACTAACTATCGTACATAGAAACTATTTGTCCTATCGCGTTTTTGAAATATTTAGAATATTATGCATGTCTGTGCATTCTAAATTTAAACTGTCGTATGACATACATATGAAATCTGGCAAGACATTTCTGGGGATGCATCCAAATGACGAAGCTCATCGGAACGTCACAAAACTTCTTGTTGAAACATTTTACCCATATTCCAATAGCGTCCAAATGAGAAAGCGCCTGGGAATGTCACAAAACGTTTTTGTTAATAATTTTTACCAATATGCTAATAATTTTGAATTTTGTTGCATAAAGAGCATCAACCTTTAAAAATGCTCCAACACATTCTTCGAAAACTTGGATTTTTCCCCAGTTTGAAAGCCCGGAAGACTTTTGTCATTTGAACACAGCCTGGACGGCCAGTATATAAAAAAGATCTCTTCTTTTTAAAATCGTTATCTCTTCCGAAAGATGGAACATCGACATGTCGCTAATTTGGCTCGAACCAAAACGCTCTACCGAGTGTGCTGTGTAATCTATTTCGCCTTCCAATCAGCGCAGTGTTCTAGGATTCAATTACCCGTTACCCGAGGTAAGTGAAAATTTACGTCGGGTAACTGGAAATGTAAACGCTACTTACCCATGGGTAAGTGAATTTTGAAGCCCATGCATATTATAAATGTTAAAGATATTTAAAATCATACTGTCAATACTGTCCGTGTATGATCCTGAATTTCACGATAAAGTTCGCTTTTAAAACCTAGTAATGATCCAGTAATACGCAATCGTCGAAAGTGGAAATAGTCGGCCATTTGAAATGCATTCAGAAACACTAAGGAGAAACTTAATTCAGCACGGTTCCTGAATTCAGATATGCGACAATGCCATTTAGTTTTTACGACATTTTCGTCCAAAACACACGATAATTCGTATAAATATTTCACGAGTGACATTATGATATTGTCCCTAATATGGTTTTATGCTTTTAATAACTCCATGGCCATCGTCCCTAATTTGGTTTTATGCTTTTAATAACTCCATGGCCGTGGCATGAAATACGGAATACCGGAACTTAGTTCACGTATAGTTTCGTTTAATAAAACGAAATGTCGTTTCTGGTTTGATGAAAACTTTCAAAGAAACTTAAAAATGTGCTGTATTACATTGATTTATTAAGTGTTTAATATTTTCTATTATCATGATTAAAACGATATAAATTGACATTTTTGTTTGGGTAAGTGACTTTCATGACAGGGTAAGTGAATTTTGAGTTGCCACTTACCCATTGGTAAGTGGTTTTTTAAGAAAATCCTAGAACACTGCAGCGATACAGAATTAATTTAATTATTTACGATTTCACGTTGTAAATTTACAAAGCAACGAAGTCCATGCCAATTCAGAAACAAACAGAAAAGTTAGCTACATGTATCGTTATGAAGTATAGGGAAAATTCAGGGTAGAAAATTCCTCACTCCTAATGTCCAGTTCAATAACCTCTTATGAGAATGAAAGACAAGGTTTTATTTGTATGGCTCATTATCCACTCTATGATATGTAAACACCATCTCCCAGAGAGAAAACCTCATGAATCTGCTACGAAATTACTCGGCAAACTTTCTATAGGATCGTGACTAAACCTCTTTGGGTCGGCCAGCATGGCGCGACTCCGTCCCTAACCTTGTTACAAACACCAGCGGATCTTGTTGATCGTGTTGTTAGCATGTCTGACGAATTATACTTCACCTGTTAGGAGTAGCAGATGTGTCTACGTGTGAAATCGTGAAATAGAATTTGTTTTCAGTGATCTTTCTGATCCTGTCGATGGGAGGAAGTGTATCCCTTTCTTGCAGAGTCAACAATTGTATCGAGATATTTGTTTTCGTACTCTTCAGCAACGCCCTTATTCAAAACAAGCTTCAAGCGTATCTCAAGCAAAATAAAAAGATATATAAAGAGAGACACCAGAAAACGATAAATAAGTAAAATAAATAGGGTATTGAATAATAGCATAACCAATAATCCAATGATCAAAGATTAAAAAAAAATTAAATGAATAAATAAATGATAAAATAAAATTGAAAAGCCCTGAAAGCAGTCTCTCTCTCTGCAAAATGGTATATATGTATTCAATTCAAAAGAAAATCGTCTCAGCATAAACCGAAACGGTAAACACTGGGACAGGCCACGAGCTGTTGTTGCTACAAACAAAATGCACAATCACGTCCTCGTGTCATTATTTATCTATATTGATCTTAAAATTCTTCAGAAAGATGGAATATTACCTGAATTCTGACCTTATTCTACCTTAATTAAATCGGACCATTCCCATGTCACCAAAGAAGATGTGGAGACTGTCCAATCACCGGCGACCTTACGACAAATAAAATCGATTCGTAGATGCCTTATTGTGTACTCGTGTCAGCGAATTAAATATGTATTTTATGTTGATCTGTGTTTATACACCAGATTGTCCTATATGATGATTTATTCATAAGGGTATACAGATATATCTACGAGGAACAAATCAAAGTGTTTCAAATGATAAAGGTGTTTTTCACTTCTCATCGTAATTTGTAAATATATGGTGCTGAATTGAATTTTGAGATCAAACAAACTGTTTAACATCAGGGCGTAACTCCATAAATAGCAACGCTTGGTGTAAGCTTGTCTGGGCCGAAAGGTTCAGATTTTAATTTAGCGATATCAAAATTTAGCGAATAGAGTGTTTTTGATCGTCTTCATTTGTTTTCAAAAGCTGGTACACTTTTTTTCGGAAGACCATATTTCCTTGTACTGACATCTCTGAGCCCGTCTGTGCTGCGTCAAGGTTTTGCCATTTGCAACTTTCACAAAGAGAGTGTTTAGTTTTTCATGTAGACATTTTCTGCATGAATTCCCCATCAATATGCTATAATATATGCACTGTAGCTCGGAGTGGTTTTAAATTTCTTTTTACAAGACTATCAAATTAACCTGAGCAACCTCGAAATAGATAAACTTGTAAACATACTTTGTTTATCTAATGAAAAGAATATGATATCTTTGTTCATGACCCCAAGATGTAGAAATATCAATATGATAACCCTATTTTATTCATTGAAAACTGTCCTCTGTCTAGATCTATAAAGCCATCCAATGAAAAAACCAGACATGGCCCGTATAGACAAGTGACCGCTAAATACGAATTGAGTGTTAATGATACTAATCTGAATGTCTGATGTAACCTTTATATGGAACTATTAATGAATAATATTATATAGTTTGATTTATTTTTCTTTACAAACACTCTTATTGCTGCATGTAAGCATTAGGTAGCCTACCAGTCACAATTGAATCTTTTCTTTCTACAGAGTTATTTCCCATTAGTTATCTGAGTTCAAACCATTGTAACGTCAACCATTTCTATGGAAACTGATGAAAAATACTGGAAATAATATAGAAATTGTATGACATCACAACGGTTTGACGTCATATGGGAAATAGCTCTGTATAACGAAAAGACCCAATCCGGGAATCGAACTCGGATTCTCATAACTCTTGAAGAATATAACCTCTTACGATGACTTTTCCAATCAGTATGTCAGTATTATATTGATAGGCATGACTTTCTTTGTTTTCATTGACATTCTTTCTCTTTTTTCTACATAGGTCTTCCAGGACCTGGGCACTGAGGTACTTCAGGCGGCTTTTGAGGGATACAATGCGTGCGTGTTCGCGTACGGACAGACTTCCACCGGGAAAACCTATACGATGATGGGCAGCACGGTACGGTGATCAATATTTCTCATTACTGCTTGTAAAAATGTAATTTGTAGATTGTGTGATGTTTTTGAATATTTGCAATGTGTGGCTGTCATGGAGAGACAATGTGTGACTATCACGGAGAGATAATGTGTGGCTATCACGGAGAGACAATGTGTGGGTGTCACGGAGAGATATTGTGTGGCTATCACGGAGAGACAATGTGTGGCTGTCACGGAGAGACAATGTGTGGCTATCACGGAGAGATAATGTGTGGCTGTCACGGAGAGATAATGTGTGGCTATCACGGAGAGACAATGTGTGGCTGTCACGGAGAGACAATGTGTGGCTATCACGGAGAGATAATGTGTGGCTGTCACGGAGAGATAATGTGTGGCTATCACGGAGAGACAGTGTGTATCTGTGACGGAGAGATAATGTGTAGCTGTCACGGAGAGATAATGTGTGGCTATCACGGAGAGATAATGTGTGGCTATCACGGAGAGACAGTGTGTGACTATCACGGAGAGATAATGTGTGGCTATCACGGAGAGACAATGTGTGGGTGTCACGGAGAGATAATGTGTGGCTATCACGGAGAGACAATGTGTGGCTGTCACGGAGAGACAATGTGTGACTATCACGGAGAGATAATGTGTGGCTATCACGGAGAGACAATGTGTGGCTGTCACGGAGAGACAATGTGTGACTATCACGGAGAGACGATGTGTGACTATCACGGAGAGACGATGTGTGACTATCACGGAGAGATAGTGTGTGGCTGTCACGGAGAGATAATGTGTGGCTACCACAGAGAGATAATGTGTGGCTGTCATGGAGAGACAGTGTGTGGCTGTCACGGAGAGACAATGTGTGGCTATCACGGAGAGACAGTGTGTGGCTGTCACGAAGAGACAATGTGTGGTTATCACGGAGAGACAATGTGTGACTAACACCGAGAGACACTGTTTTGCTCTGTCTCTTGAGTGTTTTATCCGTGACTTAGAGGTCTTGGATTCGAGTCCCACCGTTGCCTCGTCGGTGTCCTGTCTTTCTGATGAGACACAATAAACAGAAATCTGTTGTCACGACAGATGTGGCTCATAAAAGATGATCCATTCCTTATGACCGGTCCGTTGCAAAGGTCGAAATTTCTGTGCAGTGTATCAAAGATTAGGCAGACACTGTCACTTTACAAGTGCAAAAATCTAGTTGTGACGTAAAGTAATAAAGAAACACAAACATATGTATATAATGAAATTTAAGAATTACAAGGAAGGAAAGTATTCATGTCCAAAATGTTTTATGGCATTCTTGGATATGATATAGACTACACAGTGTCATGTGTGGACTGCTTATGGCGGTATATATTGCGTGAACAACATCAGTCAAACTGTTAAATACGGTATATTTAATAAATGAAAAACAGTGTATATTTCATTAATACATGTGCAAGATGCATTAGGCCGAAAAATATTTCGTTTCTCGGGCCTTTGGTTAAGACAAAAATGCATTAGGCGGGTATATCTTGGGTTTTAGCTTTACAGTTCAATTTCATTCTTTTTCAGGAAGAACTAGGGCTGATTCCAAGAATCTGTGAGGTAAATATCAAGATCTGTATGTAATTGCATGTGACTTTGACATTGCAATAAAGATGATGGTTTTTGTTCATACTTATTCTGATTAGTGCGCAATATTTTATTAACTGCCAGAGTAAGTACACAGCTTATTGACAGGGAATAGGAAATAATTGATTAAAGACAATTTCTTTCCCTTTTGGCATAATAAAACTTTTCATGCATCAGAGAGACATTATTGTAATATTTGATAAAAATTCGATATAACGCCTTCAGACTTCTTGAGAAGTGAAAAAATTACTTCATATAGAAAATGACATTTCTTTGACAGGTATAGGGGGAAAACTGTCTAGTCAGCTATTTCAAAGAATTATTAGGCGCGTATAGGAAATGGGAGCAAAATACAAAACCGTTTTCGAGATGAAAAGATCCGGAACAGTGCAGTTGTTGACCAAATTTCGATGACGCGATCGACAATACTTCAACCGCATTATTGGAAAAGATTGGTCCTCTCCAATTTCAATATCTACCATTATTCAGCCCCGCCTTAATACGGCAAGTTTAATCATTTGTCAAATTTCAAATCTTTTAAACGGAACCGAATACGATTTTTGGATTCTTGTCCGAATTGGGAATGGAAAATTGATATAAAATCCTTTTGTTACATGAATATGGATGTCAGCATACGTCAGTAATTTTCGGGTGTTCAATTATGATAAAATGTAAATCAGTATAGGTATTGAAAAAATAAGAATTAAGAACTTGCGTCCATATTTTGATATATCTGTGAATCATTCAGTACACATTCCGTTAAACACACGAACGTTGAAAATCAAACACTTGGAAAAAGTATACAAGATAGAAATATTGACTGGAGTACCTGAATTCTCTTGATTTTGTCAGAAATGTAATTGAAAAATATCTCACTTTGCGCTCTCGTCAAAATCTGCCCTCCAAAGTAACCAAGCTATCAGCGACATATCAAAGCCAGAGAGATGGTTAATGCAGATAAGTAAACATTGTAATGATTAGGTTTTCTGTGGGAGGGGGTCGACGGTCATGTTATCCTTAATCCGGAATGGAGATTGTCCTACTCAAACCTCCTCGTCTCCGTTATCATTCCGAGCAGTATAGATACCCTCCTACTAGACAAGCATTCAAGATTGTAGCCTGTCTGACCCCGGTCATAGTGTTGTGCTTTGAATGCAGTTACAAGAGAATTCTTGTCACTACTGGATATATTATATGCTTGGTATTTCGTGGTATGCGCTGTTCAAATATATGGGCAGAGGGCAGTGTAGTGATAAATCGTTTGGCTTGCGGTTCAGACGAATCACGTTCGATTCTTGGAATGCACCACAATGTTTAAAAGCATCGGTACATCTTGCAACCATGTCGCTGTATGGCAGCAAACCATGAAAAACAGAGCATTGTAAAACACCAGTCATATATATATATATATATATATATATATATATATATATATATATATATATGGATAAGAATTTATTTTAATGGGAAACAAATATTTATTTATTATTTATTCATATTTCAAATACCGGGTATATACCCGGAAATGTATGAAATTAATCTATGAACAATCTACATGTTCTTCCTCCACCATGCCGTGGCATTCCGTACCGGAGTCCCCATACTCCAACCTCGGACTGAACCCTATTGTGTGTATGCATATACTAATGATGCGAAGGGCAGGGTGAGGTCCGATAATGTACATTTGCGTAAATTTTAAAGTAATTAATGGGGAATGTAAACGGACTTTAATCCGTATAGTGAAATCGAGCTGATGGGACTCAAAGATTAAAGTGAGACCTATATCGTAAATTCGTTCTTCGGAAACCCTTATCGCTTACACTCAATTCTCAGCTTTTATACTTAAAATCAATGATAAAGCTATTTCCAGATAGTGGTCTGTGTATTTGACTTAGATATGTTTATATAAAGTTTTCTATTTACTCTGGACAACCCCACACCTTGGTACAACTTTTACTGGATACACATTGTTTGCATATGAGAGATTTTATATTGCAGACGTGTTAAAAAATAAATCAGAATATTTTGAAGACTTAAACGGGGATGAATATGCATTTTATTGTAAAATTTCGGACATATAGTAGAATGCTGTCTCAATAAAATGGTGTCTCTCTCGTTCAAATATGGTTTTGATATGCAGAGACAAACATTTAGGTGACGAATATTGTATTAAAAAGTTAAATAAAATGCTGTTACGAAAAAATTACGAAAAAAAAAAGATAGAATAAAATTATCCCTGTCGTAAAAGTTAAATGAATTTCTTATCTGTTGTCGTTTCTGTTGTTGCTGATGACGCTGTTGTTATGAATGAAGTTTAAGACCAGGAACTTCAAAGTTGGATGGTTGATTGATGTTTTACGTCGCTTTCAATATTTTTTTCTGTCGTATCGCGACATGGAAGGAGGAGGTAATTAACTATAGTGGCACAGTTTATTAAACACCAAAGTCAAGGTCATATGTGTTATATTTATAATACTTTAATGAAATAAATAAATAAATGAATAAATATATAAATAAATAAAGATAAAAATACAAGGGAGACCGTCTACACCATGTTCATTCAAGATCAAAGCGAGTACATGTATGTCCTGCCCAATTATCTGCATTCAAATTTCTGCCTCATTTATACAATTTTGATGTTTCTTTATAATCGTAGGCATTGATATCTTTACTGTTTGGTTTTTGATTTTGATACATCAGAAGAATTATGCCATGGTTGGCAACTGAACAAGGTATATCAGAAAATGATAGTCAAAATGAATTATATTTATCTTGTTTATTGTTTTATCCAGAAATATTTTACCTCAAAAGATGCTAACAGAACTGAACTTCTACCATGTTGTCGCATTTTGCTGTTGATGGCGCTTTTGTGCCAGGTGCCGCGATTTTATTGAGTTGATGGAGAATTAACAGTTGTGTCGTTGATACATACATAAAGAATACATTAAAAATTGTTGTAAGCTGGTGGATGAGGTGTTCAGCTTGTGACCGAGAGGTCCCGGGTTCGACTCCCGCTATGGACACACGGTACTGTGTTTCGGTGCTGGGTAGGCGTGACAAGTAAAATATCCTCGCTGCTTCTGGATTGGGGGGGGGGGGTTCGTTGCAAAGGTATTTCTAAGCAATGCATCAGGCAAATGCCATCACCTTATTCGTAAAATAATCATCATGGAGTGGCGTAAAACAATACTCAATAAATCAATAATATTAAACTACTAAAGAAAGCAACCGGATTAGTGCAGTGTGGTTGTTAAGTGTTGGTTGGTTGACCAGGTTATAATGTTGTTTTCAAAATTTATTTTAGTTATATGGGGACATGAAAACAAGGAAGCAATAGACTACCTCTTAAAGGTAGTAGCGCGTTTCGGGAATCGAACCCAGATTGCCTGCATCACAGCTCAAACGTTTAACCACTGCACTTTAAGAACTGACTGTCTAACGTCTCCATTTTTATCCTTTCATGTAAAATACCCACTTTAAATGATAATATAGCATGCTTGGAATTTCCTTTAGTATATAAATTTTGCGTAACTAAGTTGATAAGTCAATTACGTGCTGGGTTGTAGGGCTTATGATCGAGGGACGAAGCCCCGACAGTGGGTATTTTGCTTCACTATTATTAATGTATTGCGGTGAAGCCTTACATAGATTCTTGTAAACATTTCTCATACAAACGTCAAGTTAATTTAAGGTATCTCTTGTTTAAATTGGGCCTTGTCTTTTTACATGATCGGGTATCGATACGTGGTCGATCTCGAGAGACGCCAATAAAAATCTCAACAAGCTGGTGATTATGAATCGTGCATTATGTAATGCGCGTGCAGCATTATAGATTACCTATAGGTTCATTATCTGTACCTCGTGCACACTGAAATTGCACCGTGTAAAATAAATCATTGATTGTTTAAGTGTCTATTTCAGAGTCAACCTTTGTATGTAATAGGAAATTTGATCAACCTGGTGGGGGACTTTCGTTTTAAACCAGGATCGTATAAAACGATACAGCAGCGTTTGTTTTAATTTTTTTAATGTAATTTGACGTTAAAGGGGGCGGATTCAGAATCAGATCAGAAAAAATTGTAAATATCGAATGATTTGTTTGACTTTATATTTGCAGTGGTACCAATTTGGATATATTTGCGAGATACAAATTTTGCGAGAAGCCACATGTATACATTTTATATTTGCGAGATGTATTTTTGCGATAAGCCATATACATGTTATATTTGCGAGATATAATTTTTGCGAGAAGCAATATACATGTTATATCTTAGTAGTTAAATCAAGGTTAGTATAGGTATTATATTTACGTGAATTATACTTGCGAAATTACGCGAAAATCAGGTTCTCGCGAATGTAAAGTTTACTTCCCATACCGAGATGTCAAATATGTCAGAAAGTCTTAATTTAAATGATTGGAAAGGATAATTGAATATTTCTGCCCCAATGTTTACATGAAGGGAGTGACCGAGGTGACCTCAGGGTTATAGAGACTTTATTAATATGTATATATATATATATATATATATATATATATATATATATATATATATATATATATATATATATATATATATATATATTTATATATAAGCGGACTGCAAACATAAAGTACCATGCATACTGAGTAATGTGCTAAAAACCCATACTTTACTCATGACTGCTTCATGTCGGAAATTCAGCCAATGAACAACCCTGGAAAGATTTTCCCCGGGTCCTTCGGTAAAGTTTTACAATCACGTTTTAATAAAGAAACATGCAATACCTTATTTATGATTCAGTTATATTTAAAGTTATGTGCATGATGTTTACACTTAAAAGTGTAAATTTGAAAATTGTACTATATTAAGGTTGATAAACTTATTAATCAATTAAAGTACCATAAATTTCCGTGCCACAGGGGAACCAGACCTCAAGTTTTCATTCAGTGTTCCTATACTTTGTTTAGAATCATTCTGAGGAGATTCAGTCGTTTGAGAATTTGAATTCTTTGTCCATAGCAATACACTCGATCAATCTCTATTATGCTTTCGTGTTAAACGTACAGATATATCTATTTAAGTCTATAATTTATATTCTATTGAGAGAAAACAAGTCTACAAAGTTGTATTGTCAGTGGTTCGTATGGGTATTCATTTTCAAGTGCATACGTTTGGTGTAATTTAGAAATGTTCGGGATCGGATTTCTACATGATAAATATTTATATTGATCGTAACACTGCTTTTGTCCATGTATTAAACATCTAGGAAGTACACCCTTCTTTTCGAGGTTGATACGCAACCTCGGCTATTGCTAAGAGGACTGGTCTTATTGACGGACCATTAAAAGAGGGGTTTAAACGTTAGTTACTTAGGATGTAACTCCTTTTCGATGGAAAATCTCTTTCTTTAAATTGGTCATTTTTTGACGATTTTTGATGGTTGAACACTACCACCTCCACCCCCTTTCCTTGGCAAAAGTTTACGACCGAAAGATAACACTCCACCCCATCTTTTTTCAAAAGTAGCTAGATCCTCCCCTGTTGTATTTTACATGTATAATTGATCGTTCACAATCTTCCAGATCTTACGGACATGGCGCCTCCATATTATATGTAGAAAGTTTAATTCAAATTATCTCGAAGTAAATAAACAAGACTTCTGTATAGATGCATGAAGGGAGATACAGTCCGAGATTTTATGACCATTAACCTTTTTTTACTTGGGTTTTTGCATGTGATTTACTGATATTGATCATAATTCTGTCTACTGTTTTTGTCCATTCATAAAAGCTGTATGAAGTGGACCCCATCGTTTAGATAGGTTCGGGTTCAATAGTCAGAGCTCCAACTCATTCAGTACCGATAAATAAAAATTGATTTATGATCAGAGTGGAAATATTTCTGACCTCACGACACAAGTCACAAATATTACAGGAGTTGTTTGCCTTTGACACTATGAATTAAAAGCATTTATAAATGAAGTTTGTGTCGGCAACTTTTCTGTTATCCTTTCTTGGAATCAAAATAAAATTAGCAAAATTAAAAATAGCATTTCTTCAGTTCATTTTTGTACATTGTGATCACGAGAGATCCATGCACTAATTGACAAATGAAATCTTTTATATCAGATTTGGTTACGATATTTGTAGGTTTTTCTGCGGTTTAAGAAATTTATATTAACACATTGACTTTGACGTAGGGGGTTATTAGCTTCATAAGCACAACTTTGATTTCCAAACAGCATTTGAACCTAGGCCGAGTCGAAGACTGGAAGGTAAATGACTGATATAATACTTTTGTTTGTATTCACAGGGTCTGTTTAGCCATGTTGATGACTTTGTGGGAGATCACGTTTCCTTCAGACTGGATGTCAGGTAATTATAATAACTCCTTCAAAAACAAAACCAAAAAAAAAAAAAAATAATAAATAATAATAAAAAAAAAAAAGACAATCAAACAAACAAAAATAATCATTCTGAAACACTTGAAACTGACATGGAATAAGATTGACTTATTAATGATGATAGAATGTAAATGTGTATTGTCAAAAATATTACATTGTTTTAGTAAATAGTGTCCCTGTTGTAATTTTTTCTGCTATTATAGTCTTATGCTTTTTAATTATTCAAAAAAAAAAAATGTTGGGAAATGACACTACTGATGTATGCAAGAATTAGATAATAGTTGTATTCTACATGGGCATATGTAAACGAAAGCTATTATCCATTATAGAATTATGACGAGAAAATAAAAAGTGTATTTATTGAGTTGACTGAATTTTGCGTTGTTTACAGCTATTTTGAGATTTACAATGAAAGGGTACGAGATTTGCTTCGGCCTACAATTATGCGTGGGAATGATAACTACACACTGAAGGTCCGAGAACACCCAAAAGATGGCCCATATGTACAAGGTAGGTTCTAGCTCAAAGTCCGAGAACATCCAAAAGATGGTCCATATGTACAAAATAAGTTCTAGCTCAAAGTCCGAGAGTATCCGAAAGATGGCGATTATGTACAAAGCAAGTTCTAGCCCAGAGTCCGGAGGCATCCGAAAGATTACCCTTATGTACAAGGTAAGTTCTGGCTCAGAATCCGAAAGCATCCGAAAGATGACCTTTATGTACAGGGTAAGTTCTAGCTCAGAGTCCGAAAACATCCGAAAGATGACCCTTATGTATAAGGTAAGTTCTAGCTCAAAGTCCGAGAGCATCCAAAAGATGACCCATATGTGCAATGTGAATTCTCGCTCCAAGGCCGAGAACATCTAAAAGGTGCAGTGATTACTACATATAAGTTCTAACTCCAATGTTTTCACTTAAAATACAGGGATATCTTAAAGATACTTATTACGCGTGAATTGGTTGATTTAGGTGTAAAGTATGATGACGAAACAGATAAAAAATATCTCAGATATTGTAAACATGTACAAGATTATACTATACTATATGAAAAAAAATATAGTATATTCATTATATCTGAATAGTTTAATGCGCCCCGAATCGATAGATCGGGGGCATATTGTTTTGTCCCGTCTGTTTGTTTGTTTGTCTGTCTGTTGTCAACTTTAACCTTGGCTATAACTTTTGAACCGTGAGGAATAGAGATTTCATATTGTACTCCACTAATAAAACCCTTTCAACTTTTGACCTTGACAATGACCTTCACGCTAAAATAACTTTTTGGAATTTGGTGCCACCGGGGGCATTAGTGTTTCACAAACACAGCTTGTTCATATGATATTTATTCTGTATCATGTATTTGTACTAGTACCTCACACAGATCTTAGTAAACTCCATTATTTACAGATCTTTCGAGTCATTGTGTGAAGGATAACCAAGGTATCCAGGAGCTCATTGACCGTGGTAACGAAAATCGAACCACTGCTGCCACCTATATGCACGATCACAGCAGTCGTAGTCATGCCATCTTCACCATTAACTTCACTCAGGTAAGCAAAAATTGTGATTTGTCTAACTCAGGTAAGCAAAAATTGTGACTTGTCTCACGCAGATAAGCAAAATGTGACTTACCTCACTCAGGTAAGCATACTGTGACTTACCTTACTCAGGTAAGCATACTGTGACTTACCTTACTCAGGTAAGCATACTCTGACCTACCTTACTCAGGTAAACATACTGTGACTTACCTTACTCTGGTAAACATATTGTGACTTAGCTTACTCAGGTAAACACACTATGACTTGTCTCACTCTGGTAAGCATACTGTGATTTACCTTACTCAGATAAACATACTGTGACTTACCTTACTCTGGTAAACATACTGTGACTTAGCTTACTCAGATAAACATACTGTGACTTAGCTTACTCAGATAAACATACTGTGACTTCCCTTACTCAGGTAAGCATACTGTGACTTACCTTACTCAGGTAAACATACTGTGACTTACCTTACTCTGGTAAACATACTGTGACTTAGCTTACTCAGGTAAGCATACTGTGACTTAGCTTACTCTGGTAAGCATACTGTGACTTACCTAACTCAGGTAAACATACTGTAACTTACCTTACTCAGGTAAGCATACTCTGACTTACCTTACTCTGGTAGACATACTGTGATTTACCTTACTCAGATAAACATACTTTGACTTACCTTACTCAGGTAAACATACTGTGACTTAGCTTACTCAGATAAACATACTGTGACTTCCCTTACTCTGGTAAGCATACTGTGACTTACCTTACTCGGGTGTGCATACTATGATTTACTTTACTCGGGTAAGCATGCTTTGATTAATTTCACTCACTCAGGTAAGCGTTTACATTTTCGAGTACACATCGGCGATAAGGTTTTATTATCGGGAGATGAGTACCGAAAAAAAAAGCCTAAGAAGGGAATAAGGGGTTAGGGAGGATATAGATGAAAAATACCAGGATCCCAGAGACGCTTGTCTGTTTGGGAAAAATTAAAGGATTTCCGACATTCGATTTCAGATATAATTATATTTCTGTTTACGTCCTACTGTATATTGATAGTTCACTTGAAAACAAAATGAATGAACTTACGATAAATTTGGGGCAAAAAGAAAAAAGGGAAGGGGGTTGGTTGCTGCCCCTCGGAATTTTCAACTGGTTTTCCTTTTAGAGATTTTAGTTTAGTATTGCCACTTGCTATACAGAAGTTGTTTTGATCGTTTTTCGTATAGGATTGTATTGGTCATTTTAAATTTGTTTGCTTTGAGTTGAATCATTAGTCCTCCTGGCTGGTTTTATATGAATATTATCAGAATGAAGAAACGGCTTTAATAAAGCAAGGAAATCAGTTATTTTTTCTCATTGAATATTAGTGCAGTGATTCATATGCAGTATACTAATGCTCTCAGTGCATTTGCAGTTCAGGATATGCATTGCAAAGTAACCTCAAAGATCAAATGCCAACTTAGGTACATATATATAAAAATGTATCAAATACTTGAAGTGTCAGAAATCTCTTGAAAGGAGCTTCATGACCACAAGCCTCGGGAAAGTTTTATTATACATAGGTAGAACAAAAGAAAGGTTTTCTTGTGCTCTCTCTGGCGAGCGTGTGAATAAAGTAATACAGATATATATGCATTGTTATTCTGACTGAATCATTTAAAAATTACCATTAATCAGCATTGGGCCGAGGATTTAAAAATCACACCGTCATTGTTTTATGTTTATCTTCATAAGTCTAACACCCCTTTAGGCGTCCATTCTTCTGGAAGAATCAAAAGTATAACGGATTAATTTCTTTTCCCTTTCATATAAGTGGAACAATAAGTTTAATGCGGCTTGGTGTGTTGTGATACAGACTTGTCAAAATATATGACTTCTTAAATGCTATTATATTTATCATAATAATTATAATAAAAGAATTTATAATAATAATAATGGTAGAGCTTATAATTCAGCAATGAAAGGTATCGAATATTTCAGGAATTTTTAGGTGCTGTGATTTTGTATTTTTATACCCCCACCTCTCTAAAGACGGATTTATATGCGATTCACTTTGTTCGGGCTAAGTTAGTATACGTTCATCTCTCCAGATCTTACCTAGTCTAAAGTGATTTAGTCAGTCACTTTGCGATAGTTTGAACAAGACTCCACCCAAATATTCCTCAAACTTATATTATGACTTAAACTCAAAGTCATTTGACCTATTTCAAGGTCGCCATAGACATTGCTTAACTCATCGTGCGGGCTACAATCAGTCATTTTGTAATAGATCTTGAAGAAACTTCAGAACCTAAGGGTGTATTATGGGCTAAGCCCAAGGTCATGGCCTCAACCCAATGCCACGTGACCTATTTCATGGTTGCTGCAGAGACCATCTGATCATGTTGACTATAAGTCAGTCACTTTGGGATAGATCCTTACCAAACTTTGTGCAGATATTTATAAAATCTAAAGACAGACTTTGACTCAAGGTCATGTGACCTATTTCAGGTTGTTGCTGGAGAGACATTGCTTAAATCTTTGAGCGGACTATAAATCAGTCACTTTGTAATAGATCTTAACCAAACTTCAAACAAATATGCCTCAGAACCTAAAGGCATGTCATGACCCTGACCCAATGCCACGTGACCGATTTCAAAGATACGGGTATTATCAGTCATCTGTAATGACCTTTCTAGTATAACTAGTATATACGATCATTATGCGAAACCAACATTTCGTGTTTTCATAAGAGCCCCACAATGATGAGAGTGCCGTGATAGTGTATAAGAGTCATGTTTTGTCTTTCCGTCAGTCCATCTGACAGTCCGTCCGTCAGTCATCACATTAGTTGCGACAACACAGATTTTCAACATACAGGTTTCATAATTTTCTTGAGAGTTTTTTTTTCAATTTTATCAGAGATTTCCCTACTTTAACTTGTTGACAAGTATGTTCAGTTACGAGTTTGAATTTCAATATACCATGATATAGCCTGCAAAATGTAGAAACACTTAGAGATCGCTATATCCATGTGTTCGTCTATCACACTTCAGAGTGAAAACGCTGACATGCTTTGTCTAGACACGAATAAGCACAATATTTTAATAAATTAACATAGCGTGGTCAATAAAAGTATGTTGTGAACATACAGTATCATTATGCCACTTTCACAATCATCCCTTTGTATATTGCCTCTTGATTTGACTGATAAAATGCATCAAAGTTGGAGCATTTCCAGTGCACAGGTTTCTGACGGTTTGTCATTTACACCTTGTTCTTTACATTTTGTATTAGACACAAAGACACTACAAACTCTCCGTCCCGTAGTATCTTTGACGTTGTCATTGCCCCGTCATCCGAAGCGCGGCCCACGTGACCGTCACTCTGGTGGAACTCGAGCCTTGCCACCCTATCATGAACATAACTCACCCATTCCACTTAATACAGAACTACTTCATACCATATTAAGAAGATTTTCGTACGACTCGATATAGTCGTTGAGCGGGCGAGGCTCAGTGGAGAGTGCGTATTTCTTGGTCGGCAGGTTTCGGGTTTGAACCCTTCCGGTGATCAGTCGGCGTCCTCTATTTCGGATGAGATGCCTGATGGTAAAAAGGAAGGTACCGTGCCACAATAGGCTTTGGCAGGGAGAAGAGTCCCCTTACTGCGGGTGGGCCCGTTCCTGAGGTCGCAATTTTTGTGTAAAGCCTTAGGAAGATTACATCCCCATGGAAGTGAAATAACCTTTGTATGACGGATAGCACGGATCGTGATGTAGTTTTTAAGCATTTGGCTTCTTGTAGAGAGGATTTGGGTTCGATTTTTGGATTGCGCCGTATATTTTACATGTCAGTTACTTCTTGCTTGCCTGTCGTAAAAAAGATTGAAAATTGGTGAGAGCGACATGTAACCCCTGGCAAACACCCCAAGTAAAGCAAAATTGAATATTTTGAATCATTATTTTAGTGCATTTGCTGTAGAAGTGTATGCATGTATAGCCACATGCAGTCTTTATGTAGTGCCTGTGTCATACCTGAAAAAATCCACAATCATGAATTTATGTACCTCCTCAGATGTCAGAAATAGAGTGCATCGTAAATGCACAACACAGAGGAAATTAATGCATTTTGACTTACTTCTTTTTGAACTAATGTTAACGGAGAAGTAAATATCTTTTAAAATTGCACTGAAAAATTCTGCATTTTGGTCTGATGTCAAATCAATTGCAGGGTCTTAACCTTATTGATGGTGCCGGTTTTAAAACAGCACCGGGTATTTGTTAAAGTACAAATCTGGTTGGATAAAACAAAGCATACCTCTGATCCTACAGTCTTTGATGTGAGGATTTAACATGCCAGGTCAACTAGATGACAAAGTAAATTTATGAATCCTGTTCAGAAAACGTTCTGTTTTCAAATTCTTAGGAAGCTAAAATGTACGTTCAGGGATAAACCGGTTTGATAGATTCGTGGATCTTATATCGAGAACACAATGTGATGCGACGATGTCCCCGTCTTAACCGTGCACGGCTTCGCTGTTCTGACGAGTCGTGCAGGATTTGACTCCCTACTCTAACTCAATATTTTCTTATATATTTGCTGGTAGTTTGTATCAGGATTTCTTTTTTCCTCTGCCTCGAAATACAGACCCACGACATCATTATAGCATATCGTCTCCGGGCATGTTGCTAAGTTAAATGATTGGCATCATTGCCATCATTACGCGCCATAATAGTGACATTTAGGTCGTTGTTTCTAGACAATTATCAGTTTATCATTTTCACAATGTGCTTCGACAAATTCATAATAACAAACATGCTCTCCATCCAGTTCTGAATGGACAGGCAAAGCCCTGGGTTATTTGATAATGTTGAAATCTGCATAATTTATCGATATCGTCGTATCACTGTGAAATCATAGGTGGATGATCTTCAGTATTTGATAATTATAAACATATAAAATGGAGGATGAATTGGAAGCTATTAACTTAACGTCTGTAGTGGATGTGGCCATCCAACAGGAGACGCCCACTCCTGCAGGGTATAATGGTTTCGCCTCCTATTCTCATGGGTCCGGTCTCTGACAATCTTATCAAAACCCGACTTGTGCTCCGTTCCTTTACGATACTCTCCGTGTACACGAAGAGTATCGTATATGAACGGAGTACAAGTCGCGTTTTAATAAGGTTGGGGCTCTGATTCCCAAGAGTCTGTAACTGCCTATTGTGGTACGTTCTTGTAGGCGTCACATTAACATAACAGTAGCTCATTATGCGAGCTGTGTTGGCTTTGAAACTGATTTTTTTCTTAAGGCGGGCTGCCTCTTTGATATGGAAGACAACTCTTACTTTAATGAGTTTCTGTATATTTTCATTATTTTTAATTTTTTCTTTTTTCAAATAGGAAAAGAAATCATGAAAAAAAAAATAATGTATCAATTACAAATAATGTATTATTTTTTATTCTTGCCTTCGAAGCATAACGAATTAGGGATCATTTTTTCATATGCCTAGCTGTCGTTTCGTCTTTGAATCTATCTTTGCGTTACAGATTCGTGTACATGTATATGTACTTAAATTCATAGGCAGCACACTATTGTCAAGTAGAGTTGTTAGTCACAAAAATCATTTAAGATGCAGATGAAATCAAATTTCTTCATGCAATATTAATTAATTGCGCTTTTTTATGCAGGCCAAACTGGAAGATGATCTACCACACGAGATCGTCAGCAAAATCCATCTGGTAGACTTGGCAGGAAGGTAAGAATGGATAAAATTACCGTCTCCAAGAAATGTATCATTAAGATAGTGCATGGCTTTGATAGTATGATGCAATTTATAAAGATAAATCACAAAACAACGTTATTATTACGCAAAGATATTTATATTGGCCGCAAAAAGCAAAGAAGGTATTGGGCATAAGCATCATCGCCAGAGATAGCGACTGCAACATCAAAGCGTCCATCGATAGTTTTACACATCAGGAAATGAAAATAAGAATATCTTTTTAGCTTCTATTCTTTTGTTCAAATAAACGGAAAGCGTGAAGAGGATTTTCATCATTAAATAGCTCTGCAAGTATCATTACACCCTATAAAACAAAGTATAATGGTTTAAAGGTGTGGCGAGAAGCAGGTAAAAGGCAATCCAATCTTATATAATGGACCAGAAAGGTGTGTATGGGAAAAGAATTTGTTATTGTGAATTTTGCGCGAGGTTATTAACACACCTAGATCGAAGGGAATTCTGTACTATGTTAGTGGAATTTAGGGCAACAACTGTTGGTGTTCTTAATTCAATGGCCGTGACGCACTTGTTTGGAGAGACTTTTGTTTTTAACTTTGCTGGTCACTGGCAAATTAGATTTAAATCTTTAGTGATACGAAACATATTATATTTGGCATGAGATTTTCAAAACAATCAAAGGGGTTGACCAACGAAACTACTAAAACGGTATTATATTTCTGAAAAATTAAAATAGTACAAACCTCCTCTCCTCCAGAGAAGACTAATACTCATGTCAATGTCAGCACATATTCGTATAGATACCGGGAAAATTTCCTCAAGTTTTGTAACCAGGCCGTTTTGGAGTTTTGGGCCCTATCCCTTTGTAGCGGGTTTGTCGTTACGAATGTGAGGGGAAAGTAATATAAATTGTTTCCTACGTTTGTTTTGTACAGTCACGCTTGATTAACATGCTTTGTGACTCGTTGTAAGTTCTCGGCTTTGGTTAGTCGAGTTATGCCCATGTGGCTCAGCGTATGAAGTGCTGGGTACGTGACCGAGGGGTCACGGGTTCAACCCCCGTCGTGGACACACCGGTGTTCTGTCATTCGGATGAGACGGTTAAAACAGAGAGCTCCCGTGTCACGTTAGGCGTGGCTGGTTAAAGATTCCTTACTGCGTGCGGCGGGTCCATTGCAAAGGTATAAATTTCTGTGCAATGCATCAGGCAGATGCCGCCACCATATACGTAAAAAAATCATATTTGAACGTAAAACAATAATCAACATAGTATCAATCCATCTGTCAGGTTTCATTTATTCCATGAGTCTAACAAGAAGCGAAGGCCTGTCTGAGTGCCTGTGGCAAACTCAGTAGCTTACAAAACTCTAAAGCAATAATTCTAGTAAACAAATATGATATAAAGAGGTTATTTTATATACCTAATATATCTAACCGTAATCCGCTCCGCAAAACACCATCTGTGTCAATACATCATAAATATGAATAACAAACCATTTATCAACAACGTATCATATATCAATGGATTTATCCTGCATTTAGAACATTAATCCAATTTGCATGTTTTTGTTAGGGCTTGAATCCACTAGTAAACGATTTAATCCCATTTTATAGGTTTTTTATTCCAACTTGTCATCCTACAAGTGGATTACTGCATTCCGTCAGAGCTAGGATTGTAACTTTCATTGTGATTAGAGTAATTTATTGTAAGTCCTTCACACTATCTATAGCGGGAAAATTGAACACTATTCAAGTATGCTAATCCGTAAGCCACTATCAGCGGTTTCCTTTGAATTTGTTAAACTTTATTCAGAAAGAATTTGACGGTTTTATCCTAGGCTTGGAATTGAATAAGAATTGTGTAGGAAATTTAACATTTTAATGGTATTTGAAAGGAACTTACATTATTTTGATGATATGGACCTTCAGAAGCAGTTGGATATTTTTCGATATTTCAGCCCAAACATAAGCAGTGGTTAACACGTTTGAAGTTAAGGTTGAGTGACACGTATAAAGTATGGTTTCCTAACGACCCTCTTGCTAACAGTATCTAGTATACTGACATAGATTTATTTGAACTACTATTTGAACTATTATTTTTATTTAGCCAATTTCCGTGTTTAACTCAATAATGTACATGTGCTACAGTCTCTGAAAAAGGACCGTTGGACCCCCAGTCATACATTACCCCATACTAAGATTTCCTTCCATGATGTTGATACTTTTGCATGATCTCATTCGTACAAGGATTATCGGTATCAAGTACCCCCCTCACTCGAGTTATCTTACAATCTTTTGTACAAATTTCACACTAGAAGTTGACCTCTAGCATAATGGGGTATTTCCGGATAAAAATGGACCATCTTACATACCCGTCAAATAACGCGCCCGTTATATGGGGAGAATTATCGCCGTCCATATCAATTTACCGAGTGGCCCTATCTCTCGTAGATCAGAAAAGACTACAAGATCGTACTGAATGCTGCGCACGAGTACTATCGCACAAAAACACGATGAAACCTGAATTGTAGATTATTCCGATACGGTTTTCATTGCAGCCTATCAACCGAGATATCAATAATGATCGGAGATTTCAATACGTGATCAATGTCTACTCAATGTCCATGTTGTGTTGGAATCCATAGAGCATGACTTTCTGCTTGTTGTATTTCCCATTGATCATCCATACTTTCACCCCATTTAGGCCGGTAAAGCGAGTGACTCTTCCGATAAAAGGAGGGTTTTGATTCCGGGCTTCGTTTTATATTGATTCTGAATTCTGGGGTTTTTTTCCTGAATGCGATTTTTTTTTGTTGATATTTAACCTTTTTTTTTTTTGTTTAAAATTTATCAGCCACATTTTCGAAAATACATATGAAAGATATTCTAATTCTTCTGTAAGTTAAGCCTATGTATTTTAACTTGTATATGTAGAATGAAAATGATTTACTCACTGCATAGGACATATATAGAAAGGGATCAATGATGAAACGCTGTCTTGATATTGTTTAATTTTATGCTCATTGCATTTACTAATAAAACTATTTGATTAATACTGTGTTCGTTTTCTTTTGTGATGTTGTGATGTATGTGGGGCATAGCGAAAATAAAGGATCATATTACCCTACGATCGTCTGTCTGTCAGTCTGTAACACTTACAACATGTGACATAGAGGGAAGGACACTATTGTGGGGGGTCTTCATATTTACATCATTCCGAATCTCGGACGGTCCGGCCAAGAGACAAGCACATTACCGCCTTAGTTACTTCGGTTCCACAACAATGTAGGGGTTTATTTTACTTACTAGCGGGTTACTCGCGTGTAAGCAGGCATTTTATTATACGGTGCATGCACTCTGTCTGTCGCATCCAAACCGGTAAAAATAAGATTCCATGTCAAACATGTTTTAAGTGTTTATTTTGAAAATAATTGTCTACGACGCGCAAAAAATTATTGAGGAGAATTTCATTCTTTTATACTGATCCAATAGGGCAAAGAAAGACATATCTCTTATTTAAATGAAACAGCCCACTACTCATTTACATATATATCATAAAACGTTGAGAGATCATTAAAAATAGATAAACTACACCCATCTCCGACACTGGGACTTGTCGCAATATAATATATAAACGGTTATGGATGTGTTTTCCTGCTAAATGAATTCCCCACCCTGATCAGAGTGATGACTATAGGTTATAAAGTTATTGATATATAGAGAGCTTTATGTCGGAATATTGATTAAAGTTGGATAGATTACTTGTGTCATTAGTCTGAACTCAAATTGGCAGCTTTTGATTATGCATGATGTGTAGGACAAAGTTATAGAAGTCAAATTCATTATTCTACCTGATCGATGAGTCTTGGGCATATAAGAAACTGAGAAGGGATGTTGCTTCACCTCGTCATCGGTAGCAGTTCAAAAAGTTTCGTAAATTCAATTACACGATTTTGGTTCTTGTTCTTATTTTTATGCCCCCGCCATATACGTATATGGCCAGGGGCATATAGTATTGCACTTCGCCGTCATTTCGTCGTGTATTTTGTCTTTGCAACTCCCCCTAAACTCTTCGGAGGATTTTAATGAAACTGGGTAGAAATAAATATCACAATATGTAGATGTGCATATTGTAAGGGGAAGCCTGTCGAAAAATTTGTACAGGATGTATAGCTCTTGGACTGAGACTTTGCTGCCGGTGGGGCATTTGTGACGCACCAGTCAGTCGTCATAAATCCTATTTGTGTGATATGTGGTCCAGCCGTACGTGTTCGAATTGAGTGCAGCTCATCCCTTGTATCGTCTAGAAAATGATGCAGCCAATTTTTGTATGACTGTACGTTGTCATGTAATTCTCCTCTGAGATTTTTCATCACATAAAGTGCATTTCTTTCTTTGTGATGTGGAAGTCAGGAATGCGCAGTTTAGGCACTGGATATTTTTTCTTGTTTTATGATATCTCTTGCAGTGCATCTGTAAGATAATGATTCATTTCGTTTAAACATCTAGATGATTAAGTATTCTGAAGAGAATGATTTTAACAATGTCAAGGTCGCTGTGACAGATATTAATTAACAGATACATATGTTTGTGTAGATAACTTTCCTAACTGATCGTAAGCCAAGTCTGCAATACAGCTACCTGATGGATCTTAATATGATTTACAGAAAATCTTTGTTTATTTTCAGTGAGCGTGCGGATCCTAATTACAGTGCCAATTACAAGGGGAGGTTAAAAGAAGGGTCCAATATTAATAAATCTCTAGTGACATTGGGCAATGTAATAAAAACATTAGGTAAGGCTTTCCAGGCTTCTCTAGTGACATTGGGCAATGTAATAAAAACATTAGGTAAGACTTTCCAAGCTTCTCTAGTGACATTAGGCAATGTAATAAAACATTCGGTAAGGCTTTCCAAGCTTCTCTAGTGACATTGGGCAATGTAATAAAAACATTAGGTAAGGCTTTCCAAGCTTCTCTAGTGACATTGGGCAATGTAATAAAAACATTAGGTAAGGCTTTCCAAGCTTCTCTAGTGACATTAGGCAATGTAATAAAAACATTGGGTAAGGCTTTCCAAGCTTCTCTAGTGACATTGTGCGATGTAATAAAACATTAGGTAAGGCTTTCCAAGCTTCTCTAGTGATATTGGGCAATGTAATAAAAACATTAGGTAAGATTTTCCAAGCTTCTCCAGTGACATTGTGCGATGTAATAAAATATCAGATAAGGCTTTCCAAGCTTCTCTAGTGACATTAGGCAATGTAATAAAAACATTGGGTAAGGCTTTCCAAGCTTCTCTAGTGACATTGGGCAATGTAATAAAAACATTAGGTAAGGCTTTCCAAACTTCTCTAGTGACATTGTGCGATGTAATAAAAACATTAGGTAAGGCTTTCCAAACTTCTTTAGTGTAATTAGGCAATGTAATTAAACATTCGGAAAGGCTTTCCAATCTTCTTTAGTGACATTGGGCAATGTAGTAAAAACATTAGGTAAGCCTTTCCAAGCTTCTCTAGTGACATTGGGCAATGTAATAAAACATTAGGTAAGGCTTTCCAAGCTTCTCTAGTGACATTGGGCAATGTAATAAAAACATTGGGTAAGGCTTTCCAAGCTTCTCTAGTGACATTGGGCAATGTAATAAAACATTAGGTAAGGCTTTCCAAGCTTCTCTAGTGACATTAGGCAATGTAGTAAAAACATTAGGTAAGGCTTTCCAAGCTTCTCTAGTGACATTGGGCAATGTAATAAAAAACATTAGGTAAGGCTTTCCAAGCTTCTCTAGTGACATTGGGCAATGTAATAAAAACATTGGGTAAGGCTTTCCAAGCTTCTCTAGTGACATTGGGCAATGTAGTAAAAACATTGGGTAAGGCTCTCGAAACTTCTCTAGTGACATTGGGCAATGTAATAAAACATTAGGTAAGGCTCTCCAAGCTTCTCTAGTCACATTAGGCAATGTAATAAAACATTAGGTAAGGCTTTCCAAACTTTTCTAGTGACATTGGGCAATGTAATAAAAACATTGGGTAAGGCTTTCCAAGCTTCTCTAATGACATTAGGCAATGTAATAAAACATTAGGTAAAGCTTTCCAAGCTTCTCTAGTGACATTGGGCAATGTAATAAAACATTAGGTAAGACTTTCCTAGCTTCTCTAGTGACATTGGGCAATGTAATAAAACATTAGGTAAGAATTTCCAAGCTTCTGTAGTGACATTAGGCAATGTAATAAAACATTAGGTAAGAATTTCCAAGCTTCTGTAGTGACATTGGGCAATGTAATAAAACGTTAGGTAAGAATTTCCAAGCTTCTCTAGTGACATTGGGCAATGTAATAAAACATTAGGTAAGAATTTCCAAGCTTCTCTAGTGACATTGGGCAATGTAATAAAACATTAGGTAAGAATTTCCAAGCTTCTCTAGTGACATTAGGCAATGTAATAAAAACTTTAGGTAAGGCTTTCCAAGCTTCTCTAATGACATTAGGCAATGTAATAAAAACATTAGGTAAGGCTTTCCAAGCTTCTGTAGTGACATTAGGCAATGTAATAAAAACATTAGGTAAGGCTTTCCAAGCTTCTCTAATGACATTGGGCAATGTAATAAAAACATTAGGTAAGACTTTCCAAGCTTCACATAAAATACTCCTATAATGAAACTTTTCTTGTGAAAGAGTCTTCATATAATTTGGAATACAAGAAGATATTGTTACTGATACTGTTAGCTTTAGATGTTTCTTGTGTATAAGCATAATAAAGTGAGATAATAATTAAAAGGTTCTGGGTTCGATTCCATGGTCCAGCCACATCTTTTTCTCCTGACTGTTACATTTGGTGTGGTGGCCAGCCTTCACGAGTTGCATATTTGTTTTTGCACTGTGAGGGTTATGATCTTTGGGTTTTTTTGTGTGTTTAGGTTTCCAGTGCCTGAGCAGGGGAGGAGAGCTCAATGGTGAGAGCTTCGGTCTTGATAGCAGAGGGGTCTGGGTTCAATTCCAGGGTCCTGTCACATTTTTTGCTCCTGCCTGGTACAAAATATTGATTGAAAATGATTAAAGATTGATTTTTTACATATTTTGTTTGATATATGTAGTGATAATTTTGTTTTGGATCAGTGCAAGCATTATTATCCACAAAGCCAGAGACCTAAACTACTATCAGTATCTATGTGTCTGACAAAGTGGAACAGCTGACATCAGATTTTCACCTTATATCCCAAAAAGAGTTTTAGAAAATAATATTTGTATGTGGATGAAAATATTATGTATTTTAATGAAGTAAAAATATATTAACAGAATTTTCCATATGGAATTTTTAAGTGCATGAAATTTTCATTTTAAGAACTTTTGATATTTTCACTACATCTGATGCTTATTGCTTTATGATATCAGAAATTGCTAAGCATTGAACCAGGCTGTGAGAGCATAATTTGTTTTGATTCAGACAATGGAAATGAATTATGAATTATTATATCATGAGACTGTATGTGCTAAAATTTGTATAATTTTGTGTTCAGCGGAACGGTCCTTATTGACCTGGAGTACCGACACACTAGGGTCTACACAGAGCTTCCAGAGTAGTCCAGGAGACCCGAATTATAGTCCCAAACGGACCAGGCTTCCATACATTCCGTACCGAGACTCAGTCCTGACATGGCTCCTCAAGGATAGTCTAGGTGGAAATTCCAAAACTATCATGATCTCCAGTATGTATAAACTAGCAGTAAAACTTCTAAACTATCATGATCTTCAGTATGTACAAACTAGCATAAAACTACAAAACAATCATGATCTCCAGTATGTATAACCTAGCAGTAAAACTACAAAACTATCATGATCTCCAGTATGTGTAAACTAGCAGTAAAACTACAAAACTATCATGATCTGTGATATGTATAAACTAGCAGTAAAACTACAAACTATGATGTCCTTCAGTTTGTACAAACTAGCATAAAACTACAAAACAATCATGATCTCCAGTATGTATAACCTAGCAGTAAAACTACAAAACTGTTGTGATCTCCAGTATGTATAAACTAGCAGTAAAACTACAAACTATCATGTCCTTCAGTTTGTACAAACCAGCAGTAAAATTACAAAACTATCATAATCTCCAGTATGTACAAACTAGCAGTAAAACTACAAAACTACAAATTAACAGTAAAACTCCAAAATTGTAATGATATATAGTTTGTACAACTTAGCAATGAAATTATAAAATTATCACGATCTATAGTTTGTATAAACTAGCGGCTCTGCTTCAAAGTATAATGATCTAGAATGTAAAACTAACTGTAAATATTAATGCTTTCAGTATGTACAGACAGTTGCTAGCAGTAGCATCAAATATCCTTCTCCAATACCTCGCAGTAATTGATTATTAATAAATCAAATAATTCAATGTGCTCTTATGTATCATCTTTTTCTACTTCTCACCAGGGACGAACATATTTTCATATCTATTAGATATATATGTCCCTGTTCTCACATAGATGTACATGTAGATTACATGATATACAACTGAACATAACATCTGTATATACATTCAGTTTTTCTTAGTAGTTTGTGATGTTGCAAAATGATAATAATTTCATGTTGATGGAGGGTCTGTTGCATGGGTAGCACCTGATGGTGTGGTATACAATAATCAATCAATCAGTCAGTTATATTGATGCAGCCACAGGTGCTTTCTGGTAATCACTTCCTTATCTGTAATTACATGTATATCACTTTTGATACACAATGTTAAATTTTAGATGATAAAATAATGAAATTGATTTTAGGATTTCTACATGTACCTGTCAAATTCAAAGTCAATCTTCTGATGAGACTTAATTTCCAATTTTTTATGTTTTGTTTTTTGGGGGTTTTTTTTCTTTTTTTTTTTTCTTTTGTTTTTGACTACATTGGTACTTGTACAAATGTATTCGGTCTTTTTTTTTACACAGAGTTACTTCCCATTTAGGATGGTTTCTGACGTAAAGCATTTATGATGTCATCAAATACTATAGAAACCAATTCCAAAATCAGGGAAATGGTAGTCCACAAATGACGATTTCTTAGCAAATTGATGATGTCATGATTGTTTTACATTGGACACCATCCCATATGGGAAAAAACGATAAGACTCAATAATACTTTTAGTTTTGAGAATAATAGACAACACTACAAAAGAGAAGTACCGACATCTTTTAATCCTAATTTGTTCTGTTTTGTATTTCAGCTATCACTCCAGCTAGTATATATTACAATGAGACAATTAGTACTTTACGCTATGCACAACGAGCCAAAAGTATTATTAACAAACCAAAAATCAACGAGGTAAGTCCCCATTACTGTATAACATTATTATAATAATTTATCCCCTTGTGACAGTGCACCAAGAAGGGGGTTATGATAATACAGCTTTTCTAGTTTGCATGTGTGCATCTGTATGTGTTTGTGTGGTAGATATGCTAGGTGTTCACCTCAAATTACAAAGTCTCAGCCAAATATTTTTCTACTATAAATGAAGATAATAATTCCTTTTGGAAGACGTGATTCTTGGTTGAAAAATACCTTTGTCATTACGTCACAATATTTCTAAATGAGAAGAATTTAAACCTGTTAAGTGCATTACAGACTTTTCAGACAGACAATTTATGATCCTTTCACTGAATAAAAGAAAGTAGTAAATTAAAGATTAAAACAAGTGTTTTATCACCCTGAGAGGTAGATTCGGTAAATATTATGTAACAGGGGATGTGTAAATGTTGACGTTTGGTGGATTATGAGCCTCTTACAACATTAAATCTGTGATTTATTTGTGCAGTGTTCAAATCAGCATGTCATCGTTATACCAAGGTGACCTTCTGAAGATTTAGTCCCCAGAACTTCAGTTTTAGCTCTTTACTTTTAAAATTTTGAAATCAAAATTCAGATTTATTCAGAGTCTTCATAATCTTTCGTCCTTTTTGCCATTCATTTGTTATTTTGTGAGTTGTTCAAGTGTCTTCCACATTCAAGATACATTTATTTTATCAGAGGAAATTTTGAGTATGATTATTAACACTGTTGTTCTTTTTTTCCTCTCGTCTTAAATTCTGTTGCCATTTTACCAAGTGAATGTGAAATAAAGAAAAGTTGTAAGTTAAATTTTTTATCCACCAAAAAAGTCAGTCAAATTTTTTTTACATGTACCTTTGAAGAAAAGACTTGTCAAAACAAATTTTGAAATCTTCTTTTCCCTCACTTCCCTCCTAACCAATTCATTTGAATTAGTAGGAGTAGATAAAACTAATTTAGAGCTGATGAATTATTTCATTTGAATTTTATTGAACTTGCTATTCAACATAAATACAAGAAGCATCCGAACTCCACAGAAAATCGGCCACCTGGCCATTTTCAAGTGGTTTTAATGGCAAACTAAATCTATCGATGTACAATCCATGTCAGCTGGTCATGTTGACACCAGTTACTTTCCGTATTTTACATTAGATAGGATTAATTTGACTAGCTAACTTGCATTGTACATGGACTTTTAAAAAAAATTAATTTAAACTTTATTTACTTTTTAACGATTCAGAAACTAGTTAACTACTTATATAATACTTGCTCGTTGGCACGGATCTTGGCGTAAGATTTCCTCCCACACAAACAACACCCTTACATAGATTTACATCGCCATTCTAATCAAATATACATCATGTCATTTCATATACATGTGTCGTGTATCTTTTGGATGTCATTCTGCTTAAGTATGTCATAAAATTTCATCGTATTGTATCAGAGGACATTGGTAGCCTCTGACTGTATGCACATCGTTTTCACATTGTATGTGATATTTGTGTGTACAGCCTCATTGTTTTCACATTGTATGTGATATTTGTGTGTACAGCCTCATTGTTTTCACATTGTATGTGACATTTGTACAACCACATTGTTTTCACATTGTATGCAACATGAATTTTCCTGTATGTAGTGCATTGTATTTTGCAGGATCGGCAACCATTTATAGTCTATGTAAGATTTACTAATGCCTCTCCTTCTCATCTCTACCTGTTGTTTTAACCTATTGTTCAATTTGACTTTTGTTGACACCATTCACCCATGATCATAAAACCAAATTTTAAGAGTAAAATTTCATTTTATCACACATGTAGTTACCTTTCTTTATATTTTATATCTTTTCCTTCCTCTAAAAAAAAGTTATCGTAATTATTGACCTCTTCATACTGAATGAAAAATACAATTTTAAAGAAATTTCACTCTCCCATCCACCCTTTCCCACAAATTTTTCCAAGATGTATATCAATCTGCAGATCTATGGGTGAAATGTTTAAGTTTAACAGTACTTACTGGTATTATGCAAGACATAACAAGTTAATGAAAAAATTATACTGTGTAATATTGAACTTAATACATTTGCTTACTGCAGATTAATTTTTATGGATGATTTTCCATGGTTTTATGGGGTGATTGGTTCGTTCGTGTACTTTTCCGTTTCTTGTGTTTGTGCCCTGTCTCATTAGATGTATATAGTTCTATCATAAACGGAGCTTTTGATTGCCATGCTTTCATGTATCTGTCAAGGAAAATAGCATAGTTATTATTGTAGATATAATTAATTCTTGCGATTTATAAATAAACAAAATCAAAGTCTTCATCCTTTTAAACTTGTCCTCTGTCCTTACCATATTTCCTCAAGCTGTCACACAAGAGATAATTGGTTCAATGGTAACACATTGGACTACAAATCTGAGGACCGGGGTTTGATTCTGGTTTTCATCTGAGATTGTTCTAAGGTGATTCATCATCTTCTATCTCCCTGTCCTTCCAATGAGACTGGGTATACCAAGGTCCCAAGTCCCGATTAAGGTTGGGATGTGTAGAGATTCTCCACTGCTTCAGACAGGTCCATAGCATAGGACAAAATTTCAGGCAGGTGCTTCCACCATTTAAGTGGCATTTGGCTTGTGATGTAGGGCTTGTTTGCCAACAATCTGGGTTCAAATCCTGGACTGATCACCATGTTGGAGAGGTTGGTAACTTCCTGTGTCCATGTCGCGGTATAACTGAAAAATTGTTGAAAGTGATGTGAAACACGAATCAACGAACCAACCACTGTATAAGTGCAATAACCTAGAAGTGGCATAAAACAAATCATAAGACAAGCTATCGCGCAAGCTTCTATCCAATAATTGGACAATTAACCTTATAATGGAAATGATATTTTATCTTTTATTTACATCATTTAATTAGACTGGGTATTTAATGGAATTTAAGCATGTAGCTGATTCATTAACCTCTGTAAATACTACAGTATTAGCAGAAGTGTTAAAATCAAATTAGAAGTTTTTTTTTAATTCTATAACTGAGATTATTATAAAATTGTATTTCACAATCTTCATCATAGTATGTCAGTTATAATATTATAGGTTATAATCATTGTTATATATCTGTGTTGATCATTTATGATATTTTTTCCATAGCATCTGCAGAGGTTATTCACTTCAAATCACTCTATATGTGTGCATCTCTTATTCGTATGTTATTTTTTCAGTAATTAGGGAAAAATGTTTTTTTGTATTTTTCACAGGATCCAAATGTGACGCTGATCCGAGAATTACGTAGAGAAATAGGATCTCTCAGGGAATTACTTAAAACTGCTCAAATGGTAAGAATCTACAAAGAATTATTTGATGCCAATATTACGATTATTTGTTGTGCCGCATAAGTGAACAGTTTTCATGGGATGAGAATTAAATGATATTTATCATTCACATGACAAAACATATTTGTTTATGGGAAACTGTTGAAAGTCGAAATCAAAATCTATATCTACCATATAAGATGATATAGACATATGCTAAATGTATGATTCCAAGCTATAGCATGCAGCCTGGGACATTTGTATGATCAGCCATTGTATGTTAATTGGTACCGGTGTATGATCAGCCATTGAATACTAGGTGGTACCCTTGTATGATCAACCATTGAATGCTGCTAGGTACTCGTGTATGATCAGCCATTGAATGCTGGTTGTTACCTGTGTATGATCAGCCATTGAATGCTGCTAGGTACTCGTGTATGATCAGCCATTGAATGCTGGTTGTTACCTGTGTATGATCAGCCATTGAATGCTGCTAGGTACTCGTGTATGATCAGCCATTGAATGCTGGTTGGTACCTGTGTATGATCAGCCATTGAATGCTGCTAGGTACTCGTGTATGATCAACCATTGAATGCTGCTAGGTACTCGTGTATGATCAGCCATTGAATGCTGGTTGGTACCTTTGTATGATCAGCCATTAAATGCTGGTTGGTACCTGTGTGTGATCAGCCGTTGAATGCTGCTAGGTACTCGTGTATGATCAACCATTGAATGCTGCTAGGTACTCGTGTATGATCAGCCATTGAATGCTGGTTGGTACCTTTGTATGATCAGCCATTAAATGCTGGTTGGTACCTGTGTGTGATCAGCCATTGAATGCTAGCTGGTGCCTGTGTATGATCATCCATTGAATGCTGGTTGTTACCTGTGTATGATGAGCCATGAATGCTGGTTGGTACCTGTGTATGATGAGCCATTGAAAGCTGGTTGGTACCCTTGTATGATCAGCCATTGAATGCTAGTTGGTACCCTTGTATAATCAGCCATTAAATGCCAGCTGGTACCTGTGTATGATCAGCCATTGAAAGCTGGTTGGTACCCTTGTATGATCAGCCATTGAATGCTGGTTGGTACCCTTGTATGATCAGCCATTAAATGCCAGCTGGTACCCGTGTATGATCAGTCATTGAATGCTGGTTGGTACCCATGTATGTTCAGCCATTGAATGCTGGTTGGTACCCGTGTATGATTAGCCATTGAATGCCGGCCGGTACCCGTGTATTATCAGCCATTGAATGCTGGTATGTACCCTTGTATGACCAGCCATTGAATGCTGGTTGGTACCCTTGTATTATCAGCCATTGAATGCTGGTTGGTACCCGTGTGTAATCAGCCATTGTATGCTGGTTGGTACCCTTTTATGATTAGCCATTGAATGGTTGTTGGTACCCAAGTGCTTTTCCTTTCAGTGGAGTCTCAGGTTCTGAAGCCTGGGCACACACTGTATTCTTGGATTATCATCATTTGCATAATTTAGTCTTTTGTTCATTATATTCTACTCTTAATATTTCATATTTAGCATGTTATAAAAATTGATGCATTTGGATTTTATTTCTGTGAGTTGTCAATACTTCTTTTGTTGTAAATGGGGTTCGCCGCCATTAACTGCGGTCCTGATATTTAGGAGGAAATACTACATATTCCCGCAAAAATGACGTAAAGAACAATAGAACGTTACTGTGATATCATAAGGTTACTAACTAAAAAAAAACTCATAGTACACAGGCGCAGCCTAACGGATGATAACAGGCGGCTAACCCCATTGTGTTCTATCGCTTCTTAAGCTGTACTAGATCTATAAATATCTGGAATATTGCATGTAACCAAACAGATCTTGACTTTTTTTTCCCTTATGTCTAATAGCGTAGGCAACATAGTATTTCACTATTCTAGGTTTGATCCTTTCAGATTTATTTCGTTGATTTGAGTTGTTTTCCTAACTTTGCTCACTTTTAGGCTAGTTCCCAAATGAGTGGTATAGATCTATTAGATTATTCAGCAGTTATGGTGCAAACAGAACAGGTAGATGGCGTTACTGTGTATCAGGGCGTGACCTTCACCTCTTTGAACTAATTTTTTATACTTAAAGGAACTGGGTTGCAATATTGTATAGAATTGATTTTATAACCGTATAATGAACATTTAAAGGAACTGAGACCAGTTTTACCAAAGAATTTATGACAAATTGTTAATGTATGACACCTTGAATTCCTTGAAATTAATGCAGTTTCAGAGAATATTTGGCAAAAATCAACAAACTTCCAGTAGAAAATTTGTTTATTACTGCAGATATCTACTTTAATGTGTTGTCAGATATGAACGACTTGTTATAATGACCTTGGTAAAACTGGCACCATGGTTTGTAAAATAGAGACTTAAAATTGACATTTGATATTTAAAAGTACATATAGATAAAAAATTCACTAAATTTACTTATTTGAATTGTTGAAATGCTTGAATCCTGACCACAACAGCAGTGAATTAAATAAGATACAATATGCCATTATAATTTTTTTTGTGTTAGGCATGCCATCAAGTTCCTTTGCTTATCTAAATAATACTAATTACACTTTCACTATTTCATAATTCAGTATTGCATTTAGTAAACTTACAAACAAAAGAGGAATACAGTAACTTATTAACACTTTACAAAGATTTGTCACACTACTATACACTACTGTAGTATCATAACTACTCACCTGTAACCTCTTCCAATTTGTGTTGTATACTATCTCTTCTTTTACATGTATATTCTTATAGTGTTTTGTGGTAATTCTTTTTTTTTATTAAGTGCATCTATATCTAATCTATACTCCTGTATTGTGTTATTTTCATCACTACTTTATCAGCAAATTGTGAAATTATTTATAAAAATTGCACACAGTTATGGGCACCACATTATAGTACATGTACATGGCTTTTTTATTTTGTTTTACAACATTTCTTTCGCTATTTATTATGGTAGATAACAGACTTTTCTACAAAGTAGATGTACAGAAGTTCATTTTTACCTTATATCGTATATTCAAGAGATCTTTATGCCTTTAGCAACTTTAAAGCAGTACTTAATTTTACAAGAATTCAAAGAAAGATAACTCTTGCATCAATTTTTTGTAGGGGGTTAATACAGCAGAAGGAAGCACATTGGCAGCACAGCTTCATGACACAGAGGTTATGGTCAGTATAGAAATAACATTAATATAAATAATGTGGAAGTACTCTCTTGACCATCTGTAGGTCAAGTGTCAAGAATTCTAAAGTTCTGGAACAGAGTCTGATTTGATTTGATAAAACTGCGTGAATTGTATATCACGTACATGTGGTATACAGTGGCTGCCAGTGGTTTAAATTTGGAAGAAATGAAAATACCCTGTGGAAATTCTTTTTAGCACAAATGATCCCATCTTTGCAGTGAAGCATGTGCATTAGGTCTAAACCTGTTTGGATGTGTTTTTGTATCACAGTAAAGAGGTCAGACAAGACGACACTATCAATAACCAGAATGATAATAGAGGCTTTGTTCTATGATAGTAAACAAATTCAGATAGATCTATTTGTCTTTGTGTTGGCCATAACATCAGTTTCATCATTTTTCTTTAAATAAACTCATTTTCTTGTTGATTTTATCATTACTATGCCTCTGGAAAGTCAGAGGAATATAGATTTTTATCTATCTATCTTTTAATGGCAAAAGAACTTGAGCATTAGTCATAATCATGGACAGTAAAAGTTAGAGCTTTGATATTTCACACGTGTATTTCTTGTGGTAATATCTTTTTGTTTGGACCAAACTTTTTGACTTTTGACCTTGTGGTCTTGACTTTGATCTTTGACCTACTTCTCAAAGACTTTTACATTTGCTGGTTCACAAAGGCATAAATGCTTTACACTCACAGTTTGCTTTTGTTAGAATTTATTAATACATTGTACATGTAGTTCTTGAAATTCATATGAAGCTATAGGTGAATTAGAATTTTACTCATTATTCCAATAAATAGAATAATAATTCCATTATCTAAGTATAAAAAATTCAGGCAATGAACTGTATGTTATTTTTCCTCCATAGGCTAATAAACTAACACAGACATGGATGGATAAGTGGTTGGAGGCACATGATATTATGAAGGTAAGATAGCCCCTACAACCTAAAAGCCATACAAAATGAAGTGCATTTCTAATAATACATCAATAGATCAGGGGTATATTGTTTTTGTCCTATTTGTCTGTTTGTCTGTGTGTTGTCAACTTTAACCTTTGAACTGTGAGAGATGGAGACTTCATATTTGGCATGCATACTCAACTAACAAAGCCCTTTCAATTTACACCAAGGTCATTAACCTCGTTACCTTGACCGTGACCTTTGACCAACATTTCAAAATTTGCTTTATTTGGACTTTGTTGTTGCTCTGGGCATTCATGTTTCACAAACACATCTTGTTCAAATACTCTTCAGAAACGAGGCCTTGTATCTTGACTCAGTGTGTAGTATGCTTACATCAGGACCAAGATTTGAGATTCAGATTAAAGTCCCTGCAGCAGCTCCTCAGAACACCCAATTTCAGATTAGACAGTCAAGACATTGGCACATAAAACATCCCCCATGGATATAGATGGGTCCTTTTTATGCCCCCAGAATCAAAAGTTTGGTGGGCATCTAGTTTTTGGCTTGTCTGTCTTGTCTGATTGGGGGTTTTTTTTTTGTCTGTTTTCATAGATGGAAAAAATGTATGCAATACATCTGGTGTCCTCATACAGATGAAATTATCTTGATGTGACATAAGACAAACAAACGAACAAATTTTAAGAAACCATTTTATAAATACATAATGAGAGATTATGTCTATGTATATTTGGATAAGAGATAATGTGTGTGTTTGAATAAATTATCAATTCATCATATCATATAAGTGTAAGTATTTTGGTATACCATTTGAAGTCGAGATGACTGCATTAGATACAAATTTTGTTTTATTTTGTATAAAATTTCCCTTAAATGTTCATTTTCATGTATTGATTTTGAAGCAATGCAGCTCTTCATGATTCTTTAGTCCACCTTATAAACATCTTTTTAATCTGTACATCCCCTTGTTTCTCTTCTCCTCTGATACATGTACTGTAATTTTGTAGTCAAAACATGTTCCATTAAAAACTACTGAGGATGAAAATTTGAAATCTTTTAGACACATGTATAAGACAGATTTTGATAATGTCTGTCCTTTGCTTTCAGGAGTCAGACCTTAGCATACGAGATCTAAAACACAGAGCAAACTCAATGGGAGTAATGATTGAATCTCAGATGCCACATCTGATCGGAATGGACAATGATATACTGAGTACAGGAGTCACAATATATCATCTCAAGGTAATCACTTCTCTGCTTACTTGTATGATTACTTACTTACTCACTACCTACTTACTCACTACCTACTTACTTATATATTTCCGTATTAACTTTCATTTTTATTTTTGGTCATCATTTAACTTAACTTACTTTCTGACTTTTTTTTTTTTTCGCTGATAATTTTGCATTTAGCATTGTTCTTTCCAGGATAAATTGAGAGACATTTTCTCTTATTCTCATTCATTTTCTTAGTAGTCATGGATGACTAATTTTTTTTTTTTTTTTTTTTGTAATCAAACTTGAATTTAAAATTTACACAGAAGTAAAGTTCCTCAGAAATATGATAATTTAATATAAGTTTTATGTGATATCCTATAATCTTATATAATAGGAGGGGAAAACTCTGGTTGGTCGTGAAGATGCTCAGAGGCAGCAGGATATTGGTAAGGAGATTTGCTACTATTGTGATACATATATTGGGGCAGATCCACCGATCCAGTATTTCAGAAAAGGAAGGGGGAAACCCACATATGAGAGTCAAGTATTAGCCAAATACTCAGTCATTTTGGGGTGCTAAATCTGGTGTTTTACTCTTATTATTTGAATCTTTTCAACCTTATCATCTATGTATGCCTTGTTAAATTTGTGGCAAAAAAGTGGGGAGGGGCGGACCCCCAGGCCCCCCTCAAAGCCCATCACTGGGTATATGAATCTGTAATAAAATCAAGTTGAATACATTCTTTTCTCAAAAAAGTAATAATGTAGAATATTACGACATGGTATAATTATAATTTATATTTTTTCACAGTTTTAAGTGGTCCGTCTGTACAACGAGAACATTGTTTCATAAAGAACCATTACGGAACAGTGACGCTTCATCCGAATCGTGGCGCTCAGATCACAGTGAATGGGCTAGAATGTAAAACTCCCATCAGGCTTAAACAAGGTAAAAATCTGATACTGCCATGTAATTAAGTCATACCCATATTATGACCTTGTTGTAATTTACTGTTAATAGGTATACTGACTTGTCTTTTTCCTGGACTGGAATTTGAACCATTAGGAGGTTAGCTAAACCACTGTTAATAGGTACACTAACACATTTTCCTGCTACCCTTGACCGGAATTTGAACCAGTAGGAGGCTAGCTACAGTCAGGTTAATCATGCAGTGCATTAAGTCACTATGATAAAGAAATGTCAAGGTTTACTGCACTCATTATGCAAGATATTGAATATCCATTAAAAGGTAATACATGTATTGAAGGAATTATTATTCCCAAGCATTGTTTTTGGAGTAAATTGGAATCGCTGTGCCTCTCAATCTGTTTTGTTGTCACAAATCGATCTAATCCACTGTAAGGAAATAACGTAATGTGCAGCTTTGCATAAAAGGAGATAATTGTGATGACTGACATTGTCCAAGAGTAATAGCACCGACACTTGGATATTTTTATTTTATGTATGTTAACTTTGTTATCATAAATTTTTCTAAAACACTGTAAGGATTTAATCCAAACTTGGTACAAGAAAAAACCATCATGTGTAAATTTACATAAAGGGAGATAATTATGACACTTACAATTTTCCTAGAGTTATGGCCCTCATCATTTAGAAATTTTCATATTGCACATGTAAACTTTGTTATTGCAACTTTTAAAGGCTGTCATTTGTAAACTTGTACAAAGGAAGATGTTTCCAGTGTGCTAAAATTTAAAGCAGAGCAAGACATAATGTGGAGATGGGGGTATGAGTTACCCTATGCGGACAGCTTTAGTTTATATTTATTTATATATAGAGTTATCTATCAATTTAAGGAATCTTGATGATTATTTTAGAAAATGAAATGATGTATATACGATTTATCTTGTGCCGAAGAGACGTCTTTTTATATACCACTTCACGATAACTGCAGAGCTGTAACATAGGACTGCAAATTGATTAACGTTCCCTCCAAATTTATTATGTCATAATGTAATTTGACATCATTCTGATCGAATTGGAGGGAATGTTAATAATTTTGGCGTCCAATGTTACAACCCCACATTTACCATGAAGAGGTCTATTCAAGAGTCATATTTTTCCAACCTATAAAAACGACTTTGTAGTAAAATATCTAGTACTATTAGCTTTATGTATCCCATTTCTGTATCATTATAAGTGTGTTTACTTTTAGGTGATTATTTACTACTTGGCAAGACCAACATGTTCCGCTTCAATAACCCAGAGGAAGCAGCTAGACTGAGGCAGAGGAGGGAGGTAAAAATGCTCTTAGCTTTTATCAGATAATTAATTAGATTTACTTGTTAGCCAGCATTAAAACAATTGTAGATGTCAGTTTGAGGTTAAGCAAATTGATTTGCTGTGGGTAATTGTTATTAAAGAATTAATTGATTGTGCCCTTCATTTTGTTTGGCCTGTATTTTACATTTAAATACTTTCTCAAGATTAATTAATTTTCTTAAAATATAAAGTCAGTTCAAAATGATTGGCTAGCAGGTCAGGTTAAGATTTTATGTACTGACCTGGTTATTGATTTTGTTTTTTATTGTCTGATTAAGTCATTTAGTCAGCAATCAGGTGAAGGACTGTTTGTACATAATGAAGGTCAACAAGGGATGGAGTTGTTTGTAGTTCATACAGTTTATGCCACGCCTCTGACTATGTTGCATTACTGAATGTGTCGGAAAACAACAACCAAAAAAAAAAAAAAACAAAGAAAAGAAAAGAATGAAAACAATAAACAGAAAAGGGCAAATATACATGTTAATTAATAAATAACACATTTATAGGATAATAATAAGATATATTATTCTTCAGAGTGGAGCAGATTCATCTGAAGATCTCCTGTCCAGGAGCAGCAGTACAGACAGCTTTGATAAAAGTGATTCTGACTCCATCTCCACCTCTGGGATCCACCCCTTTCATCCCCTATATGGCCCTAAGTAAGTACCATCTTCACTTTTATTTCTGGCTTTGAATTGCGTCGACTAATACTGCATCAAGGATTTACTTCACTGTAATTGATATATAGAATGGTCAATGAATTTCTTCTCTCTGTTCATTTTCAAAATGGCAGTAATGGAGTTTAAGATTTTTATGAAAATGGAAGAGTTCAGAATATATTCCTATTTTTTCCTATAAATATGATAACAGCACCAGTAAATTCTTAAAGTAGTTCTGAAACATGTCATAATTTCAGTTCTGAGGGGGTTGGAAATTTTTGTCATTTTATGCTCCATCATTTGAGATACGTACATTTATACCATATGACTGTCTGATATTTGAGCATCTGCATCCTCGTTGCATCCATGTGCATTTTATGCATTAATTGAAAACTGCTTGATGAGCATTTTCGAAAAAGTAATGTTTGATCATTTGTGAGCCATTAAACAAACACACAGGAAAAGGACAAAAAAAAGAAAACTTCTTATGCATTGCATGTAGGGTAAATATGAAATACATGTGTGTACTGTGTATGATATGTTATAGTAATAATTTAAACTCGAATATAAAAGAGAGTGAGACAGTGTCTCTGGAACTGAACTTTCATAAAAGGAAGAAGTATATAATATTAGAAGATTGTGAATAATCTAATTATATACTGTAGGATAAAAATTATAAAATTACTCCTGACACAGTGCTTCATCCTAAGGATTTACAAGTTGACTATCCTCAGTGTTTTGATAAATATTTAATGATAGTTAGAATAAATTTTATATATATATATTCAGCTTAAGTTCAGATCTGGAAAATTTTATTTTCGTGTTAGAGTCCAATTTATAGTAAATGAGACATTATTCTTTTATGAATGATAAACAAAACATAAGAATAGGATAAAGATTTCATTTTATATCGCATGCTTCCAGGAGTCTTTCTCATTATTTCATTCTGGTATGACAAAATTGCTGTGGTTGCATATGATTGTATTGTGAATCCTATGTCAGTAGAGATACCAGTGCCTTGCTGAAGTTTGTCTGCACTTAATGATGCCACCTGCAGCATGGTACACGGACATAACACCTTTTGCTCACTTTTTTGTGTCTTTTAACATTTAGCTATGCTTCAAGGGAAATCTGGTAAGTATTGCCTCCCCTTGTTTTAAGTCTTCCCGTCCAAAGAGCTTTGGCAGTGGTTTGTGGCTTTTGGTAGTTTGAGCAACCCTCTGGTTAACATTTTAATCATCGCATTAGTAGATTTAAATTCAGATGTGCAACTACACTCACCAGAAATGTCAAGGACATTTATGGGTTAAGGTTCAGTTTACACAGTAGTGGGGTGAAATATAAGCCTATAATTTATGACCTTGAACTTTGACATGCAATTTTTGATATTGAAATATATTAATAACATTAAAATATTTAAACGAAGGAATAAGGAAGTAGCTGTAGATAGGCACCTGGGTTATCCACTGTTTAAAAAACTTTTTAACCGACCTTTCTTACTAATTCAAATTTGGCCACTTCTCCATGGATTCTCTAAGGAGACCAAACAACGCTTTCAGCTACAGCAGTGCAAAGTTTTCAAGTGACGATTTCTCCGTGTCACGGAAAATCTGCATTTTCAGATTAGAATTATTTTCGTAGAGGTTTTGTTGATTGAATCTATAATTTAATTTTGTTCTAAATTTCATGTTTCATTCCTTCAGTTTCACAATTGAATTGAAAACTGTTTGCATGACTTAATTATTAATTTATCTTACTGCATGTTAGGATTCCTGCATGAAAGTTAGATTTAAATTTGCATGTAACATGTTGTCATGGCAACTGCTTTATGTACATCTTCGGACATTTTATATTGCTAAATGTTTATTCGGATTTTGAATGATTCCTATTGTGAGCGAGACTCGTAGGATTTCTTGAATGTCATAAATGATGAAATTATCTTTATTCACCTTTCATTTATGGAGATTTCATTGCTTTCTTTTTCAATACACACCAAGGTCAGCCTTTGAACTTTGGAATAACATTCGGATTACAAGCCTCGCTTTGACTTAAACTTTTATTTGGAATTTTATTTCACTTGTTTACCGAGTCCTACTATACTTTGATTTTTAATTTAAAATCCAATCTAATTTTACGTCCTTGAAAATAAATTACAGTGTATAATTTTAACTTTGGTTGAGTTAAACAATAACAACAATGGTTTCGCATTTCCAAAGAACGTATTTTCATTAATTTTCTCCCATGTATGAGATAGGGTGTTAATTAACGTTATGTTTGGCATTTACCATTAGTGATATTATCATAAGAATTAATCGTCGCCTACGCATGTCAGAATCATCAGTGGTTCTTGTATGAGATTTTAAAACGATGTCTGTTTTATGATTTTAGCTTGCAGCTAGAGCGGCAATATCAGAACGAGTCCGAGAGAATTAATCAAGCTAAGTAAGTATATACATACTATTTACACATTCAGTGGCGGATCTAGTGGGCGACAGCACCTCTCTTTTCGAGTAAAAATATTTGGCTTCTTGATCTCGGATCAATATTTTGACAATCGTTTCTTCCTCTTCCCTTTCCAGTCAATAATTCGGTACATCTTGTTATTGTTTCTAGGTCCGCCTCTGATTATCTAGGTTGTTCTCTTTGATCAAATAGTCAAATCCTCGGCATTGTTGAAGGTAACGTCTAAAGAATAAGTTTACTGCTCTGTAGAGTCTAGATGACAGAGAAAAAGCAGAGTACTTTCCCTTAGCTCACCCAGATTTTTAATTTACCTTATAATTTTAAGAAAGAAATCGTTGAAAAATTAGGCGAAAATCGGTTTCTGCCGATCTTTTATAGAACTTTCTGATATGGAAGCATCCTAGTTTGGATGTAAAAAGCCGATGGCGAAGCGAATTGAGAGAATAGAAAGTTTTGAATTGTTATGCTCCCCGAATTTTTTTTGGAGGAGCGTATATATTTCGCTTTACCCGCCTGTCCGCTAGTCCGTCCATCTATCCATCCGTCTATACATCCGAACTCATGTCTTCTATACCTTTGTATGGGTTTTTATAAAACTTTATACAAATGTTACATACTAGTGCTGGGTGTATGGCATTGGAACTTTGGTGTGACAAGGTCATATTATAAAGATCGAAGTCACTAGTAAATAATGATCGAAAATATAGATTTGTTTGTTTGTTTGTTTGATTATTGTTTTACGTCACTCCACGATTATTTCACGTATATGATGACGGCATCTGCCTGATGCATTGCATACAAATTTAGACCTTTGCAACGGACCCACCCGAAGCAGTGAGGCATCTTTTACATGCCACGCCTACCGTGACACGGGACCTCGGTTTTTACTGTCTCATCCGAAAGACAGAACACCGGTGTGCCCCGGGCGGGAGTCGAACCCGCGACCTCTCGATCACGAGCCGAGCACCTTATCCACTAGGCCACACCGGCTTCGAAAATATAGATCCTCCATAGCAGATTCATTAACACTGAATTATTTTTTAAGATTCAGTGGATTATTCCTCCTACCAAAGTTCTTTCATCCTTACATAGTGTTTCCCTGTTGTGTTCCGTCGTTCATTGTTGTATTTCTATTGTGTAGCGTTTTATCTTTCAATATCTTGTCGTTGTCATATCGTTCTATATTCCAATATACAAGTGTTTTAGGAGTTTGATTTGCGTTGTATATTCGGATTTTTTTTCCGAAGGCAATTTATCATACTCTGCCTCCTTATCTGCCCGTCTGATAGGGTAGTATAAACCGAGGTCCTGTAGTACTTACGTTGGCACATATGAGATCCCCCACTGTATCGGATAGGACTGTTTACATGGAATAAAAGTATAAAGCAATGCACCAGGCAGATGCCGCCACCATATCAGGGAAATAATCAAGGTGTTGCGTTAAGCAGTAACAAAGCAAACAAAGTTTATAAGGTTATGTTGTAGAATGTAGTATTTATCTTGTATTGTTCTATGATGCAACATTCCATCTTTCAGTTGTACGTCCAGGGTTTGAGCCGTAAACCGAGAAGATACTTTTATAAGTCCTTTATTTCGCTTTGATTTATTCTATTATCAAACATTCAGATAGATCGTCATGCATGGCGGCTTATTTTGATTTATGAATAGAATAAAACTCAATAAAATCCATATCTCAGTTTTTAATTCATCGTTTAATAGGAGGATTTGAAAACATGACTTAAGCATTTCCTCGGTTTTTGGCTCCGAACCCTCCAGTATGCTACAGTGTATCTCTGTTACATATTTATTATTTTTTAACTTTAATAAAATTAATAAATGTTTTAAAGAGTAACATACAGTGGGATTTTTTTCAAAGATACCTGCACCTTTTCATTTCAGAATTTTTTGTACCATTTGCCTAATGATAAAAGATCAATGTTTGGGAAATATTGAGACAAATTTAAAGAAAAATCAATAAAATTTCCATTGGGAAGGGTCCTTATAACGAATCTGATTTAAAAGAAAAAAAATAACACTTCTATATGAATCATTCCTTTTCACATAAGCGATTTCTTTTTTTTTACGAAAAGAAATAAACAACCCGCTACACGTGCGTCTCTCTCGGTATATTAGTTTTACACAGCTCCGACTGGAGTCTGTTTTGAATATAGACTAAAATATTTATATAGGATTTATCTGTATGTATGTTAGGGAAGGATTTATTAACCCATGAACTTAAATACATAGTTATTAAAAACTTCGCGTTCCTTACGTCTTCACCTCCGAATCTCCGATTTAATGAATACATATATAAATACATTATAAATCTATTCGAATGCAACCACGATAACATTACTAGTTCTCAACGCGAGATAAGGTGACGAATTTATCCGAAATCATCATGTTATAAATGACTTGGCATGCTTGAAAGTTGCTCATCGTTTAAAGTATGTATAGCCTCGTATACCCGGGGTGACGAAGGGGAATAAATGTTTATCTGGCAAGATAGTGGTTTCAAGAGTCACCTGGAGATCCAGCCTGATTCAGCATGAATTAGAACGAGTTCAAATCTGTCGAGCGTTTGATCGGACGGCCCTCTATGGCGAGGCATGCTCTAAAACCGGATATTGGTGTTACGTAATTAATTACTTTAAATTCTATAGAATGACCAAGAATTGCACGTGAAGGATTTACCTTAAATATCTTATGTAGACTTGTATATCGGTTTGGGATAGACTTGCATTTGTATATCAATGAGGACACTGCTTTGTATGGTATTACAGTTTCAACGTCGGTTCTGGACTCGTCATAACGGGATTAATTTTTATTCATGAATGTGGAATGTTTTTGCCATTTATTGTGCATAAAATGACGGACGCAGTGTTTATATTCCTATATATTTATTATTGAGCATTATGCCACGGGATACAGTATGCTTTCAAACCCAGGACTTAGTAACAATCTGGAGTTGTCACTGTGTACGCATATTTCGATTCTTTTAAGATTTTTGAAATGGCAGTTTTTGATTTTCTTGCATTGATGATCTGGTCGCGTAATATTGTGCTCTGATAATAGTAAAATACATATACACTTGGACAAACATGACATTCCTCGGAAAATTTACTTGATTCAAAATTCTATACTTTGATTGTGAAAGATTTGAACTGGAAGCTGGTGTTTTTCTATGCTTTAGCATTCGTTAGGTAATAGTAGATGTACATTCTGAGCATACTACGTTCCTACAATATTGAAATGGATACATGTTTAAACAGAAAAGGGAAATATGATGTAAACTTTTCTCGAGTAGACTTTGTAACTAAGGTGGGATGGATACATGTTTACCTATATGAAGATCAAACCATCAACGTCTTCAATATGTAATGAAGATTTCTGCCCACCCGAGAAAATTTCATTATCAGCCAGATATGGGAGATATGTTGTGCATGGCAACGGATTTCTACAATTAATAGAAAGCTCTAGCGATTGCCATGTTACGGAGGCTGGTAGCTATAGGGTGTGCGTCTACCTGGCCAGTTTTACTGGACATAGACAGGTAAGTTAGGGGTGAGAAGCTGTGGTCAACATTTGGAGAAATTTTGCTTTTGAAGGCATGTAGACTTATGTCAGGAAAGTGAGGCGGGGATCTATAACGGAGTGGACAGTTATTTTACCGAGATGGGAAACGCCGAATAAAGAGGGGGGGGGGGGCGCTAAACGTTGACATGAATGATTGTAGAAATGAGGAAAGTTTAATTGATTTTGGCTCAATGCGTTCTGGCTGTAAAACGGATACTACATAAATGTGTGTAATACCTAGAAGCACAATATGAAAAATTATACATGCAGACTGAGCACAGGTTTATTGTATTAAAATGCTGATGGAATGTCGTGACTGACAGACTGGATGCGATTGAATTACTTTACAGAATGCCTATATATTGTGCCTATTCAATAAATCGTCATTACAAGGCATGCTCGTGTAACTGTCGTCTAATTCTGTTACGGCGGGGTGGTTTGTGAGCAGAAATCAATTTTGAACATTATGTAACATGTATTTGCCGGTAACTACATCAATAGTCATATCCTGAGCGACAGAGGTCTGTGTAAGGCATACTCGTTGTTAAGATATATTGCGAATTTATTGAGGAAAGGGAGAGGCGGTTCAAATAAATTTATGTTTTCGTAGTTGTCGTGATGCAGACTCCCTGAATATAACTGTTTTCATTGTATGCACCAAACCCATTGCATTTCAAAGTCAAATACTCGACTTTCCCCAAACCTGTATGAAAGAAGGATATTGGTCAATTTGCATCAAGTAAAATACAACTTATAACCCCTGACTTAATCTGCATAGGGACAATGCAATCACGCGAATGTCATGAAATATTTATGTAGACAGAGAAGTTGAGGTCGTAAAGAAGGAGCTCTAACGTGCCAGAGTACTCTGCAATGGTCATAAATCACGCAAGCATTGATACATGTATCAAAGATATCGCAACCTTTGACCTCTCATTCATGTAAATATGAACTTATAAGTGTGCCAAAATTGGGAATATCCCGATAAGGACAGCAGAGCGATTTTAAGGGTGGATTGTGTACTAGTGAGACCTGCTTTCCTTTGAAAACCAAAGTTATTATTTCTGTAATTCATACAAGTAGATAAAATGATTTTTCATAATGTTAGTAATGCGAATCAGTCTACTACGAGGAAATAACCAACGTCTCATGGCGTGTTCGGCTCGTGACCGAGAGGTCCCGGGTTTGAGTCCCGCCAGTGGCACATTGGTGTTCTGTCTTTCGGATGAGACAATAAAAGCTAGGTCCCGTGTCACGGTAGACGTGGCACGCAAAACCGAGGTCCCGTGTCATGGTATACGTGGCACGTAAATACCATTCATTTTATCGAATGAGTCCTTTGCAAAAGTCTAAATTTGTGCAGTGTTTCATACAGTTACTATCACTAAATAAGTGATAGTATCTTTATGACTTTCACAATAAAGAGGCAAAGTTCGAGGAATGTGTAATTGTTGAACTTTTAGAGGCTAGACGTGATGTGACAGGACATACATATATGTCGGAAACTGTATTAAAAATTAACGAGTCTTTCATTAAAAAGTCGTTCGAGCAAGACGGACAAAGTTGAGGTGATAGCCAGGTCTTGGGATGATGTGTGTATGTAGATTAGTATGCCCTTACCATCGGTCAACAGCTATAGGATGTAGACATGTACATGTATATCTGTGCTTTTTTTTTACTGACCACCAAATTAATAAATGTAGCGTAAAACAGCAAATATCAATAACATGTCGCCATATCTCATAAGGCATTTTGTTATGGTAATGAAATATTAAAGAGCTCAGCGGTCGATATGGATCAATATTGGGTATTTTTCTGAGGCGAATTCATTGTTTATATTAAAAATAACATCTCCATAACACCAGGGAAAACACTAAGTGGAGAAGATGGACATCATGGGCTATTTTTCATCGTTGGTTTAAAATGGATACCTTTGTAGACGAAGTCATGTAAGTATATGCAGAGACATGTGTATATATGTCTCTGGTATATGGTAAAAGCTCGGGAATTTCATTATTTAAATTGTCATAGGCTGCAAGAGCTTCGTGTCCAGTAAGGACATCGTGGATGCATAATTGTAAATTGAGGGGCGTGTGATTTACTCCATCCGTTTTGAGATAGTCACACCCGCTATACAAGCAGAGTTTCACATTACCACTGTTAATGACGATTGCGTAAGGGATGTCGTCGCGTGGCCTGAAGTCTCCAGTCTGAAGTCAGATGAATTATTGTGTAAGGAGATAATGTCCCTCAGGAAGTGGCTTGATGCATTTTCTGGAGTGCTTTTTACATCATTGATTTTCCTGTGGTTGGAGACAAGCATGATAACGACATACTGCATGCGACTGTATGGTATATATAGGATTTTAGATCCATCAATCTTTTGAATCTGCCGTGCTGCAGATGAGAGATATTCATAGATATAGATATTGGGTGCACTAACTTTTTCAAAGTAACTTCGAGGAATGTATTTCCTTACATGTATAATTTCTAGAATATTCCTTGCTGTGTCTTTATATCATATCTCCATGTTGTGTATGGAATTTTTATAAGAAGTATATTTTTGAAACATGGGTAAACTCAAGGATTGTTCTTTCGGATACTGTTATATGAACTTTTTCATAATCTCACAGTTTGCAGTTTTTCTTTTTATGTAAATAATATTTCATTTGTCAGTGTTTGGTATGGAGTTTCCAATGCCTGTATAGATGTACATTATTGTATTATGATCCAGTATGCATTATTGTAATGAATATACATTATTTTTTGCCTTTGGAAATATTGCTTACTTATGCTATAAACTTGTATATTTTTAGGCGAGAACTAGAAATGCTAAGGGACCAACATGCCAAGGCGGAAGAGGCCATTAAAGAGAAAGAAGAAGAAATATGGCGCACCCATGAAGAGCACAGAGCAGAAATCGAAGAGGAGAAGCAGAAAGTTAGACAGATGATGGAAGAAGTAGAGAAACAGAAACAGCAAGCAGAGAGTGAATTGGAGTATGCATGGGAATGTCTAAATAAGGAAAAAGAAGCATGTATGTATTCTGAAGAGGTGAAAGAAGCATTTAGGTATCCCAGAAACATATACACTTGTATCCATTCCAGAATGGGGGAAAGAGGCATATAGATATCCATTCCAGAATGGGTGACAGAAGCATGTAGGTATCAAGAATGGGAGAATGGGGCATGTTGGTATCTAGAATGGGAGAAAGAGGAATGTAGGCATCCAGAATGGGTGACAGAAGCATGTAGGTATCTAGAATGGAAGAAAGAGGCATGTGGAATCCAGGGTGGGAGAAAGAGGCATGAAAGGTAGCCAGAATGGGAGAAAGAGGCATGTTCATGTAGGTATCCAGAATGGGAGAGGCATATTTGTATCTGGCATAGAAGAAGAATTGGAGATAGAGACATGTAGATATCCAGCATAGGGAGAAGGCATGTAAGTATCTAAAATGGGAGGAAGAAGTATGTAGTTATCTAGAATGGGAGAGGAAGCATGTAGGTATCCAGAATGGGGAAAGTAGCATGTAAGTATCTAGAATGGAAGAAAGAGGCATTTATGTATTCAGAATGAGGAAAAAGAGGCATATCAGTATCGGGAATTGGGACAGAAGCGTGTAGGTATCCAGATGGGAGAAAGAGTGGTGTAGGTATCCAAAATAGGGAAAGTAGCATGTAAGTATCCTGAATGTGAGAAAAATACCTTTATTTAATTTGACTAACAACAACAAAAACTTATGAAAACCAGACTTTAGATAAAATTTTGATAAAAGTTTAAACTTATTTGTGTATGGTAGATACAAGCAGTAGTAATAGCAAGTGCACCTTTTCCAACAATTTATTTTTGACTGAGGGTAAAATGTTATGTGTAGAAGAAGTGAAATTTTGTATTAAGTTTAATTTTTCTATTTGGAATATATTTTATCCATAGTATTAAATTCAGAATTTTATCTACAATAATCTGATAAGTGCAGTCTTACTCCCGTGATACCTCAGTAAAAGTATCGCGTCCTTTCCTTCAGAAATTCAGTAACGAGAATTTATTGATTATCGCAAATTATATATAGTGATTTAAAATATGCAGTAATATTGGTCATATTTGTACTTTTAGTTTACAAACAACTTGAAAAAGAATTAACAACATTAAAACAAAAGGACCAAAACAATCTCACAACCCAAACAGAAAAGATGGAAGCTGAGCTACCCACAATAGACCTATCAGATAGACCTATAGTGGAGATTGTCCAGACCCATCAACAGACCCTTAAAGGGCGTATGAAACAATTGGTCCAGCAGGAACTCATTGGGACTCTTCACCATAAAGAGACGGAGGAGAGCTTACGGAAACAGTCCGAGGATGTGGAGGATTACTTCCAGCAGTCACAGGAAGAGATCCAGAAACGACTGGGAAAACTCAAGGAAGTTGAGACGGAGTATAAATCAGAGGATGCAGAACATTTCAAAGAGATTCACAATAAGGTAGTGGTTGTAGTAGTAGTAGCAGTCGTAAGAGAAGTTTGTGTTGGTATACCTAGAAGCAGCAATAGTAGTTTGTTGTCTTAATAGTTTGAAAGAGACCTGCATTCATGCAGGTGCACTATAGAGATCACATCTTCTGTTTGGCCATTCATCTGTCTGTCTGTCTGTCCACCAGTCAACACTATGGTTATGATGCAATAGCTCAAAAGGTTTTCAACCTGTAAGTTTCATTTATACAGATACAAAATGGTGAGAGGAACTTGGATTTCAAAGTCGAAGGTCATGGTCAAACAGACCTTTTCACTTTCCCAATTTGTTTTTATATTGTTTGAAGCCACACAAGGTTTATCTCATCAATGCCTGGCTGCCTTCATTAAGTGGTAAAGGAAATTTCAGCAAGTACTCTGCACAGTCAGTGGACTTTCTCACTTCCTGTAGTCAAAGGATTTAATCGAAAAGGTTTTTGTCTGTTTTGTTTTGTTATTGTTTTTGCCTTTCCAAGATTATTATTCTTGATTGGTAGCAGTACCAGCAAGTGCGTATATCCATAATTTTGTTCTACGATACGGACTCCCCCCTCTTAAGCAGTGATAATCTAGTACGTGCCAGCATTTAGGTGACAGGTGACCTCAGATTATACTGTGTCATCGGACGGACATTTAGGGAGGCAGAATATGATTAATTACCATAGAAAAAGTGAGCTGACGTCTGGAATCGAACCCGGGTCCTCAGATTTGAAGTACATTGCAATTCCACGGGACCAGTGTAATTCCAGGATATTTGAGTCCACTTTGCAATAAGTAGTAGTAGTAGTTGTAGTAGTAGTAGTAGATGTAGTAGTAGTACATTGTATTAGTAGTAGTACATAGTTTTTTAAATTAAACTCGCAGAACCCTCTGGTTATATAAAATCGATAGATTGGGGCCATATTGTTTTTGTCCTATCTGTCTGTCTGTCTGTTTGTCTGTCTTGTCTGACAATTTTAACCTTGGCAATTACTTTTGAACCGTGAGAGATAGAGACTTCATATTTTACATGCGTAGTCAACTAATGAAGCCATTTCCAATAATACCAAGATGGTTTACTTTTTTTGTCCTATCTGTCTGTCTGTTTCTCTGTGTTTTTTTTTGTCTGTTGTCAACTTTAACCTTGGCCATAACTTTTGAACAGTGAGGGATAGAGACTTCATATTTCACATGCGTGTTCAACAAATGAAGTCCTTTCAAATGACTCCAAAGTACATGTAGATGACCTTTTGACCTTGACAGCGACCTTCACACTAACAATAACTTTTTTCTGACTTTGTTGCCACCGAGGGCATAGTGTTTCACAAACACCTCTTGTTCTGATATAATAAATAAATATGTATCTTATTCATTTCATACACCATATAATAGATAAAAACACCACTATTACTCTAGTGTCAACTTTATAGAAAATTAGAAGTGCTACATAGAAACACATAATAAATCAAATCTTTAGAATTCACTTAATGTTATGTGTTTAACATTTTTCAGAAAAGTGACATGGAGGAGATAGGGAAGCGGGAGGAACAGTTACAGCTATATCTCGAGGAGAAGAGAGATTTATTACTCGTGGGTTCACAGCTACCTCAACCCCTCCGGACAGCGTGTAGTGAGGAGGTCCTGACCGGGGACCAGGTCCAGGATGTTGGTTTCCCAGTCAGGACCACCAGCTTACGAGCCCTTCCACGAGGAAGTGAGGGCGATCTTCCCTCTATGTCACATAGACTCTCTACCTTACACTGTGATAAATCTAGAGACTCTGCTTTAAATGATAGTGTAGAAAGTATGGACTATTCGATTACCTCAAGTGCGGGGGAAGAAGAATCAAAGAAAACTAAACCAAAGGTATCAACTACTGCCAAAAATGTCACTGATAGATTATATAAAGCTCCAGAACCAAAGTTTAAGTATGAACCAAAGGCACGTTCACCAAAACCTGTAGGTGCTTCTAAATTTGATCGCGGCGGTGCTTCTAAAATAGATCATGGAGATAAAAAACGAAAAAGTGATAGCAAAGAATTCGATGATGATAAAAAACGACCTTTTAATAGGAAAAAGGGGGATGGTGATGGGGAACTTGGACCTTCTAACAAGAAGAATAGGGAAAATATTAGACAAGTTGTTTCATCAAGATCTTCTCCTGTGCGAACAGTCTCGCCTGTTACCAAAGTCTCGAAAAAAGGTGCTTCTGTTAAAAGCTCAAGTACTGTGTGTGATAAGACAAAACCTTTCCAGCCAAAATCAAAAATGGGGGATCAAACTCTCCCACTGTCCAAATCCTCTCCTAATTTACGAGATCGATCATCCAGTCCGAAGGTGAGGATTATGGTGCCGAAAGCCACAAATAGAAATATGTCACCCAATGCTCCACAATCTCCTGATAAGGAACTTCTAGCTCTTCCTGAAAGAACGGCGTCTCCAATTATGACATCAGGTAGGAGTAGACGATTATCTCCTACTCAGAGTCTTTCTCCAGAACCCGGTGGTAACAGCAGTGGACGCATCTTCGTGCCTAGGTTACGACATGTTACGAGCGCCACCTCTCTAGTTAGTGTACCGGAAGCCATAGCAGAGGAAGTGGAGCCTACCGAGCAGAATATGAAGCACTCGGAACTAAATGTACCACTTGTTGTTGTCAAAAGACGCAAGAAACGTCACACTGACACAGATGAATTCAGAAGACACTCTGCACCAATGGGAGAAGAGCTTGCTGATGCTTTTGAACAATATACGCATGAAATTGAAGATTCTCTTGAAAAGGAAAGATGTGAAATGATTAACAATGAAAACTTGTCAAATAATATTTCATTTTCAATCAATGACACTACGACTGGATTAAATGAAGATAAACATAACATTCCTATGGACGTGGATACACACGGAATGCGACAGGTAAAGGATGAATCAGTTACATTACATGTAGGTATTGCAGGTACTTTAATGCAGACAGATTTGGACAGCATAGGTTGTGCTGAGGGAGTCACTGTGCAGCAGGAAGAATGTGACGGTGACGAAGTCGTTAACATAGACAACACCGACCGTATCATGGTATGTTCTACGTCATCAGCTGTGTCCGATACACTGTCTGTAGAAAGCAATGCATCGGATGCATCCACTGTAATAGACACTGTGTTTAATGAAACTTCAGACAATGTGATAGAAGGTGTCAATACGGATGGAACATCTTCTGTTTGTCCCGGTGATGTAAGTATGGAAACTAATGTAAAAGCTGGCAGTAAGAGAGAGTCTTCACTAAGGGATGATGATCACATTAAAGCAGCAAATATAGACAAATCTAATGATGACCAAATAGTAGATTCAGCACTTCTAGACGAGGAATCGTCAGCGATTTCTGATCATGTAGACTGTAGTGGTCAAAGTAGTCGAAAAAAGAATAAAATTAAAGTTTATCTTTCACCTAGAAATACTTGTAGAGATGATAGTGCTGACTTGCGAAATCGTGAATATTACTCATCTGATTCGTTAGATGATGGGGAACATTCTGTAGATTCCTTGGATACATCTAAGTCGCCTCAAGAGAGAATACAAAAGGCTGAAGATCTCTCGGATTCCTTGGAAGGTTCAGATTCTGATGTGGTAAAGAGGGATACACTGAAATCACAAGATACTGTTCACAAACTTGAAGATGGTGACTTGGCTGATATTCACATGTCAATGGAAGTGAGTGCGAGTGAACAATCTTCATCACAAAGTGCTGTTCAGAAGTTTTGTAATGATGAATTAGCTGCGTGTATGGATATGTCTGCGAGTGAAATCTGCTCACCGGGTCTGCAGACCTCGACAGAAGCATTAGGGCGTACCGATGACGAACAGACTGTGGATAATATGACATTACGAACGGACAAAAATGAATTCCTACCTAACAAAAGTGATCTTTCTGGTGATAAAAGTATTGTTGGTGAAACTGAAGAACCTGAAAATTTGGATAAAACGTGTAATGATATTAATCCAACAAGCATGACTATTCCGAGAGACAATGGACATTCTCAATTAATTGTGGCTAATGACAGTCCTGGACAATCATGTAAGAAGTCCGAAACTGTGGTTGTGAAAGCACCAAAGAAGAAACCAGAGACCAGAACCCTTGGTGTGTCCACTAGTCCAGAACTAATGCCACCCGAACTTCTGGAGGGTTGCCATGACGACGGCATCAGTCAGGCTTCCCAGGATTCTTTACAGGAAGTCACAGAGCAGCTGATGGAGCTGGAGGAAGCGTTGCAGAAAGAATCCCAGGAAACACAAAGGTAGGTAATCATTTGAGACAAAGGACAGAGTATAGGCCTATTGTCTCATGTATTATCGGACTGTTGGTAAATAGTCAAATATGTACATGTATGTATGTACACGGAGAATGAAATGTCATACGATCGAAACATTGTAATTTGATTTGTTTGTTTGAATGATTCTTGTTTTACGTTAGACCAAGATTTTTGCACTTATCTGCCTGATGCAGTAGATCTTGGCAATGAACCAACCGGAGACTAATAGAATCTAGCACCAGTTTGAGTTCCGGATAGAAAAAGATCAGTCGTGGGTGGAATAAGCGCAGCCGAAGCGGTAGCCTCGGTTGAGATTTGTTGAATCACTTCCCGAAACTGATCTTTTTCTATCTGGAACTCAAACTGGTGCTTGATTATTTTTCTGGCACCCCAGTGTTTTAATGTAGGCTACTTGTTTATTTAGTTTGACAACCCTGGCCTATTGTATGACCACTGATAGAGTAAAAATAGTCCGCAGCATCAAGATAAAACACCAATTATGAACATCACTTATTTTTCCTTTTTCGTTAGAACCAATGTTTACTAACTCTTCGACGCAAAAATTGTGATCCGACATAATGACGACGCGCGGAGAGACACAGTCGATCTCAGGTGCAAGAAAGTGAGGTATATTTTCAATCGTAACAGCTCATGCATTTCCGTACGCAAATGTAAAAAAAATGGCGATGGTGTTCCGATTGGTATATTTTATGTACAACGTTGTACTTTCTCATCCGAGAGATAGGACGGGGACCTCTTGGTCACGAGCAAAGCACCCAATCGATTGAGCTTGAACGTTTGTTCCTTTAAATTTATAATTTGAATGTGATAGGATATTTAAGGGACGCATCCGATAGTTTAACTTCATGCATGATATTAAGTATACATTTTGTACCTGGGTGTATAATTTTTGTTCCCCGCTTTCGCGAAAGCGTGGGAACATTAAATCTCATTCGTCTGTATGTCCGTCTGTCTGTCCGTCCGTCTGTCACAAAAACTTTAACCTTGGTCATAACATTTTAACCGTAAGACATAGGGCCTTAATATTTGGCATGTGTCTTTCTAATTGCAATACCGTTCTATTGGTACCGAAATTTTTTATCATGTGACCTTGACCGTGACCTTTGACCTACTTCAGTGTAACTTTTGAACCGTAAACGTAGGGCCTTCATATTTGCCATGTGTGTCTGTAGACATGCACAACCATGATTGTATGTCAGAGATCACTTCACCCTTACTGATAGAACTCCCAAAGCGGGGGACCACAATTCTCTGAATTTGCTTGTTTGTCTATATTTGCACACATTACAAAGTGTAATTTTACATAAAACATGCAATTACCTATATCATTTCAACATTAAATTCTCAAGTATCATTTTAATTAAAATTCTTGTTTCGGTTGATTTGGTAAATTTAATCTAATACAAAGCATGCGAAATTCTATTTAATTGTTAATTGAAGGTGTGCTCTTTCGTTGTTAAAGCGGAGCGTGGAGGTGAAGTTTGCTATCCATTTTATGTTCTCCAATTACAATCATGATGCTTTAAATGGGCTGACTTTCATATACATGTGTTTACACGGCGACGTATATCGCATTTGATCCGTGAAATACTAGAAAATAGACGAGGCACTTTATTCGATTATTGCTTGTATTCTCGATGTTTTCAAAGTGAGCTGGGTTGTGTGTGTGTAGCTATTGTTGGTGACGGCACCTGTCTGATGCATTGGTTCATTATTTTGTGTGCAGGGGTCCAAACGTAGCAGTGAGGGATCTTACGAGTGCCAACGTATACTTGACCTATTTTGACTACGGGTGTGCCGTTTCCTCCTATACTATATATCAGTATTCTTACTGCTTATGACATATACCTTTTTTGACTACAGCTATGCCGTTTCCTAATTCTGTGACAGTGAATAATACTATTTCGCTTATACTTATGGCATCGCGACGGGTATGACCGGTCGGCAGGGGATGCTTACTCCTCCATGGCACCTGATCCCACCTCTGTTTTGACAGAGGTTCGTGATTGTTTATATCATATTTACATATGTATTGTCGTGTTTCTTCGACTTAGAGTTGTGGATTTTGGAACAGTATCTTGGATTTGTACGGTTTATACCGTCTCGTCCAGAGAGAGAGAGAGAGAGAGAGAGGCAATAGATGATTCATGACCTCAGAGAAACTCTGGGCCGACACCTGGAATCGAACCCATGTCCTCAGATCAAAGTGAGCTGAATCTCGGTGGTTAAGATCTTCGGATCAAGATCGGAAATCATGGTTGCCATTGTCATGTGAGAAATTCTCATTGCTTCAAGGAAATACGTTTGCATAGATCATATTATAGTAACCAATGTATTACATGTTGTCGCCTGTTTTGGTGTACGAAAAGTTGGAATTTTACTCCCAATTTTAGGTCCATGTCCACCTATTGGTGTATACATGTATATTACAAAAGTTTTCTGGAACGTGACACATGTAATAAGATGACAAAACAGAAATATACGAATGATTACAGGAGTTTATACATGTATATATGTTCTAATATTGATTATACTACGATGAAGAGTTTAGTAACTCTGACTTAAGATAGTCTAGGGTTAGACGAACTCACTTAGATGCAGTTTATATCATGTTAAGACCAGATTAGTAAACATGTGTTACTAGACACCCTTAGTAGAGTATGAAAGTATTAAGCATTATATCAGTGGCACCGAAACTGCAAGGATTGATTGATTTTTGTTTAACGTCAAACCACGAATATTTCACGTATATGGTGACGGTATCTGCCTGATGCGGGGCATACAAATTTTGACCTTTGCAACGGACCCACCAAAAGCAGTGAGGGCCATGCCTACCACGACACGGGGCCTCGGTTTTGAGACTCGAACCCCGTCCTCCCGATCATGAGTCCAGCGCGATACCACTAGGCCACGCCGGCTTCTAAACTGCAAGGAAACAAGTAAGTACATCTGGGACATGGATACTCTTATGATCATGGAGGAGACTCCGTCAATCAAACTTCAGTAGCAATGAAAAATCACCTTTACCACGTGGTGCCTTCAATAAAATTTCACCGTCTTGTCTTTTTATACTATAAGTCCCTCGCCGATATATTAATTTTCCTGCAAAGAAAGGGCATTAGTGAAGAATGAAGTTGTTCCGATTGATGTCTCTAAAGAGAGCGTGTTTTCTTAACGTTAAAGCTTTACTCTAAATAAGAGAGCAAAATACTTTGGAACTTCAGTCGAAATGTCCTATTACATTTAAAATCTTATCAACATTTAAGAGTTTTGAGCTTCCAGTGCATATTTTGTTTTGTGATAGAAAACCTCTTTCTGGTCATATGCCGATTTATAAATTTCATTTAAGGTCCTTAAATAACATTGACTGTAGTTGACATCCTGTTTCAAAGGGAACAGTCCCCTCTCCCCCCTTCCTTCGCCGAGTAGGCTGAAACTTCGTGTTGAAACTGATTGTAGCTTCTCACCTCCGTCAATACTGGGTTCGATTCCGGTCAAGGCAGGTCGGAAACTTCGCCAGTGGACCCGTCGAAAGCCGGTTTTGTATTGTAGGTACTCGGCAATATTCCATTTCTTCAGTCTTGAGCCAATTCAAACACGCGTAGTCGGTAAACCCTGATAAAGTTTTTCGTATTTGTACAGGCCTTGCTTGCTTGTGTCAATATATTGATCTCTAAAACACTTTCACTAGAAAAAAATATTTTAGAGGAAAACAATTATTGTGGATTTCTGAATCGGTCACGTTTAGCACTGACATCTGGTTGGTGAAACACATGGTTTTTTGGTAATAGTATATTGCTTACAATAAGTGACAGCATAGTCATATCAGTTGGCACGACGGTGACCCGGATGAGACATTTATACTAGATCAATGAACTGCTTTCATATTTTAAGCCCGAGATTTAGAAACAGTTTATGTTAAAGTAAAGTGTCTCCCGGCCCGCTACACACTTTCTCTAATGACAGTGGAAAAGACAGGGATTAGCGACCTGTCGCGACAAGAAACTCCCTGAAGATTTAAACTCGTTCTACATGTAAAACAAGGAATAACAGCAATTGTTCTCGAGGATTGGAAACTCTGTTTTATGGAATTATAACATTTATAGTTTGGAATTCGACACATGTAATTCGTTCAGCGATTTCCGTGAGCGTGTGATAAAAGGGTGGTCGAGTCCGATTATGAATGCACAAGGATATTATGACAAAAATCAGAGTGATATCATGCCGTATTAAGTAATTCTAAGGTAAGCAAAGTCGAGATTCCTTCGACGCTCTGGTGCACGATCCTAAATGTCAAAGTAATTATGGGTACGACAACTTTAAAGCTGTATAGTGGAGGGTGTATAGTAGAAAGTGTTTAAGATTTATAAATGTTGAAGTAGCTGCCAGCAAATTACGTGATACATGTACGTGTATAAATAATTGAATGTTTTTTGATTTTGAGAGATTGACTTGCTTGCGGTTCTGAGCCAAACACCTTGACCTTCTGACCCATGACGGTTGGAGTTTGCTCGAAGCTACCCTGTTTTTCTCCCATTTGTACCTTTGGATGAATGTGGGGCTTTATGAGGATTTGTTCCTAAAAGTATATCATTTTTAATGCCAAACTACCCGGATAGTCTTGATTTCATCGTTCCTGTCAACGAATGCAATATAAAATGTGTGTAATTTACAAAGTAGAAGTTCCATCAGTATTGCATTGGCCGCATCTTTCAGTCAGAAATGTAGCAAGCATTAGGGATCCGTTTTTCTTAATGCTTTCCTGTCCGACACATTTTTACTTAACGTATTTTAGTATAGATTGAATTAATACAGATGTTGTTTAGAAAGTAGAACATTTAGGAATCTGACAATAAACCTAAGCCTATTATTATTTCATTTGTATCTTCACTAAAAGCCGGCATTGCTCATACAGTAACATGCTTAGCTAGTGACCGAGAGGTTCCGGGTTTCGAATCCCACCGACGGCTCATCTCAGTCCTGTCTTTTAAAGAATGAGACATTAAAATCCGAGGTCACGTGTCACGATAAACGTAGTTCGTGAAAGATCCCTCAATGCTTCGATTGGGTCCTTTGCAAAGGTTTAAACAGTCATAATTTACATACGGGAGATGCTGTCACTATGTAAGTTCAGAAAAGAATCTATCAAACATAACACACTACGTTGAATGTAGATTATTAAAACATAAAAATATTATAGTATTAATATTTTGTTCTTGTTACAGGGGAGTAGGCCTTTCGAACACTCCGATCTCTACGGCGCGTAAAGCTGCACGTCAAAGAGCCATGATACGTCAGACTCAGAGGGGAGGCAGCGGTGAATCCGACGCCACGGATCACATCTCCGACGACGCTCACGCTAATGGTAAGGGAATCTTCCTCGACTTCAACCATAATCATCACCATTAAAATGCAGGGATTATTTCATGCAAATCAGAAGTCACTTCTATTCAGTTCATGAATTGATTTACTATGTCGCGAATGATAAAAGGTTTCGATTATCGCATATTCTATACTATCAGATGGAAATAAGTGTATAATATATATTTAGTTACAATACCACCGTTGTTGTGTTCATTCACTAGGTTTATTTGTTCATTAAATTGCTGATCGCCGTTTCCAAACTTTTGCTTAACTACATTAACGTTGTGCGAATTCCAAATTTTGGACCTCAATGTACGCATTCGGCCACCCACTGGCTAAAGGTATCCACTACACCGACTGGACAGGTCTGGTTCATTGTGATATGGACGACAGTATTGGATTGTCGAGAATTTAAATTGCACAAATCCTTTCCATTTCAAACCAGTTAATTGCACAAACGTTAAAGTATAGCCTATTCAATTGCATAACCAACATTCACCTTAAAGTCTGACTTTAAAACCAAAAATAAACCGAACAAAATACAAAAACTATTTGTTAGTCTAACTTTTCTGCAGTTCCTTCGATCTTTTTAAATGATTGTGTAAACAGATTGTCTTGATAAGGTCATTGCGTATTCCCCTGACCTGCCTCTCCACCACGTCGAGGCTCCTCCCCTTCAGAATTCCCCCTTTGACATTTCCGCAGTCTTCCACATTAAAGACCTATTGAATTCTGGTTAATTCTGGCACGTTTCCAGACCGCATAATAATGGAAAACATTTCTAAATACACGGATAGATCTACTCTTCAATGATATCTTCGCGGGGACCTTTAATCCAGTAGTTGCCATTCCGTATGCACTGTTGCATAGAATTGCATCGTTGTTAGTTTGTTAGTTTGTGTGATGGGACTTGAATAGAGGTGGAGTAAATTCAGAAACACCACAGGTTTGTGTTTGTTTTATTGAAATAACATAGGAGTATGGTGAAATGGAATTAGTGTTTATCATTTGTACAAATGGGACATGTTTAATTGGCATTCGTTTGAAGCATTGACAGGCTGTGTTGCATAGCTATTTTACTTTCATGAGTGTTATATAGCATTCGTTCGGGACGCCTTCGAATTTTACGTAATCTGTTATTTTTATAGGTACTCGAGGCATCGTTGGGTGATTTTCATATAATTTATGGTCATACATCTGTCTGTGAATCAGAACATTGACAGGTGCAGAATGTTTGACTTGACCTCTTTTGCGTTCTGAACTTGACCTTCTGACACATGACCTCGGAGTATGCAGTCATCTAAGGATTCGAACACAGGATACGAGTCTGCGAAAAATTGAGCTATATCTATTTTGGCCCTTACAGTTGAGTTCTTTTGAATAAATTCATGAATAATTTAAATCATGTCGCTTGTTCATGTTTACAGAATTGCTACATGCATTTTATACCACTGCAGTATATCATTGGTTTAACCAAAACGTGATTTACATATATTTCTTTATATTAGCATTTGGAGTGACGTTTGATATTTGATTTTATGATTGCGCATAATGCATTTTCATCACTAATTGAAATTTTAAAAGTAATCAACAACGGCAGAAGTCGATGGTGAATATTTATAAATATAATCAAGTTGTTTTCATATGATAAGTGGGATCCTACTGAAATTGTCACGTGACAATCCATATGGGAAGGGTCAGAGGGGAAATTCCTGTAAAGTTTCTAGTGTAGTAAAGAGGGGAGGGGATGCAAATAAATGTAGGGGAGACATTTCTTCTAGTCGCTTTTGATTTTAAGGGTTCCATGAATGTCCACTGCATTGCATTTTTGTGAGTGTCACAGTCAAACACCACATATTACCTTTGTATTGCGCATTCTGATTCATGAAGTTAATTCCGTTAGACGCTTGGGGGTTATAATATGCATACTTTAAAGAAAAATACTTAATTTGCATGTTTTCAACATTTTTTTTTCAAAATTGAAAATAAAAAGTAAATAAATAAAATATCCGTATAGCTCGATGTATTTCTGTCGAATATTTAACTGAGAAGAGTGTTTTGCCAATTCTCCTCGTCCATGTTTGTTCACAGTAGCATTTATAGTTTAAGAACTTGTCAAAACACTCACATAAGTAAACGTAAATTAAAAGCCAAAAATAAATAATCGCTCTTTCAGACTTTCGGCCATAAACGGAGACAAGTTTTTCTGTGTGAGAGATGTGGTGTTTCCGATGTCATTTTGTAAAGGTGTTCCTGTCGAAACGTTTGAGTGTGGCCCTTAAACCACCCGAACTTTATTGTGAAGAATGAATGATATATTTGAAGTAGATAAGTGTTTAATGTTTTTAAAAAGAAGTCGTTCGACATTCAATACGGTTTTCTATAGGGTCATACTGAATAATTAGGATATTTTGTCGTCTTATAAATCTAGGTTCTGCCAAATTTTGATAGTTTGATAATTTTGTCCGTCGCTTATTTTCTGTCCGATTCGGAGTAAACGGTCGTTGCAACCCTAGATATTGCCATAATCGGTTAGCAATATAATTGTTTTGTATCGATCTTGAAATAGTGTGAAATAATGTATAGCAAGCGTCTTTATTTTTTGTCAAATTTTAAGGGAAATTTAACACTGGAAGAGATACTGTGAGAAAGATCCTTTATTTAGATATTGATCGAAATGTGTCGCATCAGCACATTTTATTTCTTTATATGTTACTGACGTAATGCGCTAGATGTCTTACTATTTATTCAAGGATGATTGAATCCTACGTTAATCATACCATTTTGCCAATGTCAAGGCTTTCTTACCATGTCCTTCCCGTGTGAAGGTCGTAATCACAAAGCCACGACTTTGTGAGGGTGAACTATGTGCGTCTTCTTTTGCCTCGCGCCGTTATTTTACTCATGTGACGAGCGGAGGGTTGGTTTTTTTTTTTTTGGTTCTATTTTTCAAGCTGTCAGTTGAACAAGCAAATTGTGTTCAGGTGAACGGTATAGGCCCACTTGGGCCTCTTGTTACTGTCTGATTCGAGAGACAGGGCGCCGGCAAACGGCCAATCGGACTCCAACTTGGGACTTTTTATCCCCGAGCCTAGTAAATCACGAGCTGACCTATGCACGGTGTATTGAAGATTAAAACATTACGTATTCGTTGCTTGACATTCTGACTATAGCGTAACATTTGAATGTTTTTAAATATGATGCAAACGAGCGTAGAATATACATGTTTTATAATGGATAAATAGTTATTTTAATTACAAATATTCGACAGGTTAGCTTACCTAAATATTTACATTTGATTGTGATTGGACGCGAAATATTACCGATTGACCTATACCGTTCAGAGATCATTCTGAACGTTCCAAATCTGAATGTCATGATGTGGAACACAAGTGCGGACTTGAGCAACAAGTAAATCGATCTAAGATCGTAGCTTATACAGTTATCTGAATCTTTTATCTCCTATGATTGCAATCTATCAAACATAAATCGATCATGGTTCACTGCATTCTATCAAGATGTGATAAAACCCTTTTTGCCACTGTTTGTTAATCAACATTACAAAAGTTTAAATTCCGACACCAACCTGTGGGGTGTTTTGTTGTGGGGAAAATAGGTTTAACCTTCGTGTTTAGATGTATGGTTGTGGGAATTACAGGTTGACAGTCATGCTGACCAACTGTTGATAAGGGAACCATGACAATGGAGAGAGAGAGAGCTTGCTGACCGACATTTAATAAGGGGACCGTCATGCATGTAAAGAGAGAGAGAGAGAGCTGACCGACAGTTGATAAGGAGACCACGATAATGCATGTAGAGAGAGAGATCTGACCGACAGTTGATTAGGGGAACATGATAATGCATGTAGAGAGAGAGAGAGAGAGCTGACCGACAGTTTATAAGGGTGCCACGATAATGCATGTAGAGAGAGAGCTGACCGACAGTTGATAAGGGGACCACGATAATGCATGTAGAGAAAGAAAATGAGAGCTGACCGACAGTTGATAAGGGGGCCACGATAATGCATGTAGAGAGAGAGAGAGCTGACCGACAGTTGATAAGGGGACCACGATAATGCATGTAGAGAGAGAGATCTGACCGACAGTTGATAAGGGGACCACGATAATGCATGTAGAGAGAGAGAGAGAGAGAGCTGACCGAAAGTTGATAAGGGGACCACGATAATGCATGTAGAGAGAGAGAGCTGACCGGCAGTTGATAAGGGGACCACGATAATGCATGGAGAGAGAGAGAGAGAGAGAGCTGACCGACAGTTGATAAGGGGACCACGATAATGCATGTAGAGAGAGAGAGAGCTGACCGACAGTTGATAAGGGGACCACGATAATGCATGTAGAGAGAGAGAGAGAGCTGACCGACAGTTGATAAGGGGACCACGATAATGCATGTAGAGAGAGAGATCTGACCGACAATTGATAAGGGTGCCACGATAATGCATGTAGAGAGAGAGAGCTGACCGACAGTTGATAAGGGGACCACGATAATGCATGGAGAGAGAGAGGGATAGATCTGACCGACAGTTGATAAGGGGACCACGATAATGCATGTAGAGAGAGAGAGATCTGACCGACAGTTGATAAGGGGACCACGATAATGCATGGAGAGAGAGAGATCTGACCGACAGTTGATAAGGGGACCGCGATAATGCGTGGAGAGAGAGGGAGAGAGCTGACTGGCAGATGATAAGGAGACTATGACTGTACACGTAAAGTTTTGGAGAGTCACGTATCTTTAGCTTTGAGTGAGCCGGCGTAGCTCATTTGTTAGGGTGCTTTTACCTTGACCGAGATATACTGGGTTCGAGTCCTGCCGGCGGCGCATCTTTTGAATGAGAAAGAAAAAAAACGAGAACCTGCGTTACGGTAGACGTCGCACGTAGAATCCCGCTTTGTGGTAGACGTCGCACGTAGAATCCCGCTTTGTGGTAGACGTCGCACGTAGAATCCCGCAGTGCTTTGGGTGGGTCCGTTGCATAGGTCTATATGTGCATTGCGATGCATAATAAGGGTAATAATAATAATAATAATAATAATAATAATAATAATTACAGAGAGAGAGAGAGAGACTATGATGTACACGTAAAGTTTTGGAGAGTACATGTATCTTTAGCTTTGAGTGATAATAATAGTAATTATAATAAATAATAATAATGATAATAATAATAATAATTATTATTATTATTATTATTAGTAGTATTCTTATTATTATTATTATTATTATTATTATTATTATTATTATTATTGTATAAAAGAAATAATCGTAAAACGACGTAAACGTAAAACAAGAATCGTGTAGATAAAATCAACTATGCGTATAATTTTCATCAACACGTGGAGAGGTCAGCTTTTACCGGACCAAACGTTGTAATGTTTGGGGCGTCCGTTTGCCATTCTCCATGCCCTTTGAAATTGTGCGATTTGAAACCTAAACATAGAACAATAAAGACAACCACATACTAATTAAAACAAAAATTGTCATGAATTGCTTGAACACGATTCGATGAAGGCATTCATGAACTTCTAATGAGACTTGCGAGAACGTATTTCTGTAAATGCCATGTAAATGTCATGAGCTTTAAAATCGACTATAAGGTAATATGAAATGTAATTTGCAAATCTATTAACTTATGAGGTTGCATTTAATAGTTTCATTGAAAAGGAATTAAATCCTTGAATGGAGCATTATGCCTTGTTACCAATTGCATAACACCTCCGACAAAAGTCTTACTATCAAAAGGAGATTAAATATATAATTGTAGAATTCATATAGCCGATAAACTAGAGTAACACTGTTGAAAATGACCTTCTGAATTATGAATCAAGAACAAGGTCAATTGGTGTGCTTTCATCGATTACTGATATGATTTTTGTTCACCTTTACTTAAAATAGAATTTGTTTATTTTATCCAGGAAATCGATCTTTGTATTGCAGTGATGTTGAAGTGTCAGTTGAAAGGTTGTGACTGACAAAATTTCATTCGGATAGACAAAATTCTGAAATTGATTTTACGTATTTCATTGTCCTGTCAAGCCGGTGTGGCCTAGTGGATAAGGTGCTCGGCTCGTGATCGAGAGGTCGCGGGTTCGACTCCCGCCCGGGGCACACCGGTGTTCTGTCTTTCGGATGAGACAGTAAAAACCGAGGTCCCGTGTCACGGTAGGCGTGGCACGTAAAAGATCCCTCACTGCTTCGGGTGGGTCCGTTGCAAAGGTCAAAATTTGTATGCCCCGCATCAGGCAGATGCCGTCACCATATACGTGAAATATTCGTGGTGTGACGTAAAACAAAAAAAAAAATCAATCAATCATTGTCCTGTCTGACAAGATTTTCTAAATCACTGAAAATGACTGGCATGTTTGGAAACTGTTCATCACCTCTGTTATTGGCATTTTAAAATAAAATGAATTTCATTTTCAAATTAGAGATATATTTACATCGTATTTTATTTTCCATAAACTCCTGACTTTTAATTTCCTGCCTCTCTAATGAATTATACATAGAATTTAATAAACACATACAGTTCGCTAGTGTATTTGATTATTTTAATAGTGTAGCCAAGTTGGTGAGAAGCCACAGGGTTTGAAACTTGAAGTTCACTCAGTGCATTCAACAAATTAGATGAAATCTAAACTTAAATTTAGAAAATTAAAGAGAGACTCTCTAAATCAAAGAGAGGCTCTGTTAAAATCAAAGCGAGGTTCTGTAACAAGGTTTGACCTGACCGTTTAATTCTCCAGTCGGTCAGAAATTAGAGTTTGCACAACAGTATCTTTGTTAATGGGTTAAATTGTGACTTTTTTTTTTAAATTATAAAGCAAACAAAACATAGATATTTCATAGTTATTATAATGGATAATTCGTTAGTATTTTATGATAAATTAATGTCGTGTTGAAACAGAAAAACTATAATAGTTGTCATCGCCTGATAGGGATGAGGTTATAAGAATACGTATATCGGACATACATCATCAAAATAATGATAATAAATAATAATAATAATAATAATAATAATAATAATAATAATATTAATATATGTAATAATGATGATGATGATGATGATATTGAGTCATATTACCTGACTACTATCTCTTTATCTCGTTTCAGGTGGTCCGGTCAAAACATCATCTCGTCCTAGCTCTGCATCCAGACGACGCCGGCGCACCCAGCTCAAACCAGCCGACAGGAAGTGTAAACGGCATAGGGGGCCCAGCTCCGAGGACTACAATTCCACGGACTCTGAGGGAATAAGGTCCAATAACTCCCTAACGGATGAGGATAATGACATTAGTAAACCAAGTTTACCGGGTGATGATGTGGTTTTAAGGACATCAGATGTAGGGCGTCATAGCTTGGAACCGTCACGTGATGCTGAATTATCAGCCTCTGGTGGTGATGGGACCGTGTCTGAGGATATAGAGGAATCCGAACTGGACCAGTATTGCGCAGAATTACAGAGACGCGATGAATATGATAATATTGATACTGAAGAAAATTTAAGTGAAAAACCGATAAATATGGAGGGTAGGAATAGACCAAAAAGACTTAATCGATATGTGCTACCAGACTCCGAGTCGACACGGGACAGTAATTCAAGAGACGGGTATCAAAAGAAACAAAGACTTGACACTTGGTCTGTTGACTCGCAGTACGAGTCTCAAGATGAGCGAGCTAGTTCTCGAACTCATTCTGAAACTCGAGACACGGGACAACAGACAGATGTTTCCTCAGTTGATAGCCCTCTCCTCTCGCCATTTTCACCGTTTGCTTCATTTCGTTCGCCATCGTCTACCTCAACACAAACTGAATCTCCAAGGTTACGACTCAACATGACAATTTCTCCGGTGAGTGTTTGGAATTCAGGGGAGAGGGAAATAAAATCTCCGAGAAAATGTTCAACATCAGGAGGACTCACAACTCACCACGAGAAGAACATTACAAAATGTAAATCAAAATCAAAGTCTGTGAATTTACAAATGGCAGCAACTGACGTATGGTCTGCAGAATTTTACATCCCAAATCAGTCGGCCAGTGAGGCATCTCCGTTACATCATGGCGATTCAAGCGAGTCCGAGGATGATGGTTCTTACTCGATGGAGACGGAATCTTTAGCTCCCCAGACACCATCCTCCTCAGATAAATTTATTGAACATGGACGATTTGTTTTTGATGATGCCCAACCAGGTAGAGCAGTGCCACTGAAGTACGAGGTTACTATCAAAGAGGAAGCAACAAACGTGACGTACAATGTGGATACGACCGAGTACAGGACGTATGGACTCAGTTCGCCGGTGAACACAAATTACCCTGATACTATCAATATTAATCTGTCCGAAACCACAGCAAACAGTTCTGAAAATTACACTGAGCGTGTAACGAGTGATCATAAAAATTACCAAGCTGCTAACGCGTTCACTCCTTCCGGGAATAGTGCAATTATTTCTGAAAGAAACTTTGGACGTGTTCATGATATGTCTTTAAGTGATTCGGGTACAGACAGAGAACAATCAATGGACAGGGAAGTAGTGTCAAACGAACATTCCCACGCTGTCGATACCGGAGGGGCGAAAAGTACCCCTCTACATCATACATGCCCAGAAAATGCCGAACTATTGAAAGCTGACTATATGCATTCTCCAAGGGAATCGGACACTACATCAGATTACGGGACTATGATCGGAGACGGAAGGAGATGTAATACGTCGTTTCTATCAGATTCTGGAAGTGAGGCAGATTTACATGTTGCCGACAAAGGTCATGACCTTAACCAGACATTAAGTGCTGATGATGCTGATCCAAAGGACATTGATTACCCTCCTCTTCATTTTCGTGTCGGGGAACAAAACATTTCACAACTTAACGAGGAGGGTGCATTTTCTTTGCCGCCTGTCGGACAAGATGTCTGTGCGAGCGACAGAGTTCGTCGTAAACGTGGAGTGGCACCAACTTCGTCTGCGTTGTCACGTACTGCAGTTATAGTGTCTAATGTCATAGGAGATAATGGTCGGCAATCTCCGCTCGATCAGCTTGTGGATCTGATTGTTGTCGGGGATGTTGATAACGTAGATGACACATCGCAACAGCCGCTTAATGTAACCGAGTCAGCAGACTCTTCCGAACGTTTTCATTCCCTGTCAGATTCTTCGCATTTTGAAACCCCCCAGGATTCACCGAGGAATCTGAACGACAAAGCTGTGAACGAAGAGGATAGACAGGAACCTGTTCAAGAAAACGAACTATTTTCCATTAAGTTACCCGATCTGAAAACTGTCTCAGTTAATACCGATGAACCTTCGATAGTCAAAGAGAAACCTATCGAACGGCAGGAAGATAATAGTCTGCGAGAAATTCGGAAGCGGGAACTTCAACAAAAAATAGCTCGTTTGAAGGATAGCCGTAGTGATTCAGCCATAAGCTCGGATTATACTGATGCAGATTCTACTTCTCCTCGAAGTAGCAGACTATATGATTCTGATAAAACTTCGCGTTCTGGTGCTATAGGAAACTTACTGAGAGATCTGCCCGTAGAGGGCGCTAATATCGAAGTGATGACAACTCAAACAGAAACCCAGTTTAATTCGAATGAAGCTTCATCTGTATCGTCACCTGTTAAATCATTAGATATTGATAATAAAAGTGCTAAGAAATCCCCGTTTAAAGATTCCGGTAATGTGTGTGACGATGATGTAACAGGAAGTGAAACGGAGGGGAGTCCAAAAGTAGGACATTTTGACCCAGAAAGTGACGAATTAGAGGACAATAATGCTATGTTAGACGAAATTCATAAAATGGAGTCATTTGAATCAGAAACAACAAATGAGGAAGAGTCCAGAAGTGAGAGATCTCTGTCTCCAGGGGAGGTCATGCTGGAGTATGTATTCGGTGATAAGATGAAGGCTTCGAGAGAATCAAGTCGCGAGGACGATCCCATGAAAGATGTTGAGGAGAATGAAAATCGAATTTTGAAAGAAAAGTCACCATCTCTTTCTGATTTACAACTTCAGAAAGATAAAAAAGATTTCCGTCGTTCCATGTCAGAAAACTGTATCGACCAGTACGATGAGGTATCGCAATCGGATACTGAGGGGAATAATACCAGCTCCAACGATAGCATTGTGTTTGTTTTTATGGGTAACTCCCACAGTAAAGACAGTATGGAACAACTGAAGTCTTTCACATCTCGACAGCCAGGGTATAAAGTCGATTTGGAGAGTAGTCAAGAACTGTTGGAAGATGATGATGAACAAAACAGAGGAAATTCTGACAGAAATGGAACAATCCATGATAGTATGGAAACCGTGGAAACTATCAAAGATTCAGTTCAGTCAAATGAAACCCCAAATAATGAGGACGCCCACCCAGTTGATAATGATTATGAGATTGATGATAAACCATTGCGACACAAGTTCGGAATTGATGAATCTATTTTGCCGATACCTACAAAATCTGTATCGTTTGATAATTTACCTAAACAAAGCTTCGTAGAGAAACCCGTCCATAAATCTAGGTCTGCTAGTATGTTAGATGTGGCACAAATTGAAATGGATAAAGTGGACGATTCCAAAAACAATGAGGGCATATTTCCTCCATGTTTCGAAAGCAGTGAAGGAGGGTCACATGACACAAATGCACATGAAAGGCGCTTCAATAGTTTTGGCAGTAACAATTTAACGGATTCCAGTGTAGAGGAAGCAACTATATTACCTATTAATTCTCATAACCAAGTAACATACTCTACAATTCCATTGGGAATCTCTCCCACCGAAGAAAACAATACATTTATTTCTGAAAATTTGTCCAAAAGTGATTTTAACAGATACCATGCGCCAATTTTGGTGGAGAGAGGCATGGTTACTTCTAATGAAGATCTTTCAGATAAAGCGGAAAATGTGTTCAGTAAAAAGAGGGGTATAGAAGTAAGCACGCAGACGTATGCTGATATTGAAGACCAGAAGAAGTCTAAAGGACATGTCCTTCCCAGTCTTGATTCTCCATTTCGAGCTAGAAGTATCGGGGATGTGTCACAACCAGTCAGAGGTACCGAACTCGCTCTATCAGAGGAAACCGATAACTGGTATAATTTATCTAACATTGTTAAGGAAACCAACAACATGATTCAAAGCATTCAGGGCGGAGGTACCACTCGTGCTTCATCGACTCAAGCTCATCACAATCATATCGATAACGAAGCGCCAGATGCATATTCCTCGTCTCCTCGGTCCACCACTACCCAGGATGATGTCACTCAGACAGGGTCATCGCTAGTAGATCTTCATTCCTCCGAGTGTCAAACAGAATTGAACGACTCAAGTCGTATCTTAGAAACGTCATCAGACGGCACACAGACAGACACAACTTGCCTACAAATGGGTGAGGTAGAAACGACTGATATCTTACCCTCAGACGGAGAGGACGGTCTGAAATCTCCCGTCGGCCAACAACCTATACAGTCGAAGATGTCTGTTCAGACGGAGACATCTCAGACTGTTGACTCAAGACCGAGTGAAGATGGAAACTACACAGAGTATCACAGAGAACATCAGGAAAGAAAGCGTCGCAGCTCGGATAATGAAACCGTCGTCGTGGAGAGAGAATATGTTTATGAAACACAGTTTGAGTATCCAGATTTGGAAGCTAGTAATGCGGAGATGGAAGCCTTGAAATCACAGCATGAGAAAATGATGGAGTCGATACGAAAAGCAGCAGACGATCGAAAGTCGCGCTCTGAGAAATTACGCAATAAAATACAGCATCAGAGCAATGTGGTTTATAACGTTGATGCAAGAAATCGGTATAAAACTTTCGAAAATGATGATGTAGATTCAAAATATGATGAGCAAAAGTATGAAACTGAAACACGATCTAGAGATCATCGTGAATCCTTAAACGAGTCTAGAGAAGAACACAGTGATATAGTGATAACTCGTAAATCTGGAGCAAATACCAAGGAAAACAATGCAAGTGATAGACTTGACACTCGTGAACAAGTAATTAAAAACGATACATCAAGAATATGTGAACAAGATACACGAAATCATGAACAAAGCGGACAGAAATACAGTAAAGTCTCTACCTCTCATCAGTATGATAAAAAAGAAATCATTAGTAAGGAAGTGTCAGAGGATGCTTTTCCAAAGTGTGATCGTTATAAATACATTTATGTTGATACTATAATTCAGTCTAGTGATTCTGATGAGGAAATCCCAAAGGCAGATAACTCACATGATAATGTCAAACAGGAGGTTATAACTAATAAAAGCAATTCAGGGGCAAAGGACTCTTTTGATGGAACTGAAGAGGGGATAATTAATCAGAAAATGATAAATCATAACTTTGAAGCTGCAGAACCTGATATTCAGACCAGAAGCTGTAACGAAAATGAGAGAAGTCAAGAGGAGGCAAGGCTTGAGAATTATGTCAATGAAGATTTCGTTGTATTAGAACAAAAACTTCAAAAGAATGAAACTATCTGGAATGAAACAAATCCACCCAAAGGTCGACATAGAAATAATGAACCAATTATATCGGCACAAAATGGTGTTCTTCCTTCCTCATCTTGCCTTGTACCAAAAGAAAGTTTGGTTATGCCTACTGGTGCTACACGTACAGATTTACCCCAGAATAAAGACATTGGTTTTGATACAATTGGTGCTAAGCTTATGTCAATACCATTGAGGAGAGAGGTGGAAAAGGATGTGGTAGAAGATGTATTAAGTGATTCTGAATTACTGAAGACGCCTCCAAACTCTCCAACTCTGGAGAGAATGGTAAGCGAAGGAGTCCGTCGTGTTAGCAGTCCTGTAGATCGTGAAAGTGTCTCAGAACCTAGATACCATCCTGATAGACGTGACGTAACTCCCATGGAAACCAGTGTGTTTGGCCTTGGGGGCGGACGTATGCCTCATAGAACAGCCGTTAGTACAGGGGTGGATGCTCATGTAGATATTTCTGACGACTTTACCCAGACTGACTCAAGTCTGGAGAGAGTGGTTAGCGAAGGAGTCCGCCGTGGTAGCGGTCCTGTAGATCGTGAAAGTGTCTCAGAACCTAGATACCACCCTGATAGACGAGACATGACTTCCATGGAAACCAATGGGTTTGGCATCGGGGGCGGACGTATACCTCATAGAACAGCCGTTAGTACAGGGGTGGATGCTCATGTAGATATTTCTGACGACTTTACCCAAACTGACTTAAGTCTGGATCTCAGTAAATTGGAAAATGGTGACCTACACAATACCGACCGATATAATAAGCTGGAAAATAGAAGCATTAAGAACGAACTGGATCGATTGCAGAAAGAGCGTGTCCAAATAATAGATCTTTTGTCGCTGAATTTCCTGCCAGCTAGCCTGACTGTGGAACTTTTGGAAGCTAAACTTAACTATTGTATCGGGCAGACGGATTTACTGCTACAGGCACTGGATGAGAGTTGGGATGATTATAATATTGTAGTGAGAGAGAACAGCCATACACACGTAACGAAGGAGTACCTTACGAAGTATAAATATGACCTTCAACAGTCGAAGTCTGACATTGAAATATGTAAGGAAAGAATGGATAGGAAACAAGGCACGGGAAGAGGTCGACCAAAAGGGAGAAATCGAGATATCATGAGAATGAGGCGCCAGGCTGAGGTGGAGGCATTCAAATCGGAAAGAATGAGAGAGCAGACAACATACGAGAGATTGAAACACTCTCATCATTCTTCAGACAGTCGCTCCTCGCGCAGCATCAGCCCTGTGTCGTCATCCCACTCGCCCCGGCACATGACGCCCAATCAACACAAGGAATATCTACTACAACTTCGTAAGAAAATCGTTAACCAAACTCTTACTGAACAATATATGCAGGACAGACTTTCTCGTTCCTGCTCCCCTCAGATTTATCGTCAAGACCAAAGGTCACATCCGAGGTCAACAGATCACATTGCCGCCAGAAGGCAATGCCGATCCCCCGACACACACCTTTCATACTCACCGAGGATAGCGTTCTCTGCTACGGACGAGCTACCAGCAGATGTGGACTACGGCATCAGTACCTACCTAGTGCCACCACAACATGGTGGCGGCTACCGTAGTTACTCCAATCAGAGACCTCCAAGCAGTACACTTCTGTCACCAACCAATTTCACTAGCTATACGTCTGAATCCTTATCTCCTAGAGGTCGATCTTTGAGCCCAAGCTACATGAATGAGAGACTGGCCATGTCGAGACCTGCGTATGCTCATGAGGAGAGCAGGAAACTTCTTCAGGAGATGGAAAAAACGAGAGAGCAGAACCAAAGGGAGATAAGCCGGGCTCATCATACCTTGCATACATACAAAAGGTAAGATGCAATAAAGGGGTGATAGATATTGTTCCTGTGTTTGATTGATAATGAGAGTAGAAAATTCAGAGATAAGTTATTTTCCGCATTCATTTGCAACATGCATATAAAGAGACTCTATGGCTGGATTACTACTGTGTGGAAAGGTATGTCGGTATAGTCCACTAACTCCTAGGCTACAGAATACAGGCTGCCACTATATATGTTTCATCATTCTGGTGTATTGTTAAAGAAAAGATGGCATTAGATTTTATCTACATTTTATCATACAATGAACACATTTTCATCCTGATGTAAATTGTTTATCCTCCCCGAAATATTTCGGGGGAACATATATTTGCCGTCATATCCGTCCAAACTAGCATCTAAGCCGTTCTTCGGATTTTATCAGAAAATCGTATTACATACGATTTTGTCACTCGAAACAAAAGTCAATCACTGTGTAAAGGGTCAAGGTCACTCAGAAAATATAGAACACAAAATATATTTATATTATATTTTAGTGAATTTTCAATAGGAAATGATCATACTTCAAAAAATTGTTACTTGCCACTCGGGATATGGGCTGTCGGACTATGATCAGTCAAGATCACTTTTAAACGGTCAAGGACATTTTTTCGGGCTTATATACATGTATTTGTTAATTTTCACAAGAGTATATTCATACTTCACATTAAGGACACATGCAACACCAACTTTTCATACTCCCTGACAAATTTGAATTTAATGGTGTTTTACTTGAAGGAGTCATCCATACATTTGATACAGTTCGGGGAACATTCACCAATCTTACTGATTTCTTGTTTCTTTAGATTGTATTTATATCTTTATGATGAGACATACATTATATCGTGATCTCTTTCCTACAGATCCTCGGACAGCGTTACATCAGAGCGACCTTCACGGCCTTCCCACTCCTCGTACTCGGACTACGCTAGTGACCTTCTCCGCTCCAGTATCCAGGGAGAAGTGTCAGGCAGCTATGAACTTTACGATGACGAGGTCAGCCAGTTGACCTCTACCCGACCCCTGTCGCCTACCTCATCAGCCATGTCAACAAATCGTGAATTCATTCCAGACTCCAGATATTCCGGATCGTTCAACCCTTACAAAATCCGTCCAGTAAGGTCATCTGACATTAAATCAAGACTTCACTGGTTAAGACATAGGGCCAAAAAGGAGACGTGAGCTCTCTCTCATTTCTTCACTGTTTAGACATATGACCAAAAAAAAAACCGGACGTGAGCTCTCTCATTTCTGCACTGTTTAGACATAGGGCCAAAAAGCAGATGTGAGCTATCGCATCTCTTCGCTGTTAGGACATAGGGCCAGAAAAGCAGACGTGAGCTCTCTCATTTCTTCACCGGTAAGATATAGGGCAACAAAGCAGACGTGAGTTCTTTCATTTCGTGCAGTTGAAATCCAGTCTTTTTATGTTGAGTATACATCAATAAGGAAAGTACATATATGTGTATTCAAGAATTGCCATTAAATATGTTTGAAGTAATCAATTTTATACGAGTTTGCCGTTGAGTATGCATACATTGCATCTTAACTGCTTTATCTTATGATTTATAGAATCGCGATAAATAATTTTTCTTTGAATAGCTCCATCTGTCAAGTATTACTTCCATTATCATTTTATTAAATATTTACTTAATACAATTTTGTCAGAGGACATGATTATTTTCCCAATAAAATTGAATATATTAAGTAATTAAATATGTTTTGGCACCTAGTAATTCAGGTTTTTTGGTGCATATGTGCTCTAAATATCTCAAATCTGTAAGTTAATATAAATATTTTTTTAAATCAAAAACCGGAAAATATTTATATTTTACAGTTAAAATGATAGTTAGAATGTTGTTTTCTAGTAGTTTGTAAAACCCAACTCTGACTCGGGGTTGCATTAAAAGTGAGTATGCCAGTTGTTGCAGTATTTGATGTGGCGTCCCAGAAATGGGGTTGCAGTGACATAGCAGGTGTACAAGTGGTGTATGTTATAACTTAGTATTCGACAAGACCAGGTTGTCACAACTTTGGTGTTACCATCTCAGGAAATGTACAGATATTGACTGAAAATGACTCCATTGGTGTGCATTTATATTGACTGTGATATTTTGATATAGAAATCTTTGGTGCCAAAAACATGTCGGAGAGTATCCAAGGTAACAGCCAAATAAAATCCATCTCGGCAGAATTCTCAAATCTTTTTTAACTTCGGGGATGTTTTCCTTTGACAAACTTATTTTTGATAATTTATTTCTTAAATTTACAAAGTACACTCAGCTTTGAGTGCTTACTACTGTCTTCTAATGTTTAAAGTCTACTGTCCGCGCCACTCACTTTGTAAACCGAAAAATCTGGATTTTCACTTATTCATCTTTAAAATAGTTTTACAAAATTAATATCAATCGACAGGTCTTGTTTAGTCGTAACTTTTGGTGTATATGTTTCTACGAAGAAGCATTCGTATTTCATAGGGAAAAAATCATTTTAGATAGGGCGTTTTTATGTTAATTTTGACGTGACGTCGCCGATGTTTAACATTGAGTCTATTGGAAACTTGGCGACGTCACGTCAAAATTTAACGTGGAAATCCCCCTATCTAGAATTGATTTTTTTCTATAAAATATGAACGCTTCTTCATACAAACATATAGCATACACCAAAAGTTACGACTAAACAAGATCTGTCGAATGGTTTTGCCTTTTTGAAATTATTCTGAAGATGAATAACTGAAAATTCAGATTTCCCGGTTTCCAGAGCGAGTGGCGCGGACAGTAATTACATTGTAGTAGTTTTGTCGTCAAAATGTTGATCATGTAAGTTCATATAACTGTGTTCTATGATTCAACGATAGAAATGGGTTTTTGTTGCGGTGGATTTTATTTCGACGGGGGCCTTCGTAATTCTGTAGCATGTTCTGTTGCTTCACGTATTTTTGCATGAGATATTGGGGCGTAGTATTTCGCGTATTTTCTCTTCATTTCATATTGAGTGCATTATGAGTGTGAATATTATTTATTTGAAGAATGTAAAAAGCTGAAAGAGTGAAAGATGTGCTCGAATATCCTTCTACTTTTTGTGATGTTGTAAATCATTTAAGAATTCATTTTTATTTTTCCTTTTGTCATTACCTCATTGTATTATTATATATATAATTTACAATGTATTTGGGTTCAGTTTTAAGTACATAGTTAAAGAATCATACCTGAACCAATATATACTACGTACAATGATGTATGGTACGGTAGGTGTTGCCTTCAAATTATTTTTATTATTATTGATATTTATATCATTTCATTTTGCTAGTTTACGTGAACATTATTCTTAAAGAATTTAAATAGATCTGTGATCGCTTTCTAGTCATTTGAAATTTTTTGATAGAAAAATGTCTTTACATTGGAAATTTCCGTCCAAAGGGTTTTTTTCTTTTTTTGCAGATTAAATATCATGAAATTGTAACCCTTATTATTTCATTCTTATCGACTCATCTTCATTTATTTATGCTTTTAGAAAGAGTGGAAATATATCTTCATAAGTAGCAAGTATCTATAATTGTTGCTTGTATTTGATATTTTTGAGAGAATAGGACATTTTGATATGTTCCTATCTGTGTTTCTATTTTTGAATTGAATTTTGTAAGAAATGCACACATTGTCTATTATCAATCAATCATGCCTATATTGTATTTTACATGAATATCTCTTCATAAAGATTATTTAACACCTTGACAGTCTTGTTTGATTTTTGTGTTTAATTCTTGATTGACGTCACAAGATTATTCACCCATATGGTGACGGTATCTACCTGATGCAATGCACAGAAATTTAGACCACTGCAACGGAGCCACCGGAAGGTACAAGTGGTTTTTTAGCTCACCTGAGCCAAAGGCTCAAGTTAGCTATTGTGATCAATCGCCGTCTGTCGTTAGCTTTTCTACATTTTCGACTTCTTCTCCAGAACGGCTGCACAGAATTCCACCAGACTTCATAGGAAGTAAGTACTCAAGGTCCTCTATCAAGTTTGTATTTTTCGTGCCTATCCGGAATCTAAGATGGCCGCCATTGGCTCTGATTGGTTGACACATTTTCGACTTCTTCTCCAGAAGCGCTGCAAAGAATTTCACCAAACCTCATAGGAAGTAACTACTCGAGGTCCTCTACCAAGTTTGTGTTTTTCATGCCGATCCGTAATCCAAGATGGCCACTATTGACTCTGATTGGTTGACACATTTTGGACTTCTTCAAAACGACTGCACAAAATATCACCAAACCGTGTAAAAAGTCTTGTGGAAGAAAAGCAAAATGTTCTACTGAAATGAGCTGTCATTTTATTGTAAATAAGCAATTTGTGCTCAGGTGAGCGATATAGGCCCATCTGGGCCTCTTGTTTTTGTACCACGTTTACCGTAACGGGTGACCACTTTCTTTATTGTCTCATTGGTAAGACAGGACACCGACTTGCCTCCAATGGGATTCGAACCCAGCAATACACCTGAACTACAGTAACTCCAGGCTTGTGAATCACATTCAGTCCCTGTTATGATCGATATATCAGACTGATCAGGTTGTGGTTGAGACTTTCAGTGCAAAAAATTGATAGATTTTATAGCTCCCGTAGAAGTCTTAAACGAGAATACAGCGACTAATGTCTGTCTGTCATGGAATTTTGTACATCAATGATGACTATATAGTTTATATTAATAATCAATCTTGGTACAAGTAATGTGTTAAATCGGAGACACGTATACACAATGCGTATATATGTCTCTGGTTAAATAAATTGGTACAGATTTACAGTGCAGGAACCACAACTCTAAGAAATGAACCATGTAGGAGTGCGTCATTTAGTACAGAGAAAAAATAAATTCATGTGTTTCAACAAGAATTTTAATGGTAATAAGTTAGTTATCCTCGGAGAAAGAAAACATCGTATAACGTTATAGTGACAGGGACGGTGTGTTTTCTTGTATGAGTTCTCTTGGTCATGGTCCAGTTATTGCTAAATGGACTTTCTCGCTCTAGAGGTGGATCCTGGACTGGGGTCGCCTCCTGGTCTGAATGTCCATCTCTCCCGCCACCGTCGCCATATAAGTAAAATTACTGTGGTATATCGAAGTACTATATAATCTCTCCTTCCTGTCTGTCTATCTGTCTGTCTGTCTATCTATCTATCTATCTATCTCTGTTAGTCCTTGCTTGTACTAACTGATTTAGTAGATGCATTCCATGTATAACGGGGATATCTGTGAAGTAAGATGTGTGTAAAACCTTGGTGCCTTCAAACGACAACAGCTTCCAGAAATACTTCGGTTTCATGAAGGTCAAACCACTATAGGTCTACTTGTAAGTCTATGATACGGGATGTATCGTAAAATATTGATTCTCCTGGCTGACTGCGATATACAGGGACATGGTGTCAACATGTAAAGACAAATGATTTAGGTTGAGAACATGTACAGGTACATATACTAATAGAAGGAATGGACATGTATAAGTAAAAAATGGAAACCCAAGTTCTCTAATCATCTAAAAGGTATGGTCAATGTTAAAGTTTGTGGTAAGTAATTTGCGTGTCAAAGTTACGATATCAAAAAAAGTTCTCGTCACAAGATATATATACAAGTGAGGAAATATAAATTGATATTGGTTATGGCTAGTATTAACATAAGCGGAGTCATACCCCATCATGCATTCGGAATCTCTCGATCCCGCCTTTACTCATGAATGTTGCAATATGTAAAACTCAAAACGGATACGTACAGTGAAATAGTCCCATTGCTAATAGTTACGGCTAGTATTAACATAAGCGGACACAAACTGACTGAAAAGGCCCTAAAACTAGAGGGTCCCTAATCTACAACCCCCGAATAGGTTTATTCCCACTTGGTCAACATTTTGATGAAACTTCCGATTCATTCTGAGTCCTAGTCAACATTTGATTGAGACGGTTAAATCCACTCTGTGGTATTATATTTATTTTCATGAAAAAAAAATCAGTGAAAATAACGGAGAACAAATATTAAAAGTCGAATAAAGGTATAAACTGTAATATTTTTTTTCTTTAACTCTGTGCGAAACTGATAATTCTCATTGATAATGCTCCATAACCCTTTTTATTGCGATACACTACTTTAACTATTGTAAATTTGTGTGTAGGGGTCGGTTGGTCCTATGGTATGACACTCCGAGTTCGATCTGACACTCCGGATTCGATCCCAGGCTTGATTCAAATTTTATCATCTGCTTTCCTGTATGTCCATCGAATAAGACATGTATAAACCGAAGCCCCGTGTCGTGGTATATATATATATTCTGGTGGATTCGTAGCATAGGACAAAATGATAAAGACCGTGCACCACGCAGGTGCCGCCATCATATACGTGAAATAATTTTATGCTGCGTATAATAAAAACACATTTGTATTTAGATATATTGGAAATCAAGGTATTCATTCTATATATTCAATTGTCTTATTTGTTATACTTAACATATGTGCGATCAACGGCGGCAAACTGATACGAAATATTCACTCTCTGTAGAGTAAGCAGTAATTTTAAAATATATTTAGTGGCGGATTCATCACCCCTGCACCCTTTTAAGGTGGGTCAAAGTGTACATTTGGCCGATTTGGATTGGAAATCTCGGTTTTAGCTCATTTCCTGTAAGGGGAATCTTCCCATGAATCAATTGCACCCCACCCCTCTCCCCCGAGTCTGGAGTTACATATGTGTTATTATGAGTGTTCATCTATCATTTATTTATAATCCTCGAGGTTTGATGGGTGTGTATATTTAGAAATGACTGTCAGTTTGTCCAAGATCAGGTCACAGTGGGCATATGACCAACATTGTTGTCTTTTCCATAGAACCTAAGCCGTAACCTGGATCTACTTCATACTTTTGTATACATGTTTGTAATAACCTTGACATAAGGTTATACCTTTAACATCAAGGTCACATGGTCACTGTGAATCTATAGCTATGATCAAACAAGAATACAGTAAATAATACCCTAGCAATAAGGCCACACCACTTGGATTGCTCTCTGAATTTAAAAACCTACCACGAAAAACAAACTGATCTCTGACTTATTACTGAACAGCAAATGATACAAAACTTGTTCATTGTAGTAAACTGATTATTATGAAATTGATTTGAAAATCATAAGCCAAAAGGAAATATCAAGCTTTCTTCAGCAAAACATCAAATATTGATTTTTTTCAAAGAGTTTGTTCTCTGAACATAAATTTGAAAATATAATATATCTCAGTGGTACTGAATACGAACAAAAAAAAAGGTCGAAAACGGTTCAAATACATTGGGTTGTGTTTTTGTGGTTTGGGGGGGTTGATTGTTTGTTTGTTTGGGTTTTTTTTGGGGGGGGGTGTTGTTTTGTTTTTGTTTTTTTTTTTATCAGCCAGAGAAAGGTGTCTGTCTGAGCATACAAATGCCAGCATGGTCTTCGTCTACAACTGCAGCAGTCCAGGAGGATGGACGAGGAAACTACAACACTGATGAGAGGCGCGGATAAAAACAAAATTATTAAGGGGTGGTTCATCTAATATCAATATTTCGAGAGGGGTTTCCAACTTTGTCTTGTAGAGTAAATCTACTTGTTTTAAAACATAAGGTACGAAGTCTCCAAACACCACATACATGTATATACAGTATAAAAAGTATGCCCTTCAATCCTCACCCCGTCTTTCTTGAAAAAACCCATTCATTTTACCAGAGACATAGCTATAGACTACTGAAAATAGTCTATGTCTCTGATTTTACCGGCTATTTTCACTGCTTTTCACTGGAATATTTTTTTCTCATTGTATAGAAGGGAAATACAATATTAGGAGTTGTACAAGAATATCTAATAAACCATTTTTGTTGATGTAATGTACGGATTATAACATTTTCGAATCTAATTATTATTGCACTGGTATATAAAAATATAGAGTGTCTCCAACTTTGCTGCCAGAGAGCAACCTTACGGTCTAAAATTGCCAAATACAGTGCACCAGACATGCATGTTTCGAATGTGTAAATCAAAAGTCTTTGAGAAAGAGTTTCTCAAAATATCGAAGGTGAAACGTAACAAAACATATGTCGTTTGTTTCTTTGTTTTCGTTTTGTTTTGTTATTTTGTTTTGTTGTTTTTTTTTTTTTTTTTTTTGGGGGGGGGGGGGTTTAAGGTGGCTTTAAATCATTAAAATACAGAAAGGAGGCGTTGCAACCTGAATTGTAATAAATTTATTACAATTCTGATTGCAATACAATAATGTTACTACAATTTGGTAGCCAATCGGAATTGTAATGAAAACCTGAATTGTAATTAAAAAAAGTCTTGACTTGACTCTTAACAACCAGAAATGTAATAAATTTATTACAATTCAGGATTTTATTTCAGTTCATGTTGCAACAGAGGAGGTATTAGTATGTCGGACTTTTAGAAAAAAAAGAAAATTACATGTGTTATTAGCCAAGGGTTAACAACATAAACAGTGTTGATGGTTGTCTTTGATGTAGTATTGCTCGAAGATTTTAAAACCAATACTGTAAGTGCGTGAGTTTTCTTACATTCAGACTAGTTATATGACAGAAAATTTAAAAGCGAAAAATTATCTCAGATTGCATTATTTAGTGTCAGATTTCCAAAATTTTCGTGGAGAAGGCTCCCCATACCCCCATCACGAAAGAGGGTGACCCCTCCCGCGCCTACCCTCTTTCGGCGCTTCGCGCCTCATTGATACTCGGCTTCATTTTGCTTATATTCAAAAACATTCCACGCTACGCCACTGGACAGTACGAGGGTAGTGGTAATCAGAGACATATATGCACATATATGCGTATCTATGTCTCTGTGATAATGAAGGCGCTGCAATTAACATCCAAGTTAATATACGATACATGCGCGGATACAGAGGAAAGAGGGGGGGGGGGTAGGGCGGATATGCGGATAACGGGTAACATTTACGGAGTCGGACAAGCGTATATCCAGGAAGATAATCACGTGTCGGTTTGACTTAATAAACAAAGGTAAAAAATCAAACGTCTGTCAACATCAGTACAAAACAATACTACGTACCAAATCGATACCGTACCCAAGGAACCTCCATGAGTATAAAGTGTTGATAAATATGATAAGGGTTCAAAGCCATAAAGTGAGAAAATATTGAAGTCATAAGAAAGTATATATGTCTCTGATCAAACGTTCAAATAAACTGTCATGGTGAATGGTTTAATTCTATTTATCGATAGAATAAAACTCAACAAAATCCAAATCCCAGGTTGAACAGAAGAATTTGAAATTATCAGAGACATATATACTTTCAAATACTGTGTATATATGTCTCTGGTTTGATGATGGAACAAATTCAAACTAATGGAATCAGTAATTGACTTTTAAGGTTTTTTTCAGCTTATGGCGCCTAAACTTTTGGACACTAAGCATCAGTGGTTTCTGGGTCCCCATCCGCTTCCATGTTATGATATATCTGAAAATGGTTGAAAGCTACATAAATCCAAATAAAACCATATAAATCGATATAAATTTTCGTTCAAATTTGATGTGTTATATACGTCCCTGTTGTCATTAAATCAAGGGGCGAATATTAAAAAATTAATAGTAATAAATTCTTGCAAAATATGACATGGTTTTGTTTATTTATATATGCAGTATCAGGGACGTACATATCTTTAGATATATACGTCCCTGGCAGTATGCAGCATTATGTTTCTATTTTGAACTAACAAAATATCCAGTCTCTATGCAGCATGAAGATTTATCGGTAAATTGGAGTTATACCCCTTGAAGAACTCTCCTGTTTCAGTCAGTTGCCCGGATAGAGCTCGTGATCATCGATCTATCCGCCGACAGTCATACCATAGAACAGACAGCGATTTCTTAGAGAAACCTTGGGTGTAGGATATCTGTCATCATGGCAGAGACCCCAGAGGAGGGTCGGACTGGCACGCAGACGATCGCAGAACTGTCCGATTTCGCCGAGTATCTGTGCCGAATCGTACCCGCCCTCTTGGAAGATAACGATGTAGCTTCGCCTGCATTGAAAACTACAATTTTTGAGAAGAATGTTGCCGACTGCATTAAAAAGTTTTTGGGAGACTCACAAGTTGCAGTTTTACTGGTACAGAGATTTTCGTCTAAAGGTGAGGAGGACAGACATCAGGCGATGTTTGGATCGATAACGACCAGCCATTGCAATTGAATGACTCATCCTATGCTGTCTGCATAGTGCACAGTGACACTCTGCAAACAGAGGAAAAAGGAGGGGAGGGGGTGTTGTGTTTAAAATGCTGTACTTTAATGTCAGGATATGATTCATATTTTTTTTTTCTAATTAAGAATCCTTTTCTTAATTTGGGTCATTGCATAATTCACAATTCATAATTTTGTATTCAACAGGTTGGGACAACCTCTCATTTGAGAGAAATCACTCAAATGAGTAACTATCACTGTTTTCAGTAATCAATTTCAAGGAATGAACAGAAGTAAACAAGTACTAAAAAATTAAAGTTTCCAAATTTTGACTTAAACTTAAAAGGGCACATCTTTATAATATACTGAACATAAAATAGTATTTAAATACAAAAGAAGTTGACCTTTTCAAATTACCATTTTGGAGTTTCTAACTTCAACATTTGTGCAGCTATAACTCCAAAACAGTAAGTTAAAAATGTCAACTTGTTTTGTAAACTATATTCAGTATGTTGTAAACATGTGCCCTTTTGAATTTCAAATCATAATTCCAAAATTTCATTTATTAGTACTTGTTTACTTCTGTTCATTCCTTGAAATTGATTACTGAAAAGAGAGATAGTTACTCATTTGAGTAATTATCTCTCAAACGAGAGATTGCCTCCAACCAGTTCAAAGAATAAAGAATGGCAGTGCCAATAGGAAAATAATCCAAGTATGAAGGAAAACTTTGAATTTAACAGGTTGAGTACCACATCTTGTTTCAGAGATAATTGCTAAAATGAGTAAAAATCTCTGTTATCAGTTTCAGTGACTGTACAGAAGTAAATAACTTAAAAAGTTTCAGAATTTTGACTTCAAACTTAAACAGGTTGGGCACATCCCTCTAAAGAGAGACATTCCCTGTTTAGAGAGACATTTTGCTGGCATTTTAAAAAATGTCTCTATAAAGAGGGATGTTTTCGACCTTAATGCATGAGTTCCCAAGAACTAAAAAATCAAATTTTTTATATTTGAAACTTAAAATCACACATCTACAGTATATGCTGAACAATGTTTGTAAAAGATTTTGACTTGTAGGAAGTACTATTTTCGAGTTTGATGATGTAAAATTTCTCCAGGTATAAACACAAAAACGGTTGATAGAAATTTCAAACATTCTTTACAAATATTGTTTAGGACACTGTAAAGATGTTTGCTTTTAATTCTCAAATCAAATTTTCAAACCAAAATGTTGATTTTTAGTATTAAGGAACTTGTGCATTAAGCTGGAAAAAAGCCCTCTTTAGAGAGACAATTTTTTAAATGCTAATAAAATATCTCTCTAAATAGGGAATATATCTCTCTTTAGAGGGATGTGCCCAACCTGTTAAAAGGGCACATCTTTATAACATACTGAATAAAAGTTTCAAAAGAAGTTGAACTTTAACTTACCATTTTGGTGTTCCTAGCTGCACAAATTTTGCAACTATTAATTTCAAAATGGTAAATTTTAAAATGCCAACTTGCTTTATACACTTTATCCAATATGTTTTAAAGATGAGACCTTTTGAATGTCAAATTCAAGTTCCCCAAATTTTGGTTTTTAGTACTTGAAATTCATTACTGAAAACAGAGATTGTTTGTCATTCAAGTGATTATCTCTTGAACGAGAGGTAGTGCCCAACCTGCTTAAACAGGGTTCAAGTAGGTTAACCTTCAAGTATAAGTGTAAATGGGAGGTACGTTTTGTGGTTAATCATTTAATAACTTAAAATAATGTCGCAAAATGTTATCTCCTTGTCTGGCCAATGAAATTGTCTTTATCCCATCCATATTTGATATGCTTCCTAGAACTCTACAGCAGAGGGTGGATAGTTGAACATGTTGGGTACAACCTTTCATTTTAGGGACAATAATCACTGAAATGTGCAACAGTCTCTGCTTTTACTAAAAATGTCAAATATTAAAATTCTTGAATTTTGAGATGAAATTCAAAAGAGCACATCTTCACAACCTACTGAAAATTAATTAGAAAACAACTTCAGATATTTTAATTTACTGTTTTGGAGTATGAAGGTGCCCCCCCCTCAAAATAAACCCCCAAAACAAAAACAAAAATAACAAAAAATAAAAATTGCAGAGGTTGTTAAATCATTGAGGGATTATCTCTCAAATAAGAGATTGTTCCAAACCTATTACATTTTTGTAAATATTATCTGTTATTTTGAGGGGTAGTGGCCTTGGGGATATTGTAACTTAAATAAGATTTGTTGTCATTGTTGTTACTCCAACTATTCGAAAATTTTAATGCTTTCAATAATCTTTCATTCATGTACATGAATCAGTTCACTGTATTTTGACTGTATTTCAAAATCAGAGCAGTTGTTTGACCGAAAGTTGAATCTCATCTCATCTATCTTCTGCATAAGATGGAGTATAGCATATATTGTACATTCCTTGGATTTACAGATCAAGAGCATTTATTGTACTGGTATTGGTTCAGCAGGGAGTAAGATTAACTCAAAACCCTTGGTAGCCACCTGGGCCCCTAACTTCAGAAGATTTAGTAGCCCAGCCAAAATTTTTGTAGCCCAACTTTTTTTGTCAATATTATATATATCGAAATAAAATCATAAAAAGAATAAAATTGTTTATTTCATCAAGACAAAAAGATTAATAAAACATGTCTTCCTTTATTTTATTCAGACAAATAGATTAATTCTAAAAAAAATCTCATCATGAAGATGCTCAATCTCATTCAGATGCTTCATCTGTATGACAATTCTTAAATGCTACAAATGCATGGCTGTCTCTGTGTATTTTTGGACTGGGGCCAGGGCCTTTGCAATTAGGAAAAAGTCTCGTGAATATTTTACAGTATGGGAACTTTGATACTTCTAGTAACATTTAAACCCAATATTGTTAAAATATTAACAAGTTCGAATTTTCATTAAATTTTAGGCCAAATATACCACATAATGACCCTAGTTCTTTGACCATGTACAGTTGGGAATTTTAAGAGAACAAGGTAGGAAAAAATATACTGTTTGGCGTTGGGAATGGGACCAAATATCGGCCCAAAATAAGTCCTAGCGACGGCTCTGTATATGGACAGTATCACGGCCGTACAGATTACATCATCCGCCGCATATTTTAAGTGACACGTATGTAATGAAATTATCACATCAGTTAATAACCCGTTCCATGCTTGACCGCACGCTTTTCCCAAAGTAATTAAGTTCACACGACATGGCACGCGCCGAAGTCGATCGTTAAACAAGCAAACAGGATGTGATCCACGTAAATGACACAGGGCTTTGTTTAGATTTTAATACGTGGGTAACTGAAAATTGATTTTATAGCTGTAAATCGGAACAAAATCACACATTTCTTTTGAGTTTGAAGTAATCAAGAATCGAAATATCCGATATTTTCAGTCGCCACTTGGGCCAGCACCTTGAGAATTTATAATAGCCCAGCACCAATTTTAGTCGCAAATGCGACTGGGCGAGTGCTAATCTTACTCCCTGTTCAGATGTCTGTGAAAGTGTATCTATTGATTGTAGTTTTGATACATGCATTGCAGACCTTTGCAATTTTACAGAATGTAAGGGGCCATGTTAGATAAATAATGAAGTTTTCCCACTCAAACTGGTGTTATATAACTTTAACATCACTATCCAAGCACTAACATCATATTGTAAATTCTGGCAAAAAGCCATTTTTCAGATGTTGGCCTTTACATGTACATCATTTAAGATTAACAGTCTGTAGTTTAGCTTCATATTTCTCTGCATGCTTTACAGTTGAAGTTTACTGGTGAGGCCCTTTAAAATGAACAAACACGTGCACACAGAAAATAGCTATGGACAGGGGCACAGTATTTTAACATGTTTTTAATAAATTAGTATTATAGATCATTTCATGCATGTACATGTATTTATGATTTGTTAACAGATGAATCTGAAGAAGTGTCTATGAGTGGTGACACGGAGGGTACAGTGTCCTACCAGATCTCCTCGGATGTCCACTTCACCAGCTCCAAAATATCCAGGTGAGAATATTATGTTATAATGAATATTAATTATCATTACATTTTATACGAATATAGACTTTATACTCATTGAATATACTGGCCACTTATGACTTAAATAGAAGAAATATTTACGAAATTCAGTTGTTGATTGTAGATATTGTCTTGAAAAAATTAAAACATGAGTTAGTTTCACCTAAGGAATTAAGTTTGATGCTTTGTACATGAAATCTTGACAGATATGGAAAGTGGCTATTTTGCTGTGATTTGTTTCTACTTTTGTCTTTTGGCAAAGAGTGGGGAGGTGGAGGGGAGTTTGATGTTTAATAATACATATTTATACATAAACAAACCTAAAATACTTGTATGGCTTGGCTGGGTTGTTTTCCTTATCCTAGTTAAAATATTCTCAGCATTAAAACAGTGTACCACTTTCCCTATTGACAAGCTGGGCAAAATATTGTGTTCTTGACCCCAAGACAGACCAGCTGTTGTGGTCTTCCCATACTCCAAAAATTAAAATTGTTTACCATCCCTGGTGTAATGGTACTGATTGAAGTTGTCTTTAACAGTGGTGAGGAATGGGAATGATATACCATTTTGTCTCTTAATTGTGAGCACATACATGTACATTGAATCCAAAATTTTGTAGCCAGCATGCTTGTCTGTTATCATGATCTTGGGTTTGTTCTGACCATGACTTTGCGCATTAAGACTCTGATCTTCAAACTACCTTTAAAAGGTAGCAGTGACTTTCAGTTTCTGGATTTGATATTCAGAATAAAAATGTTGTAAGGAGAAATTAGGGTTGGTTTGGAAATTTGAAGTACACGTTTTTTGTTTGCCTTATCAGAGTTAAGAGGCAATAGTATCTGTAAGTTTCACTGAAACTTAATAGTTTTCTCTGCCACAGAGTCCCTGAAATGTCGAATGACATCAAGATGTTTTGACAATGTGTTATATTTCTTGGGTTTTCAATAAGAATTATTTGAGAAGGTAATTCAGAAAATTGAAGCGTATCATTTTGAGCGCTGTAAGCACGAATAGAGTAGTAAAATCAAGATCAGAGGAAATTCGAAACGGCTATATCTGTCACTTGAAGCGGTGGTATTTCGCCGGGTGCCGCCTCATTGAAATCCCTGTATTTTCCTACTCATGATGATATCTTGACAAAATGTTCTCTTTGCTTCCACAGTATGGTGTTGATCAAGAGAGGACCGGTAGTAGAGGCAGACAAAAGCTTTCCGTCTCAGATCCGTGTCATGAATTTTAGCGAGGGATCGCCTTACGAGACTTTGCATGCGTATGTCAGTAATGCAGTAGCTCCTTATTTCAAGTCTTACATCAAGGAAACAGGAAAAGCTGAGAGGTTTGTAGAAGAGAGTTTATAGGACTTTGTTGTCCACATACTGGGTTTAGTATTGAAAGTTGATTGGTTGTCACAAATGCCCAATATATATGATGGATGACTTAATATCTGAGAGGAGGACAGGCTTGGTTTAGTGTTTAAGTGTTTAGCTTGCAGCGCTGATGATCTGGGTACGATTCCTGGATTGCTCCACTCTGTTTAAGAGGTTTGTTACCTCCTGTTTCTAAGTTGCAATATATCTGAAAAGTCGTTAAAAGCAACGTAAAACACCATTCAACTAACCAATGAAACCTGAGATGTGGTCTGATTGACATCCTCGAAATTTTACTTGTTAAAATTTCTTTGATGTATTAATTTTTTCCAATATGTGTTAACTTAGGCCAGTGATTTATGCCAAGTAGATAATGATACTCCAACTAGTGACAATATTTATGACTATCCCCATCTGTCTGTTTTGGAATTGGCTTTCGCTTTAAGTTGCACATATCCTTTATTGTTGGATTAGCTCTAAGCCATCATCTTAAACACAAATACTTTTTCAGTATAGGCAATCTTAAACCTTTTTTGTGTATTTGTCGCCCAAATAATGACCTGAAAGTTTGGAAATTGATAACTTTGCATATATCTTCATCAGCAGTTGATAAAGACACTCTTAGGTGGATTGCAGTTTCATTATAATAGATAAAAAGATACCTTTGTCGTTTCTACTTGTAAATGGTTTGCATCTTACAGAGATGGTGATAAAATGGCACCCACCGTAGAAAAGAAAATATCAGAGCTAGAGATGGGATTGTTACATCTTCAACAGAACATAGACATCCCGGAAATCAATCTACCCATTAATCCCGTGGTCTCGTCCACTATCAAGAAGTGTCTCGATGAAGGTCGCAAGCCAAAAGTGGAAGATTTTGGAGACAAGGTGGAGGATGCACAGTTTTTGAATAATCTGCAAGGAGGTGTGAACAGATGGATTAGAGAAATTCAAAAGGTCAGGCGCAAACATTATAGTAACAAGTAATCTTTTAAAATGTAGTGATTTTTCCAGTTGTCTGCATCATGTAAAGGTATTTATCGTAATGGAAACTGTTAGTACCTTGAGTTGTGCTTGATGAATAAAATGACTCTGAAGATATTGATACCTATGTACCAACAATTATTTACTGAGAAAATACTTTTTACTGTTGAAAAGTTTGATATGTAATACAAAATTATAAAAGAAATTAAGAGAAATGGTACACTTATTGATGATTATCTATGTGACAAACGGGTATTGACCCTGATAGCTCAATGGTAAAAGCAGGTACTATGAAAGCGGAAGTCTCTGAGTTCAATTCCCATGTCTGGCCACATCATTTTCTCCTACCTGTTACATCTAATTTTAATTGTGTATGCGATTTCCAGGTAACCAAGTTAGACAGAGATCCTGCTTCTGGCACAGCTCTCCAGGAAATCAGTTTCTGGCTTAACTTGGAGAGAGCTTTACTAAGGATTCAAGAGAAACGAGAAAGTCCAGAAATTGTCCTGACCTTGGATATCCTGAAACACGGCAAGCGTTTCCATGCTACCGTCAGCTTTGACACTGATACAGGTATTCCTAGAAGTCATGTCTTGATTTGTATTGACATTAAATCATTGCATTAACATTATGTGGATTAGATGTTAAATGATAATTCTGAAGTTTAAGAAGTTTATGAATATAAATTTTACATCTTCGAAATTTCTCGGAATACAAATGATTCATGTTAATTTGAACACTGAAAACTCAATCTTCAGGTGCACTGAAACTAATATATGAACTCCATATTTGAATCTACTGAAATTCAGTTTGAAAATGTTTAAATTGAACTCTTGACATTTTCAAATGCTTTTCTTCATGCTGTGAAGTTTGTACTCATTTAGAGCAAATTGTACTTGAATGTTAAAATAAATTTAGGACCCCCTTCCTCCCCTGAAGCCCCTCCCCCTCCAAAAAAAAACCCCAAAAACCTTCAAAATCCCCAAAAACAAAAAACCAACAAAGAATTAGGACTTCAGTGGTTTAACTTTAGTCTCATCATTTATTTACTACAAAGAAATGAGTCTTGTCTGGACAGTCATCAATGTTACTTTTATTTAGGATTGAAGACAGCTATGGCCACTGTAAATGACTACAACCAGTTGATGAAGGATTTCCCATTGAATGACCTCCTGGCTGCATCCGAGCTTGATCGTATTCGAGTGGCCTTGCAAGCCATCTTTGTGCATCTAAGGAAGATCCGACCGACCAAATATCCTATTCAGCGATGCTTACGACTTGTTGAGGCCATCTCTAGAGACTTGAGCTCTCAGTTGATGAAGGTTAGTTATAGTGACTTTTGCCATTGAATATGGAAACTGATGAGGTTTTTACATGATTGTACAATTAGGATACAATTTTTATGTTCCTGGTCAATGATTCGGGGGACATATCATTTGGCCTGTCCATCTGCTCACTCAGTTTTCAGACATTTTTTACTGCTGTGGGGCAATTTTGTCTCACAAATACATACTTGTTTCTATATGTTTATATTTCTTGGGAAAATGTGTGTTGTGTGAATGTGCAATAGGCTTTTGAATTACCTTTCCAGGTACTAGGTACCAGGCGTTTGATGCATATCCCATACGATGAGTTTGAGAAAGTGATGACGGCTTGCTTTGAAGTGTTTGCGACATGGGATGATGAATACGACAGGTTACAGGGTCTCCTGAGGGATCTTGTGAAGAAGAAGAGAGAAGAGCATCTTCGTATGGTCTGGCGTGTAAACCCTGCTCATAAACGACTCCAGGCACGGCTTGACCAGATGAGAAAGTAAGTAGATTTGAATTTTTGTCCAGATAGGTAATTTTAGACAGATTTCAAGGCAATATGCTCTTTTGACATATAACAAAATACAGTTGTTGACAGGGATGTAACAAAATTTATATTGGTTAGTTCAATACTTGCCTGAAATCACACCAAGATTATTGCACTTACATGTATGTGGTGAAAGTATCTGCCTGATGCTGTGCTTAGAAATTTAGGCCTATGTAACAGACAGTATTGACACATTGAGGCATCTGGGTGCAGCGCCATAAACAAAAATATTTCTCAGACTAAATTTTGTCTCGAGATTTAATAATTTTCCTAACTAAGAAAGAAAATTATCTCAACTGAGATTTTTCTTAAAACACATGTAAAAATTTTCTCCACTGAGACACGTAAATTTGCAAGTGCTGTTTTGAGATGTGAAATATCCAGGGAATCTGGAGTGTGGTATTGAGCATTCTCAATTATTTGAGTAAATTCTTAAATTCGAATCAAATTTTTGTCTTAACTTTTTTATGGCGATGAATTCTACTGATACAAACATATGTGAGCATATTCTTAAGTTTGAGAGCAAAATCTGTCATTGGTATGTTTTATAGTGCCAAGTCCTGTTATGTGCCATGTCTCTTGTTACACTGAGCCTTGGTTTTAACTGTCTCACTGGAAAGATGGGATACTGAGTGAAGAGCCACAGCGGAACTTCCACTGTGGACTTTCTGGTCATAAGCCAAGCACCTTACCAGTTGATTCTAACCTGCTTTACTAAATTTGAAAATAGAAGAGAAAATGACAAAGAATTTTTTCTTTTCAAACTATAACAATTAATAGGAAAAATGTTGGCATACTTGCATTGTGTAAACATCTGTTGTAACAGTGAAAGATTTGAATATGCATTATGGATTCTTCTATAGTTTTGTGTTTTTATGGTCATTCTTGCAATTGTATGATTTATTATATTTTTTATTAGATGCTTGATTGATTTATTTTTTTAGATTCCGGCGCCAGCATGAGCAGCTACGTCAGGTGATTGTGAGAGTGTTGAGACCGACATCATCAAAGTCAACTGGTCGCGCTGGCACTCCAGGAGAGGAGGACCTTGAGAGTAAAGCCATAGAACCCATGGTAGATGAAGCTGCTGATGCAAATGCTATAGAGGTTGGTTGTCTCCCTTAATAAATTTTGTATATACATGTATTTCATGTATATGTATATATACAGTCTTAGCAAAAACTCACTAGTCCAATGCCCGAGGCTACCAGATTTATTATTGGGCTAGTAAAAGTTCCCGAACAAAGTAAACAATTGACTATTAAAATTTGTCTGCGGGCTAGTTGTTCAGAAAAGTGTTTGTGAAGACTGTGTACATTTGTATGGTAATATCTTTAGAGTTTAGATAGATTATATCGCATTTGAGGTGGTAGGGTAGAGTAATACTCTGCATAGAAACTGGCAATAGCATCTGGCCGATATCAAGTCTGGGTTAGGGGGCAGTTCGATCCAGTTGTACTGGATTTGTAATATTTATGGTAGCCACATGTAGCAATATACATGTATAAGATCTCTCACTGCTTCAGGAGAGTTCATTGAGGTGAAACTTGCAAGCTCATGCCTCGGGCAAATGACACCACCTTATACATGAAGTAATCTTGATGTGGCATAAAAAAATTTAAGAAGTCTTTGTACAGTCCTTGTTTTGGAATGTGAGTAGGTGTGCCAAGGTATCTGCAGTGGTTGATTTTTTATGCTCCTGGATCAATAGATCGGGGGCATGTCATTTTTTACCAGTCTGTCTGTTGGTTTGTCTGTCTGTTTGTCTGTTGTCAACTTTAACCTTCACCATAGCTTTTGAATCATGAGAGATAGAGACTTCATATTTGGCATGCATGCTGCACTATTAAAGCTCTTTCAAATTACACCAAAATCATTGATCTCATAACTTTGACTGTGACTTTTGACCTACATTTCAAAATTTGCCATATCAGGGAGCATTCCTGTTTCACAAATACATCTTGATTCTCTGGGTATTCTGGTTTCCTCCATAGTAAATTAGATAGCTTAAGTGCATCTCTGTAGCAGATATGTGATGCTTGTATGTAAATGATATTAACGAGAAATGCATATGGTATTAAATTCATTCATATGATACCAAATTTCTTGATGTCTATTTACAGGAAGTGAATTTGGCCTATGAGAATGTGAAGGAGGTTGATGGTCTGGATGTTTCTAAGGAAGGATCAGAGTCTTGGGAGGCAGCCACTAAGAGGTCAGTATTCTATTGCTCTAACACCTCATGGTGAAATTTAGCAAAAAATATGTGTGAATTTTCTTTGGTAATATGCACCAGATTCAAGATTATATTTTTCTTATTCGTTGTTGATACAAAATAGAGAACGTATAAAGCAAACTTTCAAAAACTGGAAATGATTATTTACCGTATATACTCGCTTATAAGACCGACTCGCTTATAAGACGACCCCCCTACTTTTGGACAAAAATTCCAGTACTTTAGCATTGACCCGCTTATAAGACGAGGTAAAAAATTGCTCTCAGACACGATGTACGTATTGACCTTTTTGGGGCAGTGCCAACTGTCTAAATCTCGTTCACTGTTCAATGTGCGGTTTGACAATGCACAAGTTTTTCCATAATTACTGTGTAATATTAATAAATAACAAGATCTTTATTTGTTTTACATTAATTTATTACATATTTTATTTCAATCACGGACTTATAAACAGGGTATACATCAACCACTTTAAGTTTAAATGCTGCATCATAACAGTTACGTTTACCGGACGCACTCATGTTGTAATCGAATGTCATTGACTGATAACCAGAATAATGTATCTCGACATTTTATATAAAAATCATGACATTGAGCACCAAATTGAAATAATTAAATGCATATGATGTGCCGATAGCTTATGTTCTCTTCATTATCTTATAATTGCTATCTTTTTAAAGTCAAATAATTTAGTCTCCCTAGCTTACCTACTCCTTATTATTTGATAATTAACTGTCGAATGGGCTTGGCATAATTATTGCTAAATAAACAACAATGCAATCAATCACCAATTACTGATTTTTTTCTCGTCAATCTCGGCAAATTAATACCCGATAGTTACCTGTCAATCACCCCTTATCAAGATCAATTGATCTCGGGAACTTTAAACCTATAATTAGATTACCGATGTCCCGTGTTTACTGCAGTTCACGTGTACAAGAAGTGTGATAAATACGGCTAGTGACACGTGTTTTCTGATAGATATTAATGACTTTTATCTTATATCTCGCTTATAAGACGACCCCCCATACTTCACAAAAGTAATTTAACTCCCAAAAACTCGTCTTATAAGCGAGTATATACGGTACATTTGGGCCAGATTGGATAATTTGAAGGCAGTAAATAAATCATTACATAAAGAGAAAAAGTCATGACTTGTTAAAATACATTGTTTCATGTCTTGATTTATCATCTTCATCATTATGAGTTGAAGATCTGAGGATTTTGAAATAATAACTGGAAGGATATCTGCCAACTATAAGTAGTGCGAAGTAACGCAAAATATGTCTTCTTTCAGGTATGAAGAAAGAATTGACAGAGTGGAAACCAGAATAACAGCCAGGTTGAGAGACCAGCTCGGAACAGCCAAGAATGCCAACGAGATGTTCAGAATATTTTCCCGATTTAATGCTCTCTTTGTTCGTCCACACATCCGGGGTGCGATCAGAGAGTATCAGACTCAGCTCATCCAACGAGTCAAGGACGACATCGAGTCTCTGCACGAGAAGTTTAAGGTATTCCATCAAAGACTTCTTAAATGAAAACTTTCGTCTTTGAATTTTGACGCATATAATTCTTAGTTTTAACACGTTTGATCTTAAGTTTTAAATGAATCTGTGTAGTGTTACAAAGTTGCACATGTTTGCTAGGCATTATCCATATATTTCAAAGTATGGTTATTATCAGGGAATTTGATTGGCTGATCTGATGTAGGGAGAGAGGAGTTGTTATTTTAATGTGTCATGGTCTCTGATTTGATATAATTTAGAATCATTCTTTGATTCTTTCGATATTGCTGTTTACTTTTGGAATTCAGTGCTTAATTGGGGATGACCCACTTCCAGCAAGATTTTCTTAAAAAAAAAATCATGGTTAAGATTTTGATATAGGTGTTGACAAACATTTTGATATGTGGGTTGTATAGAGCTAAGATACAGAAAGTTGTGTAATTCTTACTGGAAATTTAGAAATTTATCATTTAACAATATGGAAAATGGAATTAAAATTCCTTGACCCAGTAACCAAATGATTGATGAATTTTTCTATTTGTTTTTTGGGGTGTATTTTTGTTTTTGGGTGATAAATTCGAGTCAGAAATACATTACTTTGAAACTTGAGACATGTTTTGTTATAGGTGCAGTATGCCCAAAGTAAAGCTGCTCGAATGAGTAAAGTGAGAGATCTGCCCCAAGTATCTGGCCGAATCATCTGGTCAAGACAGGTAATAGAGAGCGATCTAAATACATTCTTACAAATACAGTTGATTATGACGAGAAATGAAAATACAATAAAAACACAAAATAAAAGTATTATAGAGTGATGAATTAGATAATTGAGAATATTACAGGTAGAGAAATTGAATCTTTTAGAAACTGTTAAGGGACAGTGAAATATGTTTATCACAAGATTTTTAGAAATTGCAATTTGTCCTTTAAATTGCTTCTGTGCTTTCTAAAAATTTTTGATTTAGTTCAGAGTGAACGAAAAAGTGATGATTTAAGTCTGTATATTCAGCAATGTCAGGGTTTTTTTTTTACATGTTCATTGTTTAGTGAAGAGAAAATGACAAGAGTTTTTTTTAATGCATTACAGATTGAGCACCAGCTGAATGCTTTGTTACGGCATGTTGAGGATGTATTAGGTAAAGGGTGGGAAAACCACGTCGAGGGACAGAAGCTGAAGAATGATGGAGAAAGCTTCCGTATGAAACTTAACACACAGGAATTGTTCGAGGATTGGGCCAGGAAGGTAATTCATACATGAAGATCTCTCATTAATCATTAAAAAATGCTAGTTAAGTTTTTTCTTGTATCGAGGTATATGTATACAATACAGAAATAATTGTAAATCTTTCATTTTCTTGAAAGGTTCAAGGACGTCAGTTGGTTGTGACCGGCAAGATTTTTAGCATTCAGAGCTACAAACCAAAAGTGATGGGCAAAGGCAATGTATTGAAATTGGGAGTCAACTTCCAGCCAGAAGTCATTACTCTATCCAAAGAGGTGAGCTTTCTATTGATAGTGTTTAGGTAAAAACTATATTAAACTTATTTCAATAGTAGTTGAATAAAAATGAAAATATACAATTTTACAATAGTATATTGTAAAAAATTTGATTTGTTACTTGTGTTACTTTGTCGTACTCTGTACAAATTTTGATCTGGTTCAGCTTGATACTTTCAGTTCAAAGTCGTCCATGTTTATATATTTGTAGGTTCGTAACTTGCGTTGGCTGACCTTCAGAGTACCTTTGGCCATTGTCAACAAGGCACATCAAGCCAATCAGCTTTACCCGTTTGCCATTTCACTTATTGAGAGTGTCAAGACATATGAAAAAACCCTAGAAAAGGTAGGAAAGTTGTAATACAAGTGTTCATACATTGCGTCATGGATTGAAAATACCTTACCTTTCTTATGTACAGATCTTTTGTATTTTTTTTTTCAAATATACATTGTAAAGCATAATTAAACATTTACATGTAAGGTTATTGAACAAGTGTCTGAATGTTTAATCAATAATGATAATTTCAGATTGAGGAGAAGCCATCTATTGTTTTATTGGTAGCAGGTCTGAGGAAAGAAGTCCAGAAACTTATTGAAGAGGTAGGTCACATGATCAAACTCATATACATTATATTTTTTACAAAATCAGTTACAGTAATGAAGTATAATTTATATGAATTTAGAACAAATAAATGTTTCTTAGTTGAGAAAGCTTTTTCCAAATATTTCTAGTGTTTGTAACTTGTAATGAGTGTTTAAAATGTGATTATCTTTTTTCTACATGTTTTTTCAAAACTTATGGTGGATACACTTTGCTGGGTCTTAAACATTTTAAAAATATTTTTCTTTGATAACTTGATGATGTGTATTGTTATTTATTTCTAGGGAATTGGTCTTGTCTGGGAATCATACAAACTTGATCCATATGTCAACAGACTAGCTGACACTGAATTCAATTTCCAAGAAAAGGTGAGGAGAAATGAAAGTGATAATGATACCCGTAATATTTCAAAATTATTTTGTGGATATAGCTGCATATTCATTTATTTACATCTCTTCAAATAAATCTAATTCACATTTGATCTAGTGCAAATAATTACACACATACTTTTATTTCTTTATGTACTGGAATTAATTTCTCTGCCATTATGTAATGGTAGACTGAGTGCCTTGTACTTGAGGAGTACTACTTTTGATGTTGCTTTGTATTGTCGTAGGTGGATGATCTTCTTGGAATGGAAGAGGAGATAGAGCTGGAAGTTAAAGCCTTGGAGACGTGTGCTTACAGCAATGCAACCTTCCGAGAAATTCTGACTCGTATCCAGAAAGCCGTAGATAATCTGAGTCTTCATGCTTACTCCAATCTGCCACAATGGGTAGCCAGGCTAGATCAGAGGGTAAGTTTTGTCTGCCACAATGAGTAGCCAGGCTAGATCAGAGGGTAAGTTTTGTCTGCCACAGTGGGTAGCCAGGTTAGATCAGAGGGTAAGTTTTGTCTGCCACATTGGGTAGTCAGGCTAGGTCAGAGGGTAAGTTTTGTTTGCCATAGTAAATAGCCAAGCATAGTCAGTAGTCATACTTTATCAAAGGGCATGTCTATACTCCCATGGTAGATGACCAGACTGGATTTGAAGGTGATTTCAATCTGCCACATTTTGTAGCCAAGCTGAATCAATAAGTCAACTCTGCTGCAATGGGTATATATCCAAGCTGCATCAGAGAGTAAATCCATTATGCTTCAATGGGTAGCCAGGTTGGGTAAAAGAAGTGAAAATGACAAGTGGCAGTCTGTTTGGTAATAATATCAGAGTATAGACATTAGTTTACTGTAAGAAATAAATTGGCCAGTACATTGTATTTATAGATGGATGTTGGGTTGAGTAGGAAATTCTTTTTAAATTTGTGACTGAATATAGTATATGAACATGAATGTCAGGCAAATCCATCCCGATATCTTTTATCATGAAAATTTGATAATATTCTTCACAGGTTGAAGCTAAGTTGGCTGCTCGCTTGGAGGCCGGTTTGAAGGCTTGGACAATGTGCTTAAAGGGAGAAACCAAGGAGAACAAAGACAATACCATGGATACTGATGATGAACCTCAGAAAGCTGCACATAAGCCTGGAGGAGATCCCAAAATCAAGGTATTGCGTAACAAGATTTAGACCTTGTAGTGATGTCCATTATGAACTGGGTGATTCCAAAATTAAGGTATTGTGCAACAAAATTAAAACCATGTAGTGATGTCCATTATAAATTGGGTGATCCCAAAATCAAAGTATTGTGCAACAAAATTCAGACCTTGTAGTGATGTCCATTATGAACTGGACGGCTTAACTCATTTTACTTTTTATACATGTATTTCTTATCACCATGTGACTTGATGGTCATTTATATTGAACATTAAGAAATTGTGACTTCACATGAGGAAGGTAATTTTGAAGAAGTTTTCTCTGGCGCTATACATAAAGACATAATCATCACAATGCGTAATAAATGTATGAATGTCCTCATCCATAATAGGCAGAACTGCTGTCAAGATGTAATTTGCTGTATATTATAATCTACATAACGCTGTGGTATTAACATATGATTTTGATGTATTTATTTTTCAGGCCCTTGTTCACGAGCTTCGAATCACCAACCAGGTGATTTATGTGAGTCCCCCGATAGAGGAATCTCGTGTTAACATCATGCAGGAATTATTTGGTTGGGAGGCTGTGGTGACCAGTCTGCCCAGGATCAAGCATTCAAGATACCAGGTATTATTTCATCTTGATTATGATAAAAAATGCCTTGTTAAGATTAAAAACAAAAAGAAAACTTAATTGCTCTCAGGGTATAATTTTTGTTCTTGAAAATCCTTATAGTAGTTTATGATATTTTAATCTTGGTCTAGGTAAGAATGGATTCAGTTTGATGTTTTAATGTAATTTTAGGTTTGTATAGATTAATTGACATATATAGTTCACTTGATAGCTGGAACTTAAAATAGCCAAATAAAAGAGTTAAAGTGAAAAGCACGTCAAGTTAGGGATATAAATTTGTATGTGCAAAATAGAATTTGGACTTTCCAATAGACCATATTCCGGTTTTGATAATTGCTGTCTTTTTGTCCGAGCTAATACATTTTGGCCTTGTTTTTCGTCGTGAAGTCATAACGCACGACATAGATTCATTATAACGTCACTATGAAAAACAATGCCAAAAGGTATTAGCTCGGACAAAAAGTCATCATTTATCAAAACCGGAATATGGTCTATTCCTCAAAATAGGGAATTCCAAAATCAGTGTTTGAGTAAGCAAGTGCCAGTTAACCATATAAATTGATGCCATTATAAACTGTATTTAAGATATATTGTGCATGTATAATACCAAAGTTGTATGATTTCATCAGGTTGGTTTAGATGTGGAGTCAGAGTCAGAGAGCACATACAGGAATGTGTTGACCAAGCTGCCCAGTGGTCAGATTGTCCTTGAGGATGCATATTCTGCAATACAGAGTGTCATGAAGGAATTCTCATCCTATGTAAACGTATGTTTCATGTATTATAAACTTTTCTCTAAGCTATGATTTCTGTATACGATAAGTTGTGGATTTTATGTATTACATGCAGTTGTTTTATTATAAACAAAATAATGTCTTTGATAACACATTGTATGTAATGCTGTTTTTGATTTCTAACATGGAAGAAAATATAATTGAAGAAAGAAATTCAGCTTTAAACTTGAAAAAAAAGAATTTCATTTGTTAAAATTAGCCAATATATTTCGTTGTTCTCCCTATTATTCTGACTTTTTGTGAGTTTGTACTCGATTTTGATGCATTTTTTTTTCCCAATGTTCAGGTCTGGTTGCGTTACCAATCTTTATGGGATTTGAATCCAGATGTTCTCTATAGCCGACTTGGACATAAAATCAAAGTCTGGATGGCCACTCTGGAGGAAATCAAGTAAGTTTTTACTGATGTGAAAGATTGGCCATAACTATTTTCATGACAATTTAAAATTGGTTTTTTTTTTCACATAAATGTTAAATGATAATGTTATACTTATTAAAAAAATTAAATAGTGTTCTATATCAGATAAAGTCTACGCTATATTGTTATGGCTAGGATCTGAAACAGACTTTATAAAACCTTTTCCTCCTTTGTCACTAGAGCTTCCAGGAAGACCTTTGACACATCAGAAAACCAGAAAGAGATTGGACCTATTGTTGTTCAGTTTGGAAAGGTAAGAGCTTTTGCACCTGTATATGCTCTATTTTTAAACTATTTCAAATCATTCAAGGCAATGATGAATGCTCACTGTGGCTTATTTCAGAGTAAACTTGGCGTCAAGCCAAAATTTCCCAAGTTGTGGTCCCACTAGCAGTTCCTCAGTGTTCTGTCTATAGTCAAGATCATAATAACTGATCCTAGGTCATACATTTGTAAGAGTTTAAGACGTTGACCAAACAAGATCCTTCGCTGCTTCAAGTGGGTCTGTTGCACAGGTCTGAATTTCTATGCGATACATTTACAACAGGCAAATGCTGTCATCACTGAAGTGAAATAATCTTGTCATGACATATAGCAAAATCACTTTAAAATAACATTAAATAGCATACACTGGAAACCTAATACTTAAGTTGTGTTAGTAATACATGTATTCATTAATAATAATATTGTTTGACCTGTTATTTTTTGCCAGGTACAATCCAAGGTCAGCTTGAAATATGATTCATGGCACAAGGAGGTCCTTAGCAAGTTTGGAACTCTCTTAGGAAATGAAATGACAGAATTCCATTCTGCTATATCTAGGGTATGTATTATGTTATTATTGTACGGAAGCTCATTTCAGCAAAAGTTTTAGCTCAGGACTAAATTGTTCAAAACTGAAAGAATTAGTAAAGGTAACCAGCAATTAAAGTATAACAGACAGTAAGTTAAATCTGTGAAGTCCATGTGTGAATAATTCAATTCCATTAATTTGATGATTAAATATGCTACCCACCAGTATAAAACTATTAACGAAAAATATTAAGATGAAGTTTAATGTCTTGTTAGCTGAAGCAGTCATTAAAGTTTTTAACAACTTGGCCCAGAAAGCATAAAAGTTCAGGTTTGCCACATATAGGCATAGTTATAGATGTGCTTGAATGGAGTATAGCCACTATTTACACCTTTACATGCACTTGTATAAGTGAAGTAATGAATTAGCTTATTCTGATGAAGTATTAATTCTGATAAAATCGATAACTTAAGGACATTATGAAGTCCGAAACAGTTTTTGGTTGAAATTGGTTTTCACAAACTCTGACTTATATCCACAGACTCTGAAAGTAAACATCGACATACAGTTCAATTTAATTTAGAAATATAAACCTTACAACAATTTGTGTTCATTTCTGAGTGAAAATAGATAAAAGTACCTGATTTGTATCTATTAGTTTGTGTTATTTACATTTGTAGTCCCGAGGTGAGTTGGAACAACAGTCCATTGATACAGCAAACACATCAGAGGCTGTTGGTCTGATCACACAGGTCCAAGCTCTCAAGAGGAAGATGAAGTCCTGGGACAAACAAGTGGAGGTAGGTCAGACATTAAAGTAACACAGTGGGATTCATTTTCCATAATTAGTACACACTAGTTTGAAAATGTATAGAAATGATTGAGGTACTTATAAGCCTTGCAAGGTAAAGAAAAAATTCAAATGAAATCTGAAGGCATTAGTTAATATTAAAAGTCATTTCTCAAGAGGATTTTAAGTCAGCTGATCCTGAGTGTTCAATTTAGCCATATAACTGAGCTGAGTTAATCTTTGAAAATGGAACTACTTATTTTTCATTCAGGACAAGTGAACCTTAGAACATAGTCTTTGTCAAGGCTTTCTTTCAATTAATGACGTTAAAATTTGAAAATTTCTGTGATAGAAGAGAGAAGAGATTAATTTGCACAAGATGGATAATGTATGATTGAAGTGTCTCTGTATGATTACAGATGTATAAGGAAGGACAGAGGATTCTGGAGCGTCAACGATTCCAGTTCCCTCCAAACTGGCTGTACAGTGACAACATAGAGGGAGAATGGGGAGCCTTCAATGACATCATGAAACGCAAGGACTCCTCCATCCAGACGCAGGTAGCCAGTCTACAGATGAAGATAGTGTCCGAAGACAAAGTAGTGGAGACCAAGTCTACTGAACTCCTATCTGACTGGGATAAGAACAAACCAGTTTCTGTAAGTATCTCGAATAGAAGTATACAGTATGTCTGTATATAATATTTTGTAAATTTTCATGTCCTTGTTGTTCTTGTACTAGGTATGCATATAATGGGAATTTCATTGGTATTTAGTGTCATTTATAATCATTTATAATGCTAAGAATCATAATATTTAGAAAACATAGATGTTCTCCCTGGTTATGGGGTTATCACCATCTATACATCATATTCTCAGTAAATAACATACATGAACTGCTTTTTTTATTCTCAAAACATCTGCAAACCTATGATTCCTATCTAACTACAGAAATTAGCCTCTTCATACATTTAACGAGAGTAACTATTCTACAATAACTAACTCTAATTGAAATGCTCGGATAGGATATGTATGATGTTTCTATCTCCTTTGATTGTGTACATGCATTATTATGACTATGTATTCTTGACAGCTGATGGATGTAAGTATTTTGCTATGTGGGAAACCTTAATAAAGTCATTCTGAAGGATAGCCTCTTTTGAACTGCCCAATATGATTTCCATTAAACCTTCCCTTTTATTTCATTTGATATCCTCATCTCCAAGTTCATATTTTCTTTAGTACCCGTTTTTGCCAACAATACGTTTCCATGATGCACATAAACACTACAGACAAGCACTGCATTATTTAGAAATGCATTCCTACTGGAAGCCTCGGCGGCCATAATGGTTAAAGCGCTACACAGGAACTGATTTAAATTTGTCATCCTTGGTATTTCTGGATTTGGACTCCATTGATTGCAAGTGCAAAGGTTTACAAGTGTTCCTGTTGACATTCAGGGCCACATCCACCACTAAACACTGCCTTCCACCATTTATAATTCAATAATCCTAAGATGCCACCAAAACACATTCCTGCAAACACCTAGCATAACTATGGTACCACTGATGAAAATTAGATTATGGTGTCCTTGAAATTGATTATTTCTTTAGTAATGGTGAAGGCGTAATATTCTAGTTAGTAGCAAGCTTTATGTTGGACCAGTCAAACTAGTGTTGGAACTGCCTTTTTGTCTTGTTTATCAGATGAAATTCCATGAACTGAAGTCACATATCTGGCATGTTTTGTTGGAGTGTCTTTTGTTCAATTTGGAGCTTGCATTTTTAGGGCTGTCAATTAATAGTATCCTTGGCATAAAATGTCAAACTCATTGGTGATGGTGAAAAAATTATGTGCTGGCTTAAAAGAAAAATAAATGGGGACTTTGGTGCCTGTAGAGGATACAAAATAAAAACCCAGGAGCTTGCTTTTTCTGTATTTCTTAAAATTGTTATGAAATTTTAATGATAAATTTTGGAAGAATTTTTATAACAAGAAAATGAGAATACAAATGTTTATTTATCTACATTTAGTAATTTGTCTATGAATCAAGTAGATTTCCATTTTTTTTGTTCTCTCTACTTGTATAGGGAGAGCTGAAGCCAGATGCTGCGGTGAAGGCACTGACAATTTTTGAAGGCAAATTTATGCGATTGAAGGAGGAGAGAGATAATGTATCTAAAGCTAAAGAAGCTTTAGAACTTTCTGAGCCAGGTTAGTTTGTAGGTCAATATGTATTAAGAGGGTTTGTACCATCAAGTTTAGCCAAGAAGATGGTAGAAATGATTGTATGTAATGTTATACATGTAGAGTGGTGAGTGTGAAGCATTGATCGATAATTAATTCCTCAATGGCATAGCAAGAGGGGTTGTAGGTTTCATCTCGGTCTGTCTGTCTGTCATCCCATAACAGTGATAACTTAAGAACTATATGTTGAATTCAATCCAAAATATATTATACACATGTACTTAATCATAGTACTTAATTATAAAGAGAAGGAGATGTGGATTGATTTTGAGGTCAGAAGTTCAGAGGTCCAGAAAGGACATGTTCTGTTTCAGCAACACTTGTTGCTCTTAATCTGATTACTGGAATTGTGAAAATAGAGAAAAAATGTATAGCTCTGTGAACTGTATTATAAGTTTTTGTTGAAATGTTGCAGAACTCTGGAATTTAAAATGTGAAATCTTTAAGGAATAATCTCTTTCTAACGTGAATGAGTCATCATTATTCCTTTAATGAAGTAGTCTTGTTCAGTAGAGATTCTCTTTTTGGGACTTGAATGGTATGATGCATATATTCAGATAGCAGTTGGTATGTTTCAAAAAAGAAATAAATACAATAATATCCCAAAAAAGGAATGTATAATAAGCATTTCAATTTTCAAATTGTGTAGATATTCTACAAAGTTATCATTATACACTTCTGAGGTACATTGTCCTGGAATTTGAGTGGTTATTGTTACAGGTCAGATGAGCCCGAGTGAAGAACGTGTAATGGTGGCCCTGGAGGAATTACAGGACCTGAAAGGAGTGTGGGCTGAATTATCCAAGATCTGGGAACAGATAGATGAGCTCAAAGACAAGCCATGGCTCTCTGTACAGCCTAGGAAGGTAACGTGGTGTACCTTGTCTCGTAGCAGTTATTTAAGTCTTATTTAAGGAATGAGTGCGTTATTGTTGGTGTTCATGGAAAATGAAGCCAGCTTGTCACACGCAAATTCCATGAAATGCGATGCGGTTTTTGGAGAATATGTATGTGACATGCTGGATTTTCAATGAACACTAACAATAAGGTATTCATTTCATATATTTCCATTACAAATTATTTTGCAAACATTTTGTGATCTACAAATCGATTTCTCATTCCTTAAATACTTTCATTCCTAAAATAAATCTGATTAGTAAACTGACAATTTGTTACATTCTCCTAACCTCATTTTGTCAAAGCGTCATGCATTAGCTTCGACTGTTATTACATCATTATTGTGCACATGCCAGTGTAGTGTTCATGGAAAATATACTCCACCAACCTCTGTATAGTTCATGTAGAGAAATATGTTGAAAATGGAAATATTACTGCTTGATTAAATTCCAAGGTTTGAGGCTTTAAGTTATAAGTTGTTGAGGTTTTAAGTTGTAATTTCCCTACCTTTTGTAACAGATTCGTGCTTCCCTCGATGGCCTACTGAATCAGCTGAAGGAGCTTCCAGCAAGGCTAAGGACCTATGCCTCCTATGATTATGTCAAGAAGACCCTCCAGTCCTTTGCTAAGGTAAGTCGTGATGTATATAAATTTGCCATGTATTGGAAAAAGTCACAAGTACTGCCGAGATGTGATAAAGCATCTGACCCTTAGTATTTGGTTATAATGAGTACTAAGAATCAGAAAAAGTCACAAATATTATAAAGAGAAAATTAGATATAGTTGACTCTTGATGACTTGGATTTTAAAGGACCATGGAAAACAGTTCAAGTTAAGGTAAGTTTGAGTAAGGGAGGTATATTTACATTAAGATAATAAGAAATTAAAATGGGACTCTAAACTTTGTTTGAGTTCACAGGAAATTTTAGTTATAGATGAATAAACGAGAGGCATTGATACATGTATCAGACCTAATTATGTGGAAGATTTTAAAAGTATTGATCCAAAGTGATATGTCCTTTATATATACTTGTGTTTTACTGACTTGAATAACTCAAATATTTATGGTATCATGTGAATAATTTGTTGACATTTATCCTTCCTATGTAACATAGAATTTCTCCCCTTTTTTGAACACTATACTTAAAAAAAAACATAAGTAGATTGAAATTTTATGAAACATGGATATTTTTCAAACGAATTATTTCAGACTGTAGATTTTAGAAAATTAATTTTTGTAATTAAAGGTAAATGTGATCATTGTGGAGTTAAAATCGGAAGCATTGAAGGAACGCCATTGGAAGCAACTGACTCGTCGACTGAATGTGAAATGGGTGTTATCAGACCTGACTCTCGGACATGTCTGGGATATTGACTTGATTAAACACGAGAGTATTGTTAAGGAAATCATACTGGTGGCACAAGGAGAAATGGCCTTGGAAGAATTCCTTAAACAGGTATAAAATTTGACGTGCAAGAATAGAAAATTATAGAATTGAACTACTTTCAAAGTGTCCTACTTACTTCATATTCAATAATGAATCGAGGATATTTATGTATGTAATTTCTACATTTAGACTTGCTGAAATCTTTTTGATCATAAATGTTTTTCATAAGTTGCACATTTTCTTCACCTCAGGTTAGTGAAGTATGGCGAAGTTACGAACTGGAGCTTGTGAACTATCAGAACAAGTGTCGTCTGATTCGAGGATGGGATGACCTGTTTACCAAAGTAAAGGAACACATTAACAGTGTGTCGGCCATGAAACTTTCTCCCTATTACAAGGTATGCATGTAATGAAAATTTTTATTATTTTGATGTAGGTTCCGTTCATATTTATGCCTTTACATGTAAGAAAATGTTTATAAATAAACATAAATCCGAAACTTGATCACTCTGGGAATGGAAGGAATAATTTTAAAGGATGTGATCATCTTGTGGAAATACTATTTCTAGATCTTATCTGTTATCAAGAACTGACTTTTGAAAGAATTTTTACGACTTGCATCATTTTCAAATTGTAAAATATTGATCTGAATATGCCAAATTATTGACACACATGTATTGTCTAAGATTGTAAAGTTGATATATCTCTTTCCAGCAATTTGAAGAAGATGCTTTGGCATGGGAAGACAAGTTGAACCGTATCAATGCCTTGTTTGACGTGTGGATTGATGTGCAAAGACGATGGGTGTATTTAGAGGGAATATTTACAGGAAGTGCTGATATAAAGGCCTTGCTACCCGTAGAAACATCGAGGTTCCAGGGGTAGGTTGAGTGATTTGTTGGTTGTCTTGATTCTAACTCTTGCAAAAGGTTAAGATTTAGTGTCCGCCGCTTATGAAAAGATAAACACTTGCTGAATCTGATCATAAATCCTTAAGTAAACAGTATAATTTTGAGTAAAAGATCCCGCACTGCTTTAGTACACAAGGTGGGTGTAGCTCAGTAGATGAGGAGTTCAGCTTGTGACTGAGAGGTCCCAGGTTCAACTCCTGCTGGGGGCACACCAGTGTCCAGTTGTTTATATAACACATGGCATTTAAAAGGTCCCTCTTTGCTTTTTGCTATTGCCAATACAAAGTCATAAATTTCTGCTCTGCATCAAGCAGATGCTGTCACCATATAAACAAAACACTTGTGGCGTGATGTAAAACAATCATTGATGAATCAGTCACTATGTACATGTAAGTGAAATACACTTGGCATGGTGTAAAACAAAGATGAAATAAACAAGTCACAATGATAAGAAATGGATAGAAAAATAATATTTTCTTATGATACATACTGATTATTTACAGTGTGAGCACAGAATTTTTGGGTCTGATGAAGAAAGTGACAAGATCACCACTTGTTATGGATGTAGTTAACATTGCAAATGTCCAGCGACAGCTAGAGAGACTGGCCGATCTTCTCAGCAAGATTCAGAAAGCACTCGGAGAATATCTAGAGAGAGAAAGAGCATCCTTTCCAAGGTCAGTAAACATTGGTGGTGTTAGGTATGGTCAGTTTATGGTAGTGAAATAGCAAGGTTCCATGTATGCTCATAGTATAAATAGTAGATAATGTGTGATAAGAGGGAAATTTTATTTATATTGACAGAACTGAATGTGTATGATTGTAAAATGAGTTTATCCATAAAGTTGAAGTAAATTTGTTTATGTGTCAGTGATTTTTTGGCACTTTTTGCGGCCGTTGTTTGGCCCCTTTCCCAATCGGAAAAAGTATCTTTTTATCCCAAATTCCAACCTGAAAATTCCCAACCTGGAAAAACTAAAATTTTGAGATTGTGAAGTACGATTTTGTCTTTAAACAGTCGTTTAATCAAAATGAAGTAAAGATAAAAAGTCGGGATTGACTGGACAGAATCTGAATCTTTTAAACGCTTGTATAAAACAGTATAATATACCACTATTATGCATTGCTTCATTGGAGAAAATATTGCCTAGTACTGGTAGTAAATATTATGCAGAGAAAATAAACAATAAGCAGTTCGAAAAAAAATCGATCTTTTTTTTTCAAACAAGCTCTTTTACAAAATCATAACCCAGGTAGACAAGGTAGCCCTTCTCTTTCACTCAAGACTACACAAAATCTATCAGTCCAAACTCGTCCTCCTCTTGTTCAGAATCCATTCATTCCTATATCACTAAACCAAACCTTCAGTCCTCAAGTTCCATATCAACAAAGAAAACTGCAGATCACGTTACTGAAAACTCAGACTCTGGTTCCAATAGTAATGATGATTCACATGCATAATGTGGTAAGGGAACTGCAGGTTGTTGTGCCTGATGCACAAATCCACACGTCCACCAAATATGAGCAGAGATTATTATGGTTATATTATAGTGGCTTATAAATTACAAGAAGTTGTGCTTTTAATAGGTTATAGAAAAAGGTTACTTTGAAAATTCCCAAAATACTCCAAAACAATGCATATTTTGCCAATTTCATGGGCCCCGACCCCATTCCCAAAATACCAAAAAAAAAAAAAAAATCCCTGCATATACTATAGTTGTAAGGCCTAGGCTGGGTGGGCTTGGTGGCTGAGTGGGCCTTGGTTGCTGCGTGGGACTTGGTGGTTGAGTGGGCCTTGGTGGCTTAGTGGGCCAGGTTCTGAGCTGAATTGTCTGTAACCTCTACTTTGTTTTGGATCTCAAGCTTGAGTAATGGGAAAGGTCACCTGCATACTTTGGCATGTTTACTGACAAATTTTCAAACAAACTAGATAGAGTTGAAAGGCTACATTGAATTTCAGGCCCTCTATTTTTCTCCACCATGCTGTTGATATTATCTTGATGTAGTAATAAAGGACAAACAGACATGCTATAAATACACATTCTATGTGTTGAAGAATGCATGTATCTTCTGTAAAGAAGAAAAGAAAAAAATGACTGTATAACGTGTCTTATTTTTCTGTCAGATTTTACTTCGTGGGAGACGAGGATCTGCTAGAGATAATAGGAAACAGTAAGAACATCGGCCGGTTACAGAAACACTTCAAAAAGATGTTTGCTGGAGTAGCATCAGTGATCCTAAATGAAGACAATTCACAAGTTACTGGCTTACTGTCCAAGGAGGGAGAAGAGGTCAGTATGCATGTAGTCAGTAAAAAAATAGTGTGTAATGTTATGTATTAAAGCATTAAATTTCACCTGCTTGAACATGAGAGCTTGTATAACACAATCAGTCAGATGCCTAGGTCGTGACCAAGAGGTTGGAGTTCTAGTTCAGGTAGTATAATGGTTCCTTGGTGATAGACAGTGAAAACTCAGGTCCTGTGTCATGGTAGATGTGGCTGTAAAAGATCCGTCATTAATTTTTCTTTAAGTAATTTGCATAAGTCTTTTTTGGGGGTCTGAATTTTTGTGTGTTGCATTGGGCAAATGGTGTCACTGTATGGATGTATAGTTTTGGTGTTTTTTTTTAATCAGTACCATTGTAAGGACCCTTCCCAATGGAACTTTCATTGATTTTTCCCAAAATTTGTCTAATAAAAAAAAAAAAGGTTTGATGTAAAAGAGGAACCAAACAAACAGATACTTGAACATAAATGAATTTTAGAGACTGACTATTTGACTATTTGTGTTACTTGCAAGGTTTAGAGATACCTTAGGACCCATCACCTTAGTGGAAATAAATGTTTATTACATCTCTCCACTTTGTATATTCATCATGATGTCATCTTTCTGTAGGTTGTGTTTGCTACCTCCGTATCCATTGCTGCTCACCCTAAGATCAACGAGTGGCTGACCCTGGTGGAGAAGGAGATGAGAGTGACCCTAGCTAAGCTACTGAATAGTGCTGTTGGAGATATCGCCGTGTTCAAATCGGGTCAAGTTGATCCAGCTAAGTACATGGAATGGGTTGACAAATACCAGGTAAGTGTAAAGCTATGATGATGTAAATTGATGAATTAGATTATTGTATCTTCTATGGAAGGAATATTTTCAAGATTTGCTTTCTTCATCCCATTTTCATTCTAGAGTTGCTTTATTGATGACATATATATTGCATCACTAATTAGAATGAATTGGTTCCATCTTGCAGGCTCAACTTGTGGTTTTAGCTTCTCAGATATCCTGGTCCGAGAGTGTAGATAGTGCCCTGCAGACCATCTCTAGTAAATCTGGCACACCAGACCTGGCTCCCTTGGAAGCTGTACTCCAGGCTGTCAAGTCCATTCTCAATGTCTTGGCAGACTCTGTCCTGTTGGACCAACCTCCAGTCAGGAGGAAAAAACTTGAACACTTGGTAAATTTACATTTTACATTTGCACTGAAATCAGCATGTGGTGTTTTAAATCAATATATATTATATGTGGTATAAATATTTGCTGTTTTGTCATTATCAGATATTGTCAATACATCCATGAATATCAGAATCTTCATCCCTCATATAATGAAAAATACACAGGGAAGCCTTCCTTAACTGTAACCTTTAGAGAGAGGTCACCTGATTTGAATGTTTTCTTGTAAAATTAACCTCTATATAAAGGTCACCTCTGTATAAAGGTCACTTCTGTATAATATCAGTTTTGAGTTTCCTCTTAAGAGACATTTATTTATGGGTTTGACTGTAAATGTATGTGTTAATATTTTCAGTTCTTCCATAATAGTTTTTATTATACGCCTGTCGAAAGACGGGATGTATTATGGTATGGCAATGTCCGTCCGTCCGATATGGAACGCAATAACTTAAGTAAATGTCAGCTGTATTTCATGAAACTCATACAGAATGCTTAAATAGTGTAGAGGAAGCCGCCTTTCGATTTTGAGCAATTTCCGTAGTCGTTCCGGAGTTATGGGACTTGGATTTAATTTTTACTATGAAAAGATGCTATGGAACACGATAACTTAAATAAACATCAGTTGTTTTTCATGAAACTCATACAGAATGCTTAGATAATGTAGAGGAAGCCACCTTTTGATTTTGAGCAAATTCCATTTTGTCGTTCCGGAGTTATGGGACTTGGATTTAATTTTTACTATGAAAAGATGCTATGGAACGAGATAACTTAAATAAACGTCAAGTGTTTTTCATGACACTCATACAGAATGCTTAGATAATGTAGAGGAAGCCACCTTTTGATTTTGAGCAATTTCTATTTTGTTGTTCCGGAGTTATGGGACTCGGATTTAATTTTTATTATGAAAAGATGCTATGGAACATAATAACTTAAGTAAACGTCAAGTGTTTTTCATGAAACTCATACAGAATGCTTAAATAGGGTAGGGGAAGCGGCATTTTGATTTTGAGCAAATTCTGTTTTGTCATTACGGAGTTCTGGAACTTGGATTTTTACTATGATAAGATGCTATGGAGATGCTATGTAACCCGATAACTTAAGTAAACATCAGTTGTTTTTCATGAAACTTATACAGAATGCTTAAATAGTGTAGGGAAAGCCACTTTTTGGCTTTCAATATTTCATAAATGTATTACCAAAGAGACCCAAGTTTGGGGGTAATAAAACCATACCTTCATATTGATACCATCCCAAGTAAGTGATGGGCGTATTAAGCCATGCTAGGCGTTGCTCTTGTTAGATATGATTTTAGGTGATGTCGGGGTCGGGGATATTTGATTGTCCATTCACAAGGATTTTGCATACATATGTATACAGTATGTGTGGACAGAAGAACCGAAAGTAGTCATCTGTCCAGGAACTACTTTTGGAATAAGAAAACTACTGTTTTCATCTTTGTAGGGTTGTTTATAGCTAACAAAATGCCACTCACTTTAAGCATGCTTTGTCATGTGTATGAGAGTATTTATTTATTTTTGATAGATTACTGAACTAGTCCATCAGAGAGATGTAACCAGGACCTTGATCAAACACAAGGTGAGCAGTCCGAAGAGCTTTGACTGGCTGTGTCAGATGAGATTCTACTTTGACCCCAAGAATAAGGATGTACTGGAACAGCTGTCCATCCAGATGGCCAATGCCAAGTTCAACTATGGCTTTGAGTACTTGGGTGTCCAGGAGAAGCTTGTTCAGACTCCTCTCACTGACCGTTGCTACTTGACCATGACACAGGCTCTGGAGGCCAGGATGGGAGGATCACCATTTGGTATGTAATGTTATTTATATATACTGGGCTACAGTGTAGATGAACACATTTTAATTTCTTAATTACATCCATTTTATTTAAATGCTTTCTACTTTGAAGTTGTTTATTTTCCTGGGGGCCAATTTTTGTGGATTGTGCAAATTTCATTGGTTCATTGGGAAATAATTTTGTGGATCCTTGTATTTATGAAATCATTTGCTATTACTAAAGGATGTATTTGCTTTTAGCCAATTTCCTGATTAAATAATGGTGGAGTGTATGTGCATTGTCTGTTCAGTATGAATTTATTTTGACCAGATTGCAAAGCAGACTTTGTAGGGTTTTAGACATTAATAAGTTCTGCCAGACTAGACTGACACAAAATTTGTTGACTTTTGTTTCATGCTTCATTGAATACAGACTGATCTTGCCTTAGCTGGATTTCTTGGACGAATGATTGGTGAAGTCTACATACCGTATTTACTCGAATATAATACACCCTTTTTTTCGCCAATTTGACCCCTCATTTTCTCACTGCGTATTATACATAGGGTTAGAAATCTGGAACTTTTTTTCCACGCTTTTAAGCTTCAGTGGCGGATTTAGAGGAGTGTGTGTGTCCGTTAAGGTATCTAAAGCCGTCAATCAAACCCACAAGGCGTGAGATATATCTATTGTCTGTATACTGTCTGCTTCCTGTAGTAAATGCCCAAGGCGATAAAAGGAATAAAGTCTACAATGTGGCAGAATACTTGCGCTGTGTTATTTAGCAATGGTCTCTGATTAGCAGATTGTACGGGTGATATAATGATTTATCCTTAATTGGTTAATCAATAGTTACGCAACAGGTGAAACTACTTGACCTAACGGCACGAGCATCGACAGTTTGGATAACATTCATTCCTTAGTTTTTTTTATATATTTTGTCTTCACAAACATTTGTGATCTCCGCGTAAAGTTCACATAGTATCAGGGACGTATATATCTACGTCTCTGATAGTAAAGTAGACACGCACGTTCATTCTAACGAGAGAGAAAAAATGAAGCGATCGTTTGGGATGAGGGCAGTAGTTAAAACATTTTAAGTCTATATGCGAGTTTAATTGTAAATGAAATGAAAGAGAGAAAAGCGTTGATATCACACGATGAATAAAGGCTGGTCGTTCTGTGCCGCTTTTGATAATAATACACGTTTCGCGATTACACTGTAAAAGGTATAGGGCAAAGCAAATTCAGCTCGCGGTCTTGCTGTTTCAACACGAAATTGACATCTTGTTTTGGATTTTTCCCCTGCGTATTATACACGGAGTTAGAGGTTTTTTCATGATTTTCGAGGTCATTTTGGGGGGCGCGTATTATACTCGGGTGCGTATTATATTCGAGTAAATACGGTATTGATAATTTCTGCTTTGCATTCCAGCTATACCATCTTTGATGGCTTCTTGTCTTATTAATGCTATTTCATGTATCAGTACTTTAGTTTGGGATGTAGATTTGTAATAATCAGGACCCACAAAATCCACAAAAAAATGGAACCCCCATGGAGTATAATAATTTCACAGTATATGTATGTAATCTGCATGAAATGCTTTTGTAGAAACAACTTCCAAAAAAAAAAAAACAGGTCTGCATTGAAAATTATAAAGGAATTCAGTGCTGAAGTGATATAAGTAATAACTTCATTGTTTTGTTAAAAAATAAATCATTATGAAACTCTCTGTTATAAATCTTTAATACTTTCATAACATGTAGCATTAATAACTTAAAAGCAATCAGTTCTTAATTCCTTAATTCAGAAAACGGACTGTCCTTTCTCAGGGTTCACACTGCCCATACAATTTATTGCATTTTACAATTTTTCATTCTGAAGTGCGACAACATTTCAAAAACGTGCCACATACTAAGCAATAATACAGAAAACAGGCAATATTGTTTTCATAGAATTTGAAAAAAGACAGCAAGATTTGCATCACATTTACCCAGTGTGAGCCCTGCTGGTCATTTTTGTGCTTACTGTACATGGTACTGGTATCTGCATGCTTCCAGCAAGGATGTCTCGTCTTGGTCTACCTCTATCAGGTGGCAGGTGGTAGAGGCAACGCTCGGCATGCAATAGTAAATTCGGGTGTAACAGGTCTTGCTGCTGTCAGGCAAGCAGTGAGGAGTATAAATACCCTACAAAGTACTCTCAAATGTTAAAGATATTACGATGTTCCTAATCTCTGTACAGAAAATTGACCTCAAAGAATTTGTAAAGTAAATATATTGTTAGTTTTACAGTAAATTTTGAAAGAATTATTCCTTATAATTGCATGGATATATTTACTTGTAGAATGGTCATATTTTCTAATATTAGGGTAGTATTTTAGAGTTTGATGTTTAATGTGTGTTCTTTGTATTTCTTTTGTAAAGGCCCTGCTGGAACAGGAAAGACAGAATCTGTGAAAGCCTTGGGTAATCAGTTGGGAAGATTTGTTTTGGTGTTCAACTGTGACGAGACCTTTGATTTCCAGGTATGTTTAACAATTCCATTTGTGTCTTACTTTTATGATGATATAATTGTACTGAATTATATTGTATAGATTATACTTTGTACTTTAAAGATTTCCTTCATAAAGCTTTTTTCCTTAGCATCAGCAAAAGTTTGGAAAATATTAGTAATTTTATAAGGAAAAAGACAAAATGAAACCTGAAGTTTTTTTTAATTTAAAAATTTTCTGTTTTATAGGCTATGGGTCGTATCTTTGTTGGATTATGTCAAGTCGGTGCCTGGGGATGCTTTGACGAATTCAACCGATTGGAAGAAAGAATGCTGTCTGCCGTGTCTCAGCAAATTCAGACTATTCAAGAGGCACTTAAAGAGTTGGTGGGAAAGAAGGAAAAAGGTAATATTCTAGGAGAGTGATTGAATTTGATATATGTTGACATTTGTGTAGCGATATTCAGTATTGTGGGTAACTTATATTGTATGAGGTAGTTTTAGTTGAAGGTCCTCCTTTCGGTTATGTCTTTTTGTTGCACAGAGTTAATTACCATTTTGGATGGTATCTGACTTAAAGTAATTATTATGTCATCAAATTATATTGAAATGGGCTTAAAACTTGGGGAAATGATAGTTGAAAATGACATTTCCGTGGGAAGTTTACAACGTCATAATTGTTTTACGTCAGATACCGTGCCAAATGGGAAGTAACTCAATTTAACGAAAACACTCAATATAAAGTGTATTGTCTTGATAATGTTCGAGAATGTTCTGTATCTTATTATTTTCATAGCTTCGTTAGCTGTAGAACTGATTGGAAAGCAAGTGAAAGTAAATCCAGACATGGCTATTTTCATCACCATGAATCCGGGATACGCTGGTCGTTCTAACTTGCCAGACAACCTGAAGAAACTTTTCCGAAATCTCGCCATGACAAAACCTAATAGACAACTGATTGCACAGGTCATGTTGTATTCCAAGGGTTTCCGAATGGCTGAGAAACTAGCCAACAAGATTGTACCATTCTTTAAGTAAGTAAAGTAACATTGTCAGACTTTAATATTCTGTCATGTGAGTATCTATAGAGAAATATTTTCATGTGACTGATCATGCATGTGTTTGATATCCCTGCTTTTAGATGAAGTCAGATTACAAATTTTTGTACCTGAAAAGCAGCATGATTATGCAGATCACTATCTTTGTCCCATTGTCCGTTTGTTTGTCAATCTCTCTCTTTGTAGGAGTCATGCTTTTAATAAATGGACAACGTGTGATGCATATGTTCCATTAAAATTTTCTATAGTGTTATATGAAGGTGACAATCTCTTTGTATAACTGGTTGCGTAGGGAGTAAGACTGTTGTGTGTCTGGTCATGTGATACTTGATTTATTTATATATCCTTACCTCTATGTTGCAAACACTCGAGAAGACATTTTACAATGGAGATTTATCAAATTTGGTGCCCTTATTGCTTATGATGTGAGGAAGAACCCTATTGATTTTCAAGATTAAAGTGTAACTCATGAAAGGGAAGTTCAACTTTGTCTTGCAGCTACTTATTGTTATTGTTATATTGTAATACTACTTTTACACGTTATACTTCTAAGAAGTTATCCCGATAGGCCATTTAGCTAAGGTGAATTATCTGCCCTTGTTTGTTAGGGTTGTCCGCAGACAAAACGGAAAAGGAGGGGTATAACAGTTGGGCATTGAATTTATTTTATTTTTTGCATTTGTGTGGTCAGTTGACCATGGAGAAATATGGTCACTCAAGTAACAGTCACCTTTACATTTGCATTGTATTTCATTTTGTATTGTTTTTCAATAACACATATATAATACGTTTCACTTACCCTTCTGTCTTTTACAGACTCTGTGATGAGCAGTTATCACCCCAGTCTCACTATGACTTTGGTCTGCGAGCCCTGAAGAGTGTGTTAGTCAGTGCAGGAAACGTCAAGAGGGATAAAATCATGAAAATGAAGGAAGAAATGGGAGAAAATGTCAACGAGGATGAAATGTTAAAAAATCTGCCAGAACAAGAGGTAGGTGTTACCAAGTGATATTTCTTTGAAATACATGTACTTAGTTTGAGAATTTTATGCAAATTAGATGAAATGTATATCGTAAGACTGTCAGTTCTTATGGTCTTTTCATATACGTTTTGTATTTACATATTCTGTTTGATTCTTTTTATCTGAATAAAGGATTAATCTTGAATTTATTTTGATTACTTGAATGTATTAATTTCCAACAGATTTTGATACAAAGTGTAATGGAGACAGTTGTACCCAAGCTTGTAGCTGAGGATATCCCCTTGTTACACAGTCTGCTCTCTGACGTGTTCCCAGGGGTGGAGTACGAACCAGCCAAAATGTTAGACCTTCGACAGGAGATCAAGAAAGTGTGTCAGGAAATGTACCTGACATATGGAGAATCAGATGAAACTGGTACTCAGTGGGTTTCAAAGGTACTGTTACAATTTGAATAATCAGAACCTTGTTATGTTTAATGCTAGCTTGAAGTTGAAATCTGAGGGAGGTCATTTCTGTTTGGTTATCTGCTCATGTTTATTAAGGTTGTCAGTGGAGTTGGAAAAGGAGTGTTTTGAAAAGATGTATTATGAATGTTAATTCAGTTTACTTTCCTTAATTGTATGGTCATGTTACCATGGTGACATATGATCAATCAAGAAGTAGTCGTTAGTATATACCTCGCATTGATATGCAGAAAGTTAGAGAGTTCATTAAAGGGCAGTCAAATCACATGGTTGTAATGTCCTATTGTGATATGCTTTCTATTTCTGTACACACTTCATTAAGACGGTGTGGATCAGTGAATGAGGTTCTTGGCTCATGACCGAGAGGTTTCGGGTTCATCTCCCACCGTAGATGCACTGATGTCCTGTTTTTCGGATGAGACAGTAAAAACTGAGGTCCCATGTCAAGTTAGATGTAGCACGTAAAAGATCCCTGACTGCTTCAGGTGGGTCTGTTGCAAAAGTATTTATTTCTATGCAATGCATCAGGCAGATGCTGTCATCTTATATGTGAGAAAATTGCGGAGCATTGTAAAACAATAATCAATCTATCAATCTGTACACTTCATTAATTGATAAATAGGCATGTAGGTTCTTTCATGAATACCATGTAATGATTACAGGTGCTACAACTGTATCAGATTACTCAGCTTCACCATGGACTGATGATGGTAGGACCCAGCGGCAGTGGTAAATCTATGGCCTGGAAGGTCCTGCTGAAGGCTCTGGAGAGACTGGAAAATGTAGAGGGCGTGGCACATGTCATTGACCCCAAGGTCAGTTATTTTAGCTGTAATATACATTGAAGGTTTTTCATTATGTCAAGGACTGAATTTCCTTTTTCAAACTTAAAATTTGCATAGTTGACAAGATTTTAAAGAAAATGAGAATTATTGCAATTTTTCTTCAGTCCTAATAGAAGTTTTATAGTAATAATAATTGTTATCATTACATGTTTTTGCATGTATATTATACCTTTACTTTTATATAGGTGAGGCATATAGTAATTGTCATATAAGCTTTCCATCTGCTTGTTTCATTTTACAGTTAGCTCATTAAAAAAGATTCCCCCTTGGAAATTTAGTTGTTACTGCAAATGCAGATTTTTTCATGGTGTTTGCTTGAATACTTCAATTTTTTTGGCCCCTGCAAAGAAATAAGATAAAGGGTCACTTGATACTGTTTTTGTCTGTTTGTTTGTCTGTGTGTTTGTCTGGCCAGTCACATTTTTGAAAAAATAAATAGTAGACAATCCATTAGTCATGATATTAATTAAATTGCTTTTGTTTTTCTTTGTAGTCTATCTCTAAAGACGCATTGTATGGAAATCTTGATCCAAATACAAGAGAATGGACAGATGGCTTGTTCACTCATGTGCTGAGAAAGTAAGTTGCCAAGTTTGAAAAAATAACTATAATATTAATAAAATCTCAAAAGTTTATGAGCTACATTAAACTAGTACAATACTTTTTCCAGTATATATATATTATTTCTTTGTTTACCAGGATAACGGACAATGTGAGGGGTGAGCTACAGAAGAGGCAGTGGATTATCTTTGACGGAGATGTGGATCCGGAGTGGGTAGAAAATTTGAACTCTGTGCTGGATGAGAGTAAACTCCTCACCCTTCCCAACGGGGAACGTCTTGCCATACCACCTAATGTAAGCCTTCATACTATGGGTCAGAATGACTGGAGGTCATATAGCGCTTGTCCAGTCTTCCCCGTTTTTCCTATGTTTACTTAGATGCTTCTGGGAGCATTTATGTATCACAGATACATCTTATAGAAAAAAATTGAATTGTATTATGCACTGTCCTCTTTTGTTTTGTATTTTTATGCTAAGGCTTCATATAACTTAAAGGTCAGCTCTTGTGTTCAATTAATAAGAGGTTCAAATGGATTATGTTCCAATGAAATTAACAGAGACTTAATTATCAATTTTAGAACACAGAAAAGATTTCTTCCTAATAGCTCTTAATTTTTTTATCACAATTTTCTGATCTTGTTTTGTACCTTGCATTTTTGAAATTTGCATTTTACTTTAGCTTCAGGGCCTAAGTGGCTGAGTGATATTTTCTTATCTCTATCAGGTGTAGGTTTGATTTCTAATGGGTGCACATAAGAAGGGTCACCAGTGTACTCACTTAGGTTGATGGTTTTATCAGAGTATTGTGGTGTCTTCCACCCAAACAAGTTCATTAAATTTTTTATATATGATGGAATAACCAGTAACACAAGGTATATGATTTTTAGCTCACCTGAGCCAAAGGCTCAAGTGAGCTATTGTGATCAATCACCGTCCGTCGTCCGTCGTTAACTTTTCACATTTTCGACTTCTTCTCCAGAACCACTGAACAGAATTTGATGAAACTTGATAAGCATGTAGTACTCATGGTCCCCTACAAGTGTTGTTGTTTTTCGTCCAGATTCATCAATAGGTGGCGCCACCACAGGCAAAAGTAGGTAAAAGAGGGTACCCTCCTTTGACAAACTTCTTCTTCAGACCGGGGGCATACAGAGACAAACCAAATGCATAGGAAAGATCTAGAGGGATGTGTGAAGAAGTGTTGTTATTTTTGGTTCCATTCCGAAATCAAATTTTTGACGTTTTTTTGACGTTTTTTAGTACTTGGTAATTTTAATGCAGAAAAGAGGTATTTTTTTCTTTTAGTAAACATTGATGCATTAATTTGGTTTAATTTGATCATTTTAAGACTTTCAAGAAAAAGGGGGGGGGATAATTGGTGTAAACATTTCACAGTTTGAACTTTTTCTTCGGAACCACTTGCTGGAATTCAATGAAACTTGGCATGCATCAAATACTCAAGGTCCCCGACAAATGTGGTCAGCTTTGTCAGGATCCATGAACAGGTGGCGCCACCACAGACAAAAGTAGGTCACAGAGGGTACCCTCCTTTGACAAACTTCTTATTCAGATCGGGTGCATACAGCGACAAACCGACTGCATAGGAATGAGATAGAGGCATATGGGAAGAAGTGTTGATATTTTTGGTTCCATTCCGAAATCAAATTTTTGACGTTTTTTCATTTTTATTTTGGACTTTGTTATTTTAATGCATTAAAGAGTTATTATTTTCTTTTAGTAAACATTGATGCATTCATTTGGTTTCATTTAATCATTTCTATGGTAAGGAATGCTGGTGTGAAGGAATTTTTTCAATATCTCGATTTTTGAATTTTTTATGAATTTTTTAAGACTTCCAAGAAAAGGGGGGGGGGACAATTTTTCATATCTTCAACTTGATCTACAGAACAATGTCTAAAAGTAGGTCTCACAATGGTACATATACCACTAGGTAATTGAAATATGGAGAGTAGCGGTTCAAATCCAGCTGTGGTCAAAAAAACTTTTTTTTTTTTTTACACATCTAAATAAGTTTTTAGATGTTTCTCAACACTCAACATATGAAATTAGGAATTTTACGTTTAAGACTTCCAAAAAAAAAAGGGGGGGGGGGGGGGGGGTTGGCCATTTTTCACATTTTCAACTTTTTCTACAAAACTGTTTGAAGGATTTTAATAAATCTTGGTAGAAATAAGTCACTTATGATCCTCTTCAAATTCTGTTGTTTTCGTCCAGACCTCTTTACAGGTGGCTCCACCATAGTCAAGAGTAGGTCACAAAAGAGTTCCCTCGTTTAACAATATTCTTTTTCATACGGGCTGTATACAGAGACAAACAGAATGCATAGAAATGATCTAGAGGGATGAGTGAAGATGTAGTGTCATTTTGGTTCCCTTCCAAAATCAAATTTTAGAATTTTTTTCGACATTTCTTTGGACTTGGTGATTCAATGCAGAAAAAAGTGTCATATTTCCTAGTTTATTGATAATGATGATTTCTTATGGACTATTGTGATCATTATTATGGTAAGGATTGTTACTTTGAAAGAATTTTGTCAATATCTCATTTTTTGGATTTTCTATGAATTTTTAAAGACTTCCAAATGAGGGTGTATAGGAACAATTCAATCACATTTTTCACTTCTGCTGTTATACCACATGAAAGATTTTAATGAAACATGGAATACATGAAGTACTAAAAGTCCTCTATCAATTTGGTAAATTTCATCCAAATTGGTTAACAGATAATGCCACCATGTCTAAAAAGCAGTTCTCACAATAGTACATATACCACTTGGTAATTGAAATATGGAGAGTAGTGGTTCAAATCCAGCTGTGGTCAAAATTTTTTTTCATTTCTTTTCACATCTAAATAAGTTTTTAGATGTTTCTCAACACTCAACATATGAAATTAGGCCATTTTAAGTTAGATCTGGACAATATTTGAAAGAATTGTTGTTCATGACCCAGACTTGAAATCAGTCAACAAAAGGCCCCACCTAAAGAAAATGACTAACTTGTTGCCCTGAATGACTTCTTGCAGAGATAAAGGAAATGCTTAATATCAAAATCACCTGAATGGATGTGCAAAAAAGTGTTGTTTTTTATTCTAGCCTGAAATAAAATTTGACATATTTTCAACATCTGTGTTGACTTAGTCACATTAATGCAAAAATAAATGAATTCTTCCTTCATGCATGACTGATAATATAGGTACTCAGGTGAGCGATATAGGCCCACTTGGGCCTCTTGTTTGCACATCCATTTAGGTGATTTTGATATTAAGCATTTGCTCTGTCACTGCAAAATATGATTCAGGGCAACAAGTTTGTCCTAATTTCATATGTTGAGTGTTGAGAAACATCTAAAAACTTACTTAGATGTGTAAAGAAATGAAAAAAAAAATTTGACCACAGTGGGATTTGAACCACTACTCCCCATATTTTAATTACCAAGTGGTACACGTATATGTACCATCGTGAGACCCATTTTTTAGCTCACCTGAGCCAAAGGCTCAAGTGAGCTATTGGCATCACTCTTCGTCCGTCGTCCGTCGTCTGTCGTCCGTCGTCCGTCCGTAAACTTTTCACATTTTCAACTTCTTCTTCAGAACCGCTTAAAGGATTTGCATGAAACTTGGTGTGGATGAAGTACTAGGGGTCCTCTACCAAGTTTGTTCATTTCATATAAATCCCTCAATAGGTGGCGCCACCATTGCTAAAAATAGATCTCAGAGGGTACCCCTCTTTGAAAATCTTCTTCTCCAGAACCAGTGTATGGACTATTTAACTAATGGCATCTGAGTGATCTAGAAGGATGTATGTCTAAAGTTTGTTCATATCGTTGAAATCCGATAAATAATTTTTGACGTTTTTTTTTACGTTTTTTTGGACTTTGTAATTTTAATGCAGAAAAGAAGTATTTTTGTCTTTTAGTAAACATTGATGCATTAATTTGGTTTAATTTGATCATTTTTATGATGAGAAATACTACTGCGAAGAAATTTTTTCAATATTTCATTTTTTGGATTTTTTATGAATTTTCTAAGACTTTCAAGAAAAAGGGGGGTGGGACAATTGGTGTAAACATTTCACAGTTTGAACTTTTTCTTCAGAACCACTTGCTGGAATTCAATGAAACTTGGCATGCATCAAGTACTCAAGGTCCCCGACAAATGTGGTCATCTTTGTCAGGATCCATCAATAGGTGGCGCCACCACAGGCAAAAGTAGGTCAAAGAGGGTACCCTACTTTGACAAACTTCTTCTTCAGACCGGGGGCATACAGAGACTAACCGAATGCATAGGAATGATCTAGAGGGATGTGTGAAGAAGTGTTGTTATTTTTGGTTCCATTCCGAAATCAAATTTTTGACGTTTTTTCATTTTTATTTTGGACTTTGTTATTTTAATGCATTAAAGAGTTATTATTTTCTTTTAGTAAACATTGATGCATTCATTTGGTTTCATTTAATCATTTCTATGGTAAGGAATGCTGGTGTGAAGGAATTTTTTCAATATCTCGATGTTTGAATTTTTTATGAATTTTTTAAGACTTCCAAGAAAAGGGGGGGGGGGGGGGGGACAATTTTTCATATCTTCAACTTGATCTACAGAACAATTTGAAGGATTGTGATAAAACTGGGTAGGATGCAAGTACTCATAGTCCTTTTCAAAGGTTTTGTTTTTTGTGCGGATCATCCAAATTGGTTAACAGATAATGCCACCATGTCTAAAAGTAGGTCTCACAATGGTACATATACCACTAGGTAATTGAAATATGGAGAGTAGCGGTTCAAATCCAGCTGTGGTCAAAAAAATTTTTTTTTTTTTTTTTTACACATCTAAATAAGTTTTTAGATGTTTCTCAACACTCAGCATATGAAATTAGGAATTTTACATTTAAGACTTCCAAAAAAAAAAGGGGGGGGGGGGGTTGGCCATTTTTCACATTTTCAACTTTTTCTACAAAACTGTTTGAAGGATTTTAATAAATCTTGGTAGAAATAAGTCACTTATGATCCTCTTCAAATTCTGTTGTTTTCGTCCAGACCTCTTTACAGGTGGCGCCACCATAGTCAAGAGTAGGTCACAAAAGAGTTCCCTCGTTTAACAATATTCTTTTTCATACGGGCTGTATACAGAGACAAACAGAATGCATAGAAATGATCTAGAGGGATGAGTGAAGATGTATTGTCATTTTGGTTCCCTTCCAAAATCAAATTTTAGAATTTTTTTCGACATTTCTTTGGACTTGGTGATTCAATGCAGAAAAAAGTGTCATATTTCCTAGTTAATTGATAATGATGATTTCTTATGGACTATTGTGATCATAATTATGGTAAGGATTGTTACTTTGAAAGAATTTTGTCAATATCGCAATTTTTGGATTTTCTATGAATTTTTAAAGACTTCCAAATGAGGGTGTATAGGAACAATTCAATCACATTTTTCACTTCTGCTGTTATACCACATGAAAGATTTTAATGAAACATGGAATACATGAAGTACTAAAAGTCCTCTATCAATTTGGTAAATTTCATCCAAATTGGTTAACAGATAATGCCACCATGTCTAAAAAGCAGTTCTCACAATAGTACATATACCACTTGGTAATTGAAATATGGAGAGTAGCGGTTCAAATCCAGCTGTGGTCAAATTTTTTTTTTCATTTCTTTACACATCTAAATAAGTTTTTAGATGTTTCTCAACACTCAACATATGAAATTAGGCAATTTTAAGTTAGATCTGGACAATATTTGAAAGAATTGTTGTTCATGACCCAGACTTGAAATCAGTCAACAAAAGGCCCCACCTAAAGAAAATGACTAACTTGTTGCCCTGAATGACTTCTTGCAGAGACAAAGGAAATGCTTAATATCAAAATCACCTGAATGGATGTGTAAAAAATTGTTGTTTTTTATTCTAGCCTGAAATAAAATTTGACATATTTTCAACATCTGTGTTGACTTGGTCACATTAATGCAAAAATAAATGAATTTTTCCTTCATGCATGACTGATAATATAGGTACTCAGGTGAGCGATATAGGCCCACTTGGGCCTCTTGTTTAAGATACTCCATATCAAGGAGTATTTTACTGCTATTGTGTTAAAAGTTCAAAGGTTAGATTCACGTCCACCCAACTACAACTGAAGAAATAGTACAATGTCAGTGTTTGTCTATTCTAGCGAGGACAGCTGTGATGACTTAATCGATTCAGTGTAAGAGTCTTTCTTAAAGATAAGTTTTGACCACAGACCTATGAATTCTTTTAGAAATCACCCTGCAGGATAAAATTAGACAAGTCTTGAAGCTGCCAATTTGATTTGAAATTCATTCAAATGAATCAATACTAATTATCCCTCTTTTCTTCTCTCATTGAGTCAGTAAAAGGTTTTAGGTCGGGGGTTTTAAAAGAGGGTCGGTCGGATTACAGGAAACAAACATATTGTTTGGCCTAACCCAGCATGTAGCCTTCACTAAAGGGATAATGTGTTGCGTGGAACACTGTTGCTTCTCATCGCATAATTTGAATAACCAATCTAGCCTTTAAATATACAAATCAGTATAGAAAGAATAAAAAACATGTAACGGGAAAAGATGGACACTCCATGCAGTGGAGGATCCAGAAGTTCAGAAAAGGAGGGCCCACATGTGTATTAGGCAAACTATTCGGCCACTTTTATGGCAGATCTGGAGTTTTACTTGTAAATATGTGGCGGAAGGGCGGGCGCCCCCCTTCTGAAATCACGATGCCATTGAATCACATGATGGGGATAACCTTATGAGCAGGTTGCTCCGTGCACTACCTTATTTTCTTTCATTTGTTATAACATGACTCATTTCAATCATTTTATACAAAATGAGGACGAAGTGTGATACACATAGATCTCTTCTCACAACAAGATGTGAGTAGGAATATCTTTCAGAACCTCAGGTCCTTTGATTCTTTCTTTGTAGGTGCGCATTATGTTCGAGGTCCAGGATCTGAAGTATGCAACCCTGGCTACAGTCAGTCGATGCGGAATGGTGTGGTTCAGTGAAGATGTCTTGTCAACTGATATGATATTTGAAAACTACCTGACAACCCTGAGAAATCTGTCGCTGGATGAAGGCGACGAGGAACCTGCATTTGGAAAGAGGGCAGCTGTTGAAGGAGCAGAGGAAACAGTATCACCTACCATGCAGGTATGATATACTGATACAGGTCTTTGTTTTATCTTGTGTGTCTTATTTCAAAGTCACAGAGACTATTTACCATACATATTCTAATAACGTTGTCCTTTAGAAAAGGTCAAGGTTAGTGACATTTTGACCTTATCTACATTCCATAGAAAAGCTGTTGATTAGGAGAACGAATTCATAAACATATGTTTCAGTTATCATAGTTTGTTTCCATTTTGTTTTTGTATATTTGATGTTAAATAATCATCTTATTTTTGTATGAAAACTTTTGAAAACTGTTTCAAGTAGTCTATTGATTGATATTTTTTCGTCACAGTTTTCTGTGTTTTGAATACTGAACACATAATTACCAACATGTTTTAAATTTCAGGTCCAGAAGGACTGTGCTGGTTTCCTGGCCCCTTTCTTCACTTCTGACGGTCTAATCACTAGGGCTCTTGAATATGGTGTAAACTTGGAACACATCATGGACTTTACTCGCTTGAGAGCTCTGAATTCCCTCTTCTCCATGTTGAATCAAGGAATCCGCAACATCAATGTGTACAATCAACACCACCATGATTTCATGATGCAGGTAAGTGTCATTCCCTAAAGTGTAGCATATAATTGGAATATATAGTTAGTATTTGTTGATTTGTGTATCTCCTTTAGTGATGTCTTTGGCATGTTGCCAAGAATAAGAGTCCTGCTTTTTGGATGAGGAGGTAGAAAAGGATGCCTTTGTCCCATAGTCATTTGCATGTACATGATCACTCCTTGCTGCAGGTAGATCTGTTTCCTAGATAAGGGAGGTGGTGTAGTTCATTCGGTAAGCTGCTTGGCTTGTGATCAAGAGTACCAGAGTTAGAATCCCAACAATGGCATGTTGGTGTCATGTCTTTCTAGTGAGACAGTAAAACCCAGTGTGCAGTGATTTTGTACAGATGGCACTTAAAAGATCTTTCACTGCTATTGATGGGTTCATTGCAAAGGTCTAAATATCTGTGCATTGCAATACCCTCACCATATAAGTGCAATGACATTGGTGGTGTGAATAAAAAAAATATGAAAAATCATACATGGAGGTCTTAATTTCTATGCAGTGCCTCATGTAGATTCAGTCACCATAAATGAAATATTCAAAGTGTGATTTAGAACAATAAAAAAAAAGAAAAAACTATTCTCCAGATCCAACTTTAACCAGACCCATTATGTAGTTTCATTATAACATCACTGTTTAATTTGTGTTTGAAAGGCCATTTATTGATGACATCATTATGAAAAAGTGTGCTGAAAGATGCAACATTGGGCATTTGACAATCTGTCAATGCTGTTTTTAGTACATTATATTAGTGAAAAAAGAAAAGGATATATGTACATACATACAACATTATCTATGAGCAGTCAAACTACTTTAAAACCTGTGACAGAAGAAATTTTACTGTATAAGGTTCAAATAAAAAGTATTTTAAAAAGTCTCCATGACTTTGAAGTCGTTGGGATGTAGATGTATATGTAAGGTATTTAAAATGGCTGGTGTATATTTAGCAAGCTGTGAAGAAGAAACATGATCTTAGTGTAGTCTTTATTTCCATTACAGCAAGATCAGATGGAGAAGTATATTACCAAGTATTTGGTCTACTCTCTTATCTGGTCAATGTCAGGCGATGGGAAACTGAAAGTACGAAAGGAGTTCGGAAAATTCATTCGAGGAATCACTACCATCCCTCTACCACCGGAAGCTACAGGACTCATCATTGACTTTGAGGTAAATCAGTGAGCCACCATTTACATTTGTAATATGTGAAGTTTTGCCAACAAGAAAACAAGAAATAAGAGTATATTCATACCACAGACATGCACTTAAATATATATATCATATCTTGAATTTTTTATGATGCTCTAATTTTTGAATTCTAATATTAGGATCAAATATCTGATAGGTTAAATAGACTTTGCAAAAAGAAGCCTGAAGTGCTTAGCCTAGCTTGATCAGTGTTTTTTAAGTTCAAGAATAATGAAAATTAGACCTAGTAAAAATTTGACACCCATGTATCCTCTCAAGGTATAAAATGACAGGAAGCACAGGAATATTTCTTAGTAAACCCTATACATGTTATGGCAATACTAGTTTAATTACATGTATTATTTCAGGTATCCCTTAGTGGAGAGTGGATCCCATGGCAGTCTAAAGTGCCGCAGGTAGAAATAGAAACCCACAAGGTGGCAGCACCCGACGTGGTCATTCCCACCATTGACACCGTACGACATGAAGCTCTCCTCTACACCTGGCTGGCAGAACACAAGCCTCTAGTATTGTGTGGGCCACCAGGTTCTGGCAAAACTATGACTCTGTTTAGTGCATTAAGGTCATTACCAGATATGGAGGTAACCTATCACATTATTTATTAATTTGATATATTTACACACCATTATTATTTTCACCATGACCTTATACTAAATGACAGATTTATTAAGAACACAAAGTTTCTTCAAATTCTTGTTTAAATATAAAAAAATAGCATGAAATTTTTTATGTAAAAATTACATAGAAATTTTTGTATTTGAAAATAACAAACACTGAAATTTCTATTTATTATGAAAGATGTTAAACATAGACTATTAGTGCACACATTTGAAATTACATATTACAGTAGTCATACTCTTTGAACATATGTATGATTCTATTTCATGACAGGTAGTAGGTCTGAATTTCTCCAGTGCCACCACTCCTGAATTGTTGCTGAAGACTTTTGACCACTATTGTGAATACCGACGTACTCCTAACGGCGTTGTACTATCTCCCGTTCAGCTCAATAAGTGGCTCGTCCTCTTCTGTGACGAAATCAACTTACCAAACACTGACAGATATAGTAAGTGTAGCTGAAGCTCCTAATATGGGCACAATATGATGTTGAGTGGACTCTGAATAGACTTTGTTTATAGGTATTTTTTAGGAGTTGGCTAGGATGCTTTTTGGTTGAACGAACTAGCTGTTTTGCATCTCTGAGATGTGATGACTTGTTGGTGTGCTATGTCTGCCAAATCATTTGCTGGACGTTATTGGGTTTTCAAGAGTTTCTCATTTTTCTTTATAACTCAAACATTTTCATGAAGGTCGAAGAAGTAGGGTTTAGAGTAAAGCAAAAACGATTAAAAAAAATGGAAGTTTGTTTAAAAGAAGTAAATTTATATATAAAGTGACACATAAATATTATAATCACTGCACTGAAACTACTTAAATTATGTCTGTAATTGTTTCTCATCTTTCAGTCTGTTGTCAATTTAGTTTTATTTCTCTAAAATGATTTAGTTTTACCAATCCTCATATTTTGAGGTAGTTATGAATATGGTATTGGTGGTCAGTATATTTATTACATGTAGCATAATGTACAAGTAAAATACGTAAGTATCTTTCGTTCATGGTTTACATGATTGTTAAGATAATATTTCTTTTGTGTATTTTAACAGACACCCAGAGGGTAATATCCTTCCTGAGGCAGATGCTGGAGCATGGCGGCTTCTATCGTACATCAGACCATACATGGGTGAAGCTGGAAAGAATGCAGTTTGTTGGTGCTTGCAATCCTCCCACAGACCCTGGTAGAAAGCCTCTCTCTCACAGGTTAGACTTTTATTTCCAGACATCTACAGTACAAAGAAGTCATAACTGTTACTATACGTGTAAAGTACTGGTGCAAATGGCCGGCGTGGCCTAGTGGAATCGGGCCGGACTTCTGATCGGGAGGCCTGGGTTCGAGTCCCGCTCTGGCCATGCCATTGTCCTGTCTTTCGGATGAGACAGTAAAAACCGAGACCCGTGTCATTGTATGCATGGCACGTTAAAGATCCCTCACTGCTATGGGTGGGTCCGTTGCAAAGGTCAAAATTTGTTTGCCCTGCATCAGGCAGATGCCATCACCATGTACGTGAAATATTCATGGTGTGATGTAAAACAAAAATCAGTCATACTGGTGCAAATTGGCCAAGTGTTACTGACCATGTTTGAACATCAGCTTACCCGGCTTTATTGTTTTTATACAAAGTAGATTTGTACTAACTGGAAGTGAATGTTGTTTTAGATTGGTAAAAGAATAAACATGTATTCCTTTTTGACAGGTTCCTGCGTCATGTACCAATAGTGTATGTAGACTATCCAGGCAAGATTTCATTGACTCAGATTTATGGAACCTTCAACAGAGCCATGCTGCGCCTCGTACCAAGTCTTAAGCCTTATGCTGAACCATTGACTAACGCTATGGTGGAATTCTACCTCATGTCACAGGTAAAGCAGATTTGAACACAATACTACATGTATGTATGATAGATAGTCCTTTGTTACAAAATTATAGTGGGAATATAGCAGTGCAGTCATATGTTTGTCTGTGTGTCTGTAAACTTGTGAACATGATTGAAGACTAACTGCTTGATATAGTACATGTGTTGTCAAACTTCTTACAAATGTTCTTGTGAGGAAAGGCTGATTCCTTTTGATTTTCAGGGTCAGATGTCAAAGATGAAACTTATTCTTCCTTTTTAAGGGTAATGCTTTGCTTAACCTTGATGTAAGTTTTGTTCTCGAGTCTGTTGTCAGTTGGAATAGTACTTTAAATGAATATGAAAAACGTTTGAACCAAGGCAAAAGGACATCTTGGTATTGTTATCATTGTGAAATTCTTTGTGAATCTGTAGGTGATAAAATTATGTTAATTATACATGAGTAGGAGTGTATTTTCACACTCCTTTTTATGACCTCATCAAAAAGATGCAGGAGGCACATAGCATTTGGTTTTTCTGTCTGTACTTGTAAATCAGTGTTGCCTCAGATATTTGTGTATAACAAACACATGAGCTAAATACTTTTACCTTTGTAAACAAGGGAATGAATTGTTGAATTTTAGGAGAAGTTCACCCAAGATATGCAGCCACACTATGTTTACAGTCCTCGTGAAATGACTCGGTGGTCGAGAGGAATTTGTGAAGCCTTGCGACCCCTCGACAATCTCTCCGTAGAAGGTCTTGTCAGGATCTGGGCACATGAAGCTCTACGACTCTTCCAGGACAGGTATACATGTTGATATATATTATTAAATTCATCATTCTACAGCAGTATTTACAATTTTAAAAATCATCTGCTTAAGATTACGCTTTGTCTGAACCTGTTCATTGCCTTCACCCTTTATACATTTACTGCTACTCTAACATTATATTTACTTCTCAATGGCTATTTGCTAGGTTGATATGGGATGAGGAGAGGAAATGGACAGATGAGAATGTAGACAGTGTAGCCCAGAAACATTTCCCTAACATCAACAGGGAGGACGCTCTGGGAAGACCCATCCTGTTCAGTAACTGGCTTTCCAAGGATTATGTGCCAGTGGATAGAGAGGACCTCAGGGACTACGTGAAGGCCAGGCTCAAGGTATAGTACCATTCAGACCATCATGCTAGTATGCTAATACATGTATATATTATATACATTGGGTCTCCCCTACCGTATCAAGGCCGGCTCAAAGTATAGTTGCAATTAAATCAAACTTAATTGCTTTAACTTTATTCTCTAATATACTGCCTTCTCCAAAACATACTTGATTTTGGTCGTGAAAAGTGGATGAGAGCCTAACTGCATGCAGTTTCAAATTAGAAACCAATATCTCTTCGTGGCTAGGTAAACATAGAAAATGCATTTGAAGAGCTTAATGACTCTTCCTGAACATTTATTGGCCTCAGTTATTATTGGTCTAAAATGATAACTGATAAACAGTGCTGATTAAAAGATATTCTTAATACCCCAGGATCAATAGATTGGGGGATATTGTGTTTTACCTGTCTGTCTGTTTGATTGTTTGTATACTTTTACCTTTAACCTTTGCTGTAACTTTTGAGCCGTGAGAGATAGAGACTTAATATTTGGCATGCATACTCTGCTAATAAAGTCCTTTCAAATTATATAAGGTCGTTGACCTCATGACCTTGACTGTGACCTTTGACCTTCATTTCGTAATTTTCCTTAGTTTACAACTGCTTCAGTTTCTATCGTATTGAAGAAGTACAATATTTTGATGTTGCTCTCACATGTAAATATCGTATAATGTTACTCATGTACAGGTATTCTATGAAGAAGAACTAGATGTGCCACTTGTCCTGTTTGATGAAGTGTTGGATCATGTTTTGAGAATTGACAGAATTTTCCGTCAGCCGCAGGGACATGTACTGATGATAGGAGTCAGTGGTTCAGGAAAGACAACTCTGTCGAGATTTGTGGCTTGGATGAACGGACTTAGTACTTATCAAATTAAAGTGCACAATAAATACACAGCGTTTGATTTTGATGAGGATTTGAGAAATGTGTTACGCAGATCTGGATGCAGGGTAGGTATATATACTGGGTGCCAGTTTTATTGCATACTGATTGGGAAACAAGTAAAGAAAGTTAAGAATGTTAAAGACCTTTTGTTTTATTTTATGTAGTTTATATGTTGTTGCATTTTGCAGTATAAGGTTTTATATAACACTTATTAAATACACTCAACATCTCATCTAGAGTCAAGAAATTTTGTAAATAAAATCATTCCAAAATTAGAAAAAGAAAATGGCATTCTAATTACCAATCAATATGAAATTCTTGCGGAGGCAACAAGTTTTTATGAAAACCTATATTCTGCAAAGGAAAATACATATAATTATAATTTAGAAACTGAGTTAAGAGAATTTAATGTTCCGAGACTTTCGCATATCGAAGCAGATAAATTAGAGGGTAAGCTTAGTGCCAATGAAATTCTTAACGTATTAAAGAAAATGAAAAATAATAAAAGTCCAGGATCTGATGGTTTTACTGCAGAGTTTTTTAAATTTTTCTGGTTGCAACTGGGATCTTTAGTTGTTAACTCCCTTAATAATGGTTTTGAAACAGGGGAATTATCTATTACACAACGGGAAGGTATAATTACATGTATTCCTAAAGAAAATAAGCCTAAACATTACATGAAAAACTGGAGACCAATCACTCTTCTTAACATAGTATATAAATTGGGTTCAGGGGCAATAGCTAACAGAATCAAAACAGTGTTAGATAAATTAATAAGTAAAGAACAAACAGGTTTTATAGCCGGGAGGTATATTGGGGAAAATACACGCTTAATATATGACATAATGGATTATACAGAAAATCAGGATATACCAGGTCTTCTTTTATTTATTGACTTTGAAAAAGCCTTTGATTCTATATCATGGGAATTTTTGTACAAATGTTTGGATTTTTTTGGATTTGGAGATTATATTAAAAAATGGGTCAAGGTTTTCTATAATAATATAAAGTCTAGAGTGAACCAGGGAGGTAATTTATCACAATATTTTAATCCTGGCCGCGGCTGTAGACAAGGCGATCCGATATCACCGTATTTATTTATATTATGTGCAGAGATTCTTGCTATAAAAATGAGAAACAACCCTAAAATAAAAGGTATAACTGTTGATAGACTAGAATATAAAATATCTCAGTATGCAGATGATACGTCACTTATCCTTAATGGCAATGAAGAATCTTTATCAGAATCTCTTTTAACATTAAAATGGTTTGAAAATATTTCTGGTCTTAAAGTAAACTTTGAAAAAACTCAACTCATTTGGATAGGCAATAAAAAATTCAGTGATGATAATATGTGTAGGGACTGGAATCTTTTATGGGGAAAAACTAGGTTTAAGTTATTAGGGATAGAGTTTGATGTTAATTTGAATAATACTTGTGAATTAAATTATAGAGTAAGAATAGAGAAATTAAACTCCATTATTAATCAATGGCGAAAAAGAAAGCTTACTCCAATTGGATACATAACACTGATAAAAACACTTATGATTTCTCAGTTTAATCATTTGTTTTTGTCTTTGCCAAATCCATCAAGTAATATCCAAAATGAAATTAATAGGATACTTTATCAATTTTTGTGGCAGAAAAAACCTGATAAAATAGCAAGAAATATAATAACTAAACTAATTAGCGAGGGTGGTTTAAATATGATAGACCTTAATGCTTATATAATTGCACTCAAAACAAGAAGGATTCTTAATCAAGAAGGCATTTGGCAAAATCTTTTGTTTCATAAAATAAAATTTAACCTATTACTCGATTGTGGAACTGAATATATAAAGTATTGTATAAATAAGACTACTAATCAATTTTGGAAAGATGTTTTACAAGCATGGAAAACACTTGTAGATAAGCAAAAAATATATGATAACTTTTATTATAAGAATGAAAATCAGCTGGAGAAATTGATTCAAAGTGAAATATGGTTTAATGAAAATATAAAAATAGGGGGTAAAAGTGTATTGTATGGATTATGGTATGAAAAAAATATAAAATATGTGAATGATTTATTAAAAGAGAATGGTCAATTTTACACATATGATGAATTTCAACAAATTTTCAATATACCAGAGAGTAATTTCTTAGAATTTAATGGACTAATTGTGGCTATAAAGAAAATTTTCCAAAATAATGACCAAAAACCTGAGTCTAAATTTTGTGGACCATGGATTATTGATAAAATTAAATATATTATTAAAAATAGTTCAGGATCAAAGGATATGTATGAAATTATAAAACACAATTATGTTATACCAAAATCACAAAAAAAGTGGGAAAATATCTTCAATGATATTGACCAATCAGATTGGATATGTATTTATCAGAAACCGTTTAATTTAACTAAAGACACAAAACTTCTTTGGTTTCAATATAGAATAAATCATTTCTTTTTAACAACAAATTTGTCTGCTTACAAAATAGGAATTTATGAACGTCCTTTATGTACTTTTTGTAATAAAGAAGAAGAAATAATTACTCATCTTTTATGGGAATGTGAACACATACAATACTTTTTGAAAAGTATTGAGAATTGGTTATTTCAATTTTCAATAGATTTGAATTTAGTCAAGAAAAATGTTATTCTTGGAATAGGTAAATTATCAAAAATAAATGATTTAATGTTATTATATATAAAATATCATATTTATACAATGAAATGTGATAAGACTTTGCCTACTTTAATCTCTGTAAAATTATTGCTTAAGAAAATATATTTTATTCATCACTATATTGCTGTCAAACAACAACATCTTGAGGTATTTTATAGCAATTTTGAAAAATGGAAACTGGCATTAAAGATATAGATACATGTATACAATGATATACAATTAGTTTTATCTGTTTTAGCTAATTCTCTCTCTCTCTCTTTCTCTCTCTCTCTCTCTCTCTTAATCTGCAGTACTATATTAGCAGATAAAAAACCAAATTCAAGGTCGTGACTTGCTTTATAGATATTGTAATACAACATGTATTACATTTATTATATTATTAGGATATGTATGATGTATGTCATATGAATATTCACTGTATATTGATAATGTATAATATATGTTTACAATGTATATGTTAATTGATGAATTTGGAATAAAAAAAAAAAAAAAAAAAAAAAAAAATACACTCAACATAATGTAATTGACCATTATATGAGATAAAAGTCGAATTCTCATAGACTTGAAGCAAATTTTATACACCTATTGAAAGATTTAGTTGCCTTTGGATGTTTTGGTGGTGCTTTTCCTAGACGAAATACTTGATATTGAAATACATTTTAATTTGGTATTAACTATTCACACATTCATATTTATCCATACAGAATTTGACCTGTATTATGAACTTTTTTTTTATATAGTTTGATTACAATTTTCAGGGTGAGAAGATAGCATTTATAATGGATGAGTCAAATGTACTTGACTCTGGATTCTTGGAGAGAATGAACACACTGCTGGCTAATGGAGAGGTACCAGGGCTGTTTGAAGGGGATGAATACACCACCTTGATGACTCAGTGTAAAGAGGGAGCACAGAGAGAAGGTCTCATGTTAGACTCCGGAGAAGAACTCTATAAATGGTTCACAGAACAGGTGGGTTTGTGGTAGTAGATACCACTGTTATCAGTATCTCCCCTGTTCACAGTGTTCCTTGGAATGCCGTACTCTAGTTTTATGGAGCTGATGGGCATGGCACTGTCAGTAGCTTTCCGTGGGATCCAGGGTTCAAGACCAGTGGTCATCAGTGTCATATATTCCAGAATGCTTTGGTAAAAACCAATGCCGTATGTTATGGTAGATGTTGACAATTATAAGATCCTTTACAGCTTTTGATAGGTTCAATGCATGGGTATTAAGCCCTCTACAATAAGTTGAGCAGATGCGGTCGTTGTGTAAGTGAAATTATTTTTGAATGGCGTACAATATTAATCAAGCACATAACAATCTATCTGTTGCAAAGATTCTAATGAGATATACAAGAGTTAAAGAAACAGAAAAGTTTGTCTTTATAGTATGATGATTGAATATTGTTTTATGTCTGTATTATGATGAACACACCCTGATCTTTATACTATGATGAATACATTCTGTTCTTAATACTATGATGAATGCACTTTGGTATTTAAGCTTTGATAAATACATTCTGTTCTTTATACTATGATTAATATATTCTGGTCTTTATACTATGATGAACACACTCTGGTCTTTATACTATGATTAATACACTCTGGTGTTTATAATATGATGAATACACTCTGGTCTTTATAGTATGATGAATACACTCTGGTCTTCATACTATGATGAATGCACTCTGGTCTTTATACTATAATGAACACACTATGGTCTTTATAATATGATGAATACACTTTGGCCTTTATACTGTGATGAATGCACTCTGGTCTTTATAGTATGATGAATACACTCTGGTCTGTATATTATGATGAATACACTCTGGTGTTTACATTCCAGGTAACTAGGAACCTCCATGTAGTGTTCACAATGAATCCCTCTTCTGAGGGCCTGAAGGACAGAGCCTCCACATCACCTGCTCTCTTCAACAGGTCTGCTATACTATAAACATGTTACCTTTACACAAGGCGTGAAAAAATATCACTTTGGTGTTTTATATGTACTATGCAAAAAATGTTTCCTATGTACTTCAGACACATTGTTTAATGTTTATGCGTTGCTTTTAAAGTTTGCAAACGACTTCATTTTTATGGTTGAATGAATATACATGTATGTAATGACCTCATAATCCCCAATCAGTTATGCTTTTATTTTTTTTTTTATGTACATGTTTTTTTTCAACCCTTTTTATATTTTTTTCTACAGATGTGTGTTGAATTGGTTTGGAGATTGGTCGACCGGAGCTTTGTATCAAGTAGGACGTGAGTTCACCATCAAAGTTGATCTGGAGAAAGGAGATGTAAGTGTGTCGTCTTCATACCTTGGTATTGTATTTATATATTATGTATAGTTACCAATCATGGGTCCAATTCCCTGTTTGCACCAATATATTTCGGAGTTTGGTATATTTCTGTTTTTATGTAGCTGTATATTTGGAAATTTATTGATAGCCCTGTAACACCCTAACAAACCGGGTCATATTTGTCAAGTTTTATCATTCATTACACATAAAAGTCAACATTTAAAAAGTATGTCCGTAAAAATTCAGCAAAATAAGGAAAATTTTGTATGACCCATTTATATATTCATACATTAGTATCGTCTTTGAATCCTTAGATTCATTATGTTTGATGAATATCTGTGCTTGTTTTTCAGTACATTGCACCAAGCAATATTCCGGCCATGCATGTTCTACCATCCCCTCCATCGCACAGAGATGTGGTCATCAATGCCTTTGTCTTTGTCCACTTGGCTCTACATCAGGCCAACACACGTGTGGCCAAACGTGGAGGCAGAACCACTGCAGTGACCCCGCGACACTATCTGGATTTCATAAACCACTTTGTAAGGCTTTGTATTTCATCATTGAGTTTTATATTTCATTACAGGTTTTTTTTTCAATTTATATTGCATATATCTGATGCATTTTGTCTTTGGTTAAATCAATGAAATATTTTGTAAATATTGAATAATGTTTGGATAACCTTAGCTTTTATGTAATCTTCTATTTCATTATATAGTGAGCATAAATATCTTCATTCTGCTGTAGTGTGGGAATGTGGGGGTAGGGATTATAGACTTTGGTTGTGATACAGGCATTCTGGCATTGATTTACAACTTGCAAACCTGTAAAGGAGATTATTATGTCCTGCCTACACGTCACGATATATTTAACTTTAAATTGACCAAATTGTAAATATTGCATATTATAAATATAGGTTTAGCTGTTGATATTGAAGTTTTTGGACTTGTTTATTTTTTTGTTAGGTTATTTGTTATCTGTTACATTACTTGACCATCCATTGATGTGGTAGAAATTTGAAATTTTGCGTTTGCCTTATATACATTGGTGCTACATATGTAAATATTGACGTATTGTTTGAATGTAGGCCAAGTTGTACAACGAGAAGAGATCTGACTTAGAGGAACAACAGCTCCATCTTAATATTGGTCTACAGAAAATACGGGAAACTGTAGAACAGGTGGAGGAACTTCAGAAATCCCTGTCTGTCAAACGTATAGAACTAGAGGAGAAGAATGCTGCAGCTAATGCTAAGCTGAAACAAATGGTAACAGATAGCATGATCTTTATGCCTTTGATCACATGTGTTCATTCTGTGTTTTATGGTTACACTGTCTTTTATGATTACACTGTCTTTTATGATTACACTGTGTTTCATGTATCCATATTTCCTTTATTATCCACTCTGCAACTTGATATCATTTCTGCCATGTATTGGTAGGTGTCCATGTGTCTAAAACCTTGGGGAAATCAATAGAAGATAATTTAGTAGGATCTGCAAGCTTTACTCAAATGTTTGTTTCAAAGAAAATTTGAACTGTATACATTTTCAGAGTTAGAGTTTAAAGGTCAAGGTTATTATGGGCATGCATTGAAAAACTTTTTTGAAAGGGTTACTCCTCTGAGCATTGCCTTTGTTATACATTGATCTGTTCATTAGATACTGCATTCTGTGCTTGTTACAGCAGGATTCACCGTCCCTAAGTTCTAATCAATGGCTGTGATAATACATATACGGTACATAGGAATGATTGTCATGCTGATGTATGACCAATGACGTATCACAAACCCCTACCGTCATCGTTTCGCACCAAGTTTTGGTTTCACTACAGAAAGCATATGTATGATATCGGTTCAGAAGCATTGAAATGTAGAACCTAACAGTGATCATCAAAAACTTGTATTTAGATATGCATCAATCATCATTTTACAGATTAAAGATCAGCAAGAAGCTGAACAGAAGAAGGTCATGTCACAGGAGATCCAGGAAGCCCTCATCAAGCAGACCAAGGTCATCTCAGAGAAACAGAAGGATGTCAAGGCCGATTTGGCTGGAGTAGAGCCGGCTGTTATTGAGGCTCAGCAAGGTATCTCTATCAATGTCAGGACTTCTAATACTTACGTGAAAACTGAAAATTAAATGTTACTGCTCTTTAATTCATATGAAATAGATCTTAAATTAAGGCAAAACAAAATTAATGTTTAGTTTCTCAGGCACTTTTATCAATTTTTGATGAGGCGGGGGAGGCATTTGTTTTGGGTCAACTTTTACACGGTTGAATATAGATGTCAGTTGAAGAGAAAAGAAAAATTAAATCTGAAAATGGGGAAAAAATGAACAGGGAAGATTTGGAAAACCATGTATATAAATTTCATTCGCGGTGCCAAGTTTACTTATGTGGTGGTGCCAGAGAAAGTAAATTTAAATTTCATTTGGCCTATACAATGAAATGTTATATAGAATTATAAACTTCAAATATTACACTCACTTCATTCAGCTTTCACTACCAATTCCGTACTTCATAGCACCACAATTGATTTTTCTCAAATTTTCTGTATGTTTATAAATTGGAAAGAAACAGTTTCAATATATTTGCATACCAAGTATGGCCATAAGATGGACTGTAGGAATAGAATGTTGTCTGTAAATACATGTTGTATGGTCAAATCAGATGAGTGACACTGATATACATGTATAATGATTTATTTTTCGTGTGAAATTTATCCTTTTATCTTTGTAATTTATTCATCCAATCATCCAGTCTGAAAGATTCATTTATATAAATACATTTGATATATTCAGAGATTGCAAAATATTTTTATTCTGATTATAGAAAAGTATTATACTTACCAGTGTTTGCAAAATTACAGCAGGATAGGTGTAACTATGCCATTAGATAATCTATGGAAATTTCTTGGAATGGAGGGGGTGGTTCTGAGAAATAGGACATTCTGTTTGGTATTTTTGTTTGATCGTATTTATAAATTAATGTACACTATGAGTTTGTATGTGGATAATTCTTTTTATTAATGGAATGATGTAATGCAGACTTGGTAAATTTAAATAAAAAGTATTGTCTGTAGAAACTGAATGAAAAAAGACTTTTTTCTTAGATATTGCACATATATGTAGTAGTTTCAATGTCATAATTTTTTGCAGAAGTATCATTTAATTGTTTTTTACTGGTAGTAATGTGTTTAGTGGTTTTTTTTTCTTTGATTTCTTTATTTTAGAGATTTTTGTTTCTAATTTTGCTACATATTATAATATTTTATCATAGTTTTTAAGTGTTTGTCATTCAGTGTTGCTGTTTTTAAACTCAGAAAGAAACTAGATATAAATGTACAGAGTATATATTATTGAGTCATGATGACCCACTGACTTTTGACCCCTTGACCCTTTTATAAAAACTGTAGAGCTATTTTATTATTTACTTTGAAGCCCAAGGAATTTTTCCAAGGGTAATGTTTCAGATTTTCTGTATCTTTTTACACAGAGATAAAGATGTAATCTATTATAGTGCTAACAACTAATACCTCCAACTAATGATAGAGTTTCTAACTCTGTTTCTTGTACACTAAATTTTACTTCTCTTTACACTTTCCCAGCTTTTATAATATTTTTGAAAATTATCTGATCTATTTATCAGTTATCATTTATCTTAATTTCAACCACTTACAAGTGAGGGTCAAGTATCAAATGAATCATTAGTAACTCTCTTCTCTCAATATAATCACAGAAAAACTTTAAAACACAGAGCAAGATAAGGTCTTGACAAATCTTACACAAGGCTTGAGGAAACATCTTTTCTTACATATAATGTTTTTAAAATTATCATTGGGTGTAGAAAAAAAATCTTATAGACATACTATGTAAGTGTAGCTCTGCAGTTAGTATAAAGGGAAGAATACTTAAGTCTTTTGAAAGAAAACAGTACAAAGGGAAATATATTTTTGAGTTTTGAAAAGAAATTCCTTGCAAAGCTATCTGCACAAAACCTTCTCTCTCAAAGTGCACACTAATAGCACAGTAGTTAAAAGCACTTCACCTGAAAGAGAATTACACTTCAGTTGTAATTTACGCTATGAATCAGCAACTCCTAGCATTAAGACAGCAACATTGAGCTTGTTACGTAGTAATTTTAGCATGTTCTGTGACGCTTGTTTTCCTTTCCTCATTAGCTGTGAAGTCCATCAAGAAGCAACACTTGGTCGAAGTCAAATCACTTCCTAACCCCCCTCTCCTTGTCAAAATGGCTATCGAATCTATCTGCACTCTACTTGGAGAAAACGACCTTGAATGGAAAACTCTGAGAGGCGTTATCATGAAAGAAAACTTTATTTCTACCATTATTAACTTTACGACAGATGATATATCGTAAGTGGCATTTGACCTTTGCTCAAGAGCTGGTGAGTTGCTGGGAGATATTGGAAGTTAAGTTGCATACGGATATTAAATTAGATTTGATTTTAGGATTTGACTATGATTTGTGATTCAGTAATTACTTTTCACAAACAACAGATTAGCTGTCTTTGCAACGGAGATTGAAATTCAGATAAATGCAAAAAAACTTCTGTTACCCCAGCAAGTTACACAGTCTTGTATTAACATGTTTTTGAGTTAAGTCTTTTAATTATTAGCGGTGAAGGGTATAAAGAAGAAAGATCTTACCGAGATTCGCTCTATGGGGAATCCCCCAGCCGCAGTTAAACTAACACTAGAAGCGATCTGTCTCCTTTTGGGAGAGCATGCACCAGACTGGAAGACAATTCGAGCTGTCATAATGAAAGACAGTTTTGTACCCAGCATTGTAAACATGCAGACGGCAGATATTACGTGAGTTCATGTATATTGTGTGTTGTATTCTAAGATATAAATTTGGATCTATCAGGTTATTCCAGCATGTTTATCTTTACAATACGTTTTCTTTAATTGAAATGAATCAAATTCAACATCTTACTTTTGGTAAAGGGAGTTCATAGAGGTATTCGTATATACGCCGGGTAAGTTGTACTGCATTCTGAAATATTTACAAGTCTAGGAAACGCAGATGCGAAATCCAAAAGTTTACGATGTAATTTTATGTTGCATGCAAAACAGAGCAACATGGTGATCGCTTTGATCGTCATCTGTCAAGTAAAAGTTACTTTAAAAATGAATAGCAAGCAACGCATGGTCCTTCAAACACTACTTAATTTCAGTAAACAAATAATAAGATAGATAAAGAAATATGTAAATCGCTCAGCAATGTAGATGCTAAACATAATAACAGAAATGTTGTTAACCTTGAGCATGACGAGACTTGTGAATAATTAATGTAAACAGTTATTAATCAATTAGATTCACAAACATTTTAAAAGTATTGTGTAAAAGAAAACTTTACAGCTGTATGACCAAGGAATATTGCTCTTAATACCAACATCCAAGTTTACCATGAAAATAATAATGTTCTCATTTGATGAAAATGTAGCAGCTCGTCACATTTTAGGACCATCGGCATTTTTTCCAAGCATTAATTTGGATTATGACTTTAAACTTGATATTATTATTCTTACCACGCTTTCTTGTAGAGATGAAATAAGAACCAAGATGAAAAGTAAATATTTGTCCAATGCTGAATACAACTATGAAAAAGTCAACAGGGCTAGTTTAGCTTGTGGACCCATGGTGAAATGGGCTATAGCACAGGTAATGTAATGCATCAGGGCCAGTATAAGTTGTGGACCTATGGTGATATGGGCCATAGCATAGGTAATGTAATGCAACAGGGCCAGTTCACCACATGAACCTTGTGAGTGTCGTTCAGTGGAGTATTTGTGTTACCTGCAAAGTGCAAGGATATTCTGGGGTCTCTTTGCATGTTGTCTGTCCATCTAAGTTACCTACATCTTTGCAGGTGACACATTTGTTTGTATGAATATTACACTGAAGTTAATCAAGTAATATATGTATTTGTTATGTTACCAGTGAATCAAAATAATTTTCAGGGATCAGCTAGTCTAGCCTTTGTTTGTTTTTCTTGGTAAGAATCACATTTTTCAAAAAAAAAAAAAAAGGAAATTGTAGACATCATATTTTGTGTTCCTATAATCACTCGTATTAAAGTAAATCAGTCTTAGTATATAATCAAACCTATCAATAGCTTGTAACTTTTGTTACCTGATAGCAAATTCATGTAATTCATGCAAACATGTATAGTAAATTCAACAAAAATCATACACATAACATTTCCTTTTAAGCAAAGGCAGAATATTTGTTACAGAAAGCTATACTGATAAATCTAAGATATCATAATTGACTATGATGTCAGTTAAATTCTTGTGGATTTTCCAGATCAACTATGCCGACATGCTGAAGAGGATTGAGCCGTTGCGAAATGAGTTGAAAGCTCTGGAGGGTCAGGCAAAGGAGAATCGGCAGAAAGCAGACGAGGTCAATAGAGTGATTGACGACCTGGAGAAGAGTATCTCAAAGTATAAAGAGGAGTATGCGGTGCTGATCAGTGAGGCACAGGCCATCAAGACAAATCTGGCAACAGTTGAGGCAAAGGTATGCTTGTTTTTGATACCGTTGAAATTAAAAGTGAGACAAGGTATAATTTCACAAGGTACAGAGTACAGAAGTATGACGTACCATAAATCACTTTTCTTTCATGTGACTCTGTTTTCTCATTTTGGACATATTTGTGAGACATAATTTTCTCGAGAAGTCATACACATGATACAGTTTAATCAGGTCAAGGGCAGTGATGAAATTGATGACATTAATTTTGAGCGCAGCGATACTTGTGAAATTACGCTGAAATGAAGTCCTTGCACACAAAAAGTGTTTTACAGCATTGTGTAAGGGGGATTCCACGGACATCTAAATATGAAATATTTTCTGGTGTGTAGGTATCGAGGAGTGTAGCTCTGCTGAACAGTTTGGGTAATGAGAAACATCGTTGGGAAGCCACCAGTGAAACCTTCAAATCCCAGATGTCTACAATTATAGGAGATGTTCTATTATCATCTGCCTTCATGGCCTATGCTGGTAAGAACTTGGGCTGCTTCTGTAAATAAACAACAAAAACATATGTCTGCCATATAATTTCGTAGTTTTTTTTCAGGCACTCATTTGCCACTCAACACTCTGTCCATCACCATAAAGGTGAAATGAACTTGGTGTGGCATTAAACAAACATAAAAGTAAAAACTTCTATCTTTAGTATGAAGCCAGCTTAACTTGATCCCTGACAGGTGCTTTGCTCATGACCAAGAAGTCCTGGGTTCGAGTCTCACCAGTGAATTGTCCATGTCCTGACATTCAGATGAGACCGTAAAAATCGATGTCCTGTGTCGTGGTAAATGTGACATATAAAAGATCCCTCTTTCACGTCTGTTAGTCTGTTTGTGGCATAAAACTTGTAGACTGTGTTAGAGCTTGATATTTTTTATGTATGTTTCTTGTGACAATATCTTTTGTTAACAACATGATCTTTTACCTTGGACCTACTTTTCAAAAACATGATCAGCTGTCCAGGAACATCAGTGATTCACAAACACATCGTGTTGTAGAGCTGTATATACATATGTATTTTTCTCAATAATTAAATATTCTTTAAATTTTAATAGGTTACTTTGATCAACAAATGAGAAAAAATTTATTCACCACCTGGTCGTCTCATTTGCTTCAAGCCCAGGTTACCTACAGAAATGATCTAGCCAGAGTCGAGGTAAATGCCTCTTTCTTTACCAACTTTGTTTTAGAGTATCTTTCATAATACAATATTGTTTTTGATTTTGGACAAATTTTACATGTAGTGTAAGTAATGATATATAATGGTACATGTATTTATTTTTGAGAGAATAATACTTTAGCAGAGCAAGCACTCTTAATTATATGCTCATTTATGACTCTGCTAATTTGTCATAAAGCTCTTTTCAAAAAGTTTTTTCTAAAATTTATATGATCCAGAACAAGTAAAGACACACTTTGTGTTTATTTGTTCTAGATCACGTTGAGCATGTGTTTACTTGTTCTATATCATATAGATCATAGCAAAAGATATTGAAAGTATATATATATATTTTTTTAAATACATATACCTGAGTGTATAGATATGATAAATTATCGTTGCAGTACCTATCCAATGCTGATGAGAGACTGCGCTGGCATGCCAACACCCTTCCTGCCGATGATCTCTGCACAGAGAATGCTATAATGCTGAAACGCTTCAACAGATATCCACTGATCATTGACCCCTCAGGACAGGCTACAGAGTTCATCATGAATGAATACAAAACCAAGAATATTACCAAAACTAGGTCAGGACTAAAAATAACTGGTTCATGTAAACATACAAATAAAACCTAACAGTGAAAAATGAAAAAGGAAGGACTGATTCTTATATGCCTTATAAAGATGTTGTTATAACTAAGTGATGTTTTATGTTTAGTCATGAGTTTTATTTCTTATATTCTTAATTCCAGTTTCCTTGATGATGCCTTCAGGAAAAATCTAGAGAGTGCCCTCAGATTTGGAAATCCTTTGCTTGTGCAGGTGAAGTTTGGTGAAATCTAGTAGAAAAGTTGTTTTGTTGTTATTTTCAAAAGTGAATTAAATTTCATGATTATTTTTATACTTATAACTACTAATTTATCTTCAGGATGTTTTTATACTTATAACTACTAATTTATCTTCAGGATGTTGAAAGTTACGACCCGATTTTGAATCCAATTTTGAATCGTGAACTCCGTAGGACAGGTGGACGTGTCCTTATCACCCTCGGAGACCAGGACATTGATCTTTCACCATCCTTCACCATCTTCCTTTCTACAAGGGATCCCAATGTAAGTAAAATTAAGTGTATATTTCGTATATGTGGAGTAAGTCTTGTCTTTCCTTTTCAAATAAGCTGTGGTTAATACTTTGTATGGTTTACTGATTTATAAGCATGTAGACAATTATGTCTACTGAGGGTTTGTAGAATACATCGAGTTAATTGAACTCCTTCATCTGTATACAAATTGACTACCATTGGGTAGGTCAAAGTTACCTGAAGATTGCATTATTGTGGTGGAACTATATATTATATGGAGTTTCTGTATTTACTTATTTAGTAATTATCATATTGAAACTGTTTAAAAAGAATATGCTGTAGAACTAGATGCAGTATAAGACAAATGATTTTTACACATGAAATATGCTTATAGATATTTATATCCTTGTGTTTTCTCTAGTTTCCTTTATGTATTGTTGATTCTGTATTGTAGATTGAGTTTCCACCAGATCTCTGTTCTCGTGTGACCTTTGTGAACTTCACTGTGACCAGAGGAAGCTTGCAGGATCAGTGCTTGAATCAAGTACTGAAGGCTGAACGACCAGACGTTGACAAGAAAAGATCTGACTTACTCAAATTACAAGGTTAGGAAATTCATCCTTAGCATTCTCATTTTTAAGTGCAAGTTTCTATATCTGAATTGTTAAAGATATGTGTTAGAGTTGTGTGCCCCCGGATAGAAAACTGAGTCATACATGTACTGCATTTGATTTGTTTAAACCACAAGAGTTGTGGATTTAAAATTTAGCATGAATATGGTTTGAAGACGTTTTCCTCATGCTTTTTCATTAATCTTTCAGGAGAATTCCAGTTGAGGTTGCGACAGTTGGAGAAATCTCTCCTACAAGCTCTGAACGAGTCGAAGGGTAAGATCCTGGATGATGACAGCATCATCAGCCACTTGGAGACACTGAAGAAAGAAGCAGCAGATATTGCCAGTAAGGTGGAGGAGACAGATGTGGTGATGGCAGAGGTGGAAAGCGTTTCCCAGCAGTACGTACCCCTGGCTCAGAGCTGTAGCAGTATCTACTTCACTCTAGAGGGTCTACAACAGGTAGGCTGCTGTTGTTTCATCTTACATACAAGATTCCAATAGATATTGTGTGTATGATCAGGTTTGTCTAAGGGTATATGTATCCATGTATAAGCAAGATAGTAGTATGGGGGCAGGTTCATCTAAGGGTATATGTAAATATGCAAGGTAGCAGTTTGGAATTATTTCAGCATTAATTATAGACTGAGGAAGATGATGATATCCTTTCAGCATCTGTAGATTGAAGATAATGATATCCGTCACAATATAATGTTTAAATGTAGGTAAGGTTTAAATGTAGTATATCTGAATCATTTTTACTTAAATTTCATCATTTTGCAACAAGTTGCAGAGAGGATATAACATCATTTCTTTGCATCCATGTGTGTGTATATGGAGGGATGGGGGGAGGGGTGGTTACCAGTATCTTGGGAACCTGATAAAAGTCTAATTACTCAAAGTAAAATAATCAGATTTTCCACAAATGTATCTTATAGGAAAGAATGAACCCAACTATTATCAGTGTTAGAGGACAAAGGTCAGTCATTATGGACATACAATGGGAAATATTGTTGCAAAATCTCTGTTGAGCAGTACACTTGTCGAATTGTATCCTTAGTCAGAATGACCTGAGGACTACAAGCTGTTGGCCATATGATCATGTCATTCAATGTCTTTCCAGTCATCTACTCCTTTTTCAGCAATGTTACCAAATTGCTACCACCCGGAAGCATCAGTGTTTCACGAACATTTCTCATTTTTGTTTTCAGGTACACTTCCTGTATAATCACTCCCTACAGTTCTTCCTGGAGATTTTCCACTCTGTGTTGAGCAGCAGTCGACTGAATAGTGTTAAGGAGTACGCCTCCAGGCTGTCCATTATCACCAGTGACCTCTTCCAGGTGAGGAACGCCATATGATCGATCGCCATTTCTTACATATAAAATACGAAAATGTAATAGTACTTGCTGCAAGTCTTTGTGTGGTGGTCATAGCTTGTTGGTTCACTTGATGCATTTGTTACTGGAAAATTACTGGCTAGACCACTGAATTTTCAATTTTGTATTCTTAGACAAGGCTCTTTTTTTAGTGGTAATGGCTTCAGGCAGGAAGTTATCCTACTATGGACTGATAGGATGACAAGGGGGATGCTGACTCTCATCTGCCTAGCACTACAGAAACATAGTACAAGATCTTGCAAGCCATCATGATTTATTGAAGGATTTAAATTTGTGTATTGTGTGACAAAAAATCTAAGCAAAACCTTTCATCTAACTCATTAACATATCTATATTCTTCAGCAGTTTTATGTTCTTTTCTAATGTTCCTTTATATAATGATATTTCCTAGTAAATTAATGTGCGTTATTGATCTTTTAGGATACTTTCTGTCGTGTTGGACGTGGAATGTTGCATCAGGATAGGATCACATTTGCCATACAACTTTGCCGTATTCACCTGAAAGGCATGCAAAGGTATTAGGTTACAGATTATTCCATAGTGTCAAAACATATCAAACCCTGCCCCCAAAGTCTCTTTTACACTGGAACATTTTCCGCTATTTGATATCTGCTACATTCATCTAGATTCCCTCTGTAAAATATTGTTGGTGAGAAGCCCAGGTTGTAGAAAATCTAATACAGTCAGATAATTTGTAGTTGTCTCATTGTTTTGAAGTGTTTTACATTCATTTTCTCTTACAGACTTTTAAAATACAGTACTCTATTCATTGGGATATTTATGACTGATTTTTTCACGCATGCATTTGCCATATAGGAGAAATATTTCTAATATTTCATCTATACAGCCCATTATGTATTTAATATCAGAGTATCAAATGAATATAATTTCAAAAAACCTAAAGCTTTACTTCATTTCTTTACAAATTTCAGTGAATCAACCTATGATACGGAATTTAACATGTTCCTTAGAAGTCAAGAGGCCATGATGGAGAAAGTGAATTTAGGTATCAAGGGCCTGACTCCTCAGCAGGAGACAGCAGTCGTCCGACTGAGTAAACAGAAAAAATTCAAGGGCATTATATCTGCCCTCAAAGGAAATGATGTAAGTGCAAATATATGAAGCATGAAGTGTTGATTTGAAACTTCAGAGAGAAGTTCTCAAAGGAATAACAAGTTGATGTGGTCTAGTGGATAAGGTGCTCGGCTTGTGATCGAGAGGTCCCAGGTTCGACTCCCGCCCTGGGCGCCGCGGTGTTCTGTCTTTTGGATGAGACAGTAAAAACTGAGGTGTGGCATGTAAAAGTTCCCTCACTGATTCAGGTGGGTGTGTTGCAAAGGTCTAAATTTGTATGCAGTGCATCAGGCAGATGCTGTTACCATATACATGAAATAATTGTGGAGTAACATAAAATAATATTCAGTCAATCAATCAAAGAAGTAACAATTAATAAGTATTAGATCATGGCCTTTTAAACAGTGTATTGTCTAAGACCATGCAAAACTGTGACATCTGACACAAAATTTATACAATGACACCGAGTATGGTCAGAAAGTGGTAGTATTTCTGCTCTCATTTTGGGAAATACCACAAGCTCTAATACAACAACACACAGTAATGCGTATCTCAAGATGATTTGCCAATCAGTAAAGCATTTGTCTTATGACTGAGAAGTCTTGGTGGTTCATCAGTTTTACTCTCAGCAGGGATAGCAAAACTTGAGTTTCTATGTCAACTTAAGTTTATACTGTAAATGATCCCCGCTTTGGCTAGGTCCATTACATAGTACATGTACTAAATTATTGCGTAATGCATCAGACATGCCGTCACCATAGGAATAAAAGAATCAGGGCTTAAACGAGAAACACGCAAAAAAAGGAAATATTGAGAAGATTTGTTTCCCCAACAATTGTAGATGAGTACATTAGAATCCCAGTTTTGATAATTGACTTTGATGTGAATGAAATTATGGAAATCATTTCATTTTATTACAGAAGCTGCAGTCATGGCTGGAAAGCGCTACACCAGAGCAGGATGTTCTTCAGCTGTGGGAAGAAGATAAGCCAATAAGTAAGAGTTTGACCTATTATTGTCATTCATTCATTCATTCATTTATTCATTCATTCATTCATTATCCTATAGTGTGCAGGAGCAGTGTTACATATGAACACTTGCTATCAGTTGTAGATTTCTAAAATCATGTCACATACTATCCTCTTTTACATCCTCTTGTGCATTAGTTTGTGTATCAGTTTGTAATACTGATTGAATCTTGCAGGTGCTATAGCTAAGTCAGTAAATGGTTTGCTGGTAATCCAAGCCTTGCGTCCTGACCGAATCACCTCCATGGCCAGGGTGTTTGTGGAGAATGTACTGGGAAGTAACTTCCTACATACAGCAGAAAAGGAGCTGAATCTAGCCAATATTGTGGAAAATGAGGTAAGGATAAATATTTTGAGCTCTGTCATGGGTTTACCAGTACACAAGGTCAAAGAAAGGGTCAGGAACTATGACATCAGAGAATTGTCAATGTATGACAAATCAAAAGTGTTTGCCTTTGACATATAGATATTTAGTACTTATATATACATCCACATGAAAATATAAACTGGTGTAAGAATGAAAAAATGTTTAGGTCAGTTTGGTTTTAATGTAATTAATTTGTCAGTTTGTGTATAAGGGGTAAATCATCTTTCATTATATGTTGAAATTATTCCCATTGGAGTGAGATATTCTTTCTCTGACATCCAACACTAAATTATATCTTAACGCTAGAATAAATATCTGAATAATCTTCAATGTAAACGTAAAGGAAATACTGCCTGTATATTAAATAGGCATTAAATGGAGTGAATATAAATTCTCAAGTACCTCTTGTGTATATCATTTCCAGATTAAGGCGTCTACACCAATCTTGATGTGTTCGGTACCTGGATACGATGCCAGTGGATCTGTGGATGACCTAGCAACCGAACTCAGCAAGCAGATGACGTCCATTGCTATTGGTATGCTTAATTTACCTAACTAATACATGTGTTCTATTGTTACACCTTACATGTGTTCTATTGTTACACCTTACATGTGTTCTATTGTTACACCTTACATGTGTTCTATTGTTACACCTTACATGTGTTCTATTGTTACACCTTATAGACTTTGTTCTGATGAAATCCAGGGATTATCTATCTCTTTATCAATATTTGATTATTTCGTTTGTTTCTGAATTAAAAAATAAAAGAAACAAAGAAAAAAAAAAAGATACCATTCTTGAGCAAGCATTTGGAAAGATAAAATGCAAAAATGTTACAGATCAGATCTAAAAAAAAACCAAGAAAGAAAAAGTATTAGATTGCTTAGACTTCTATTAAAATGATCAGACCTGGTATTTTGAAAATTGTTCATCGAGTTTTAAAGTCTGTATTGATTGTTGAATGTATTCTGTATGTGATCAGGTTCTGTTGAATGTATTCTGTATGTGATCAGGTTCTGTTGAATGTATTCTGTATGTGATCAGGTTCTGCGGAAGGGTTCACTCAGGCAGATAAAGTGATCAACTCCTCCAGTAAATCAGGTCGCTGGGTCATGCTGAAGAATGTTCACTTGGCTCCGTCATGGCTGGTACAGCTGGAGAAGAAGCTTCACAGTCTGACTCCACATCCAAACTTCAGACTCTTCCTCACCATGGAGATCAATCCCAAGGTAAACATTCCAGCCTTTTCTATATTCATCAACTACTTGTATGTTGATCATCTACAAGGAAACTGGTCTTTGATGCTGTCAGTGATCAAAGTGATTTTTGTGCCTACTTACTTATACTAATTAGATAATGTGTGTTTTTCGTGTAATAAATGACAAGCTTTCTTTCCAGATTCCAACCAATCTACTGCGAGCTGGTAGAATGTTTGTATTTGAACCGCCACCAGGTGTGTCAGCCAATCTTTCTCGTACATTCAGTACCGTTCCTGCATCAAGAATGTGCAAGGTACACATTTTCCTGTCAATTGTAATGTGTTCAATCTTTTTTCCGAAAAGTGTAGAAATTTTTATAGCACCTCAAATTTTCTATTACTATGGGGTACAAATATTTTCATAAAATTGGAGACATTTAAATTTTAAGAAGTGAGATCTTTAGACAGCAAATTTGTAAGTGTAATTGTTATGTATCTAGTACATGTACCGTCTTTATCTTTTATGACAAACTGATGTTGCTAACTTACTCCTGTTCATGTCTCAAATTTAAGGCACCAAACGAGAGATCGAGATTGTACTTCCTCCTGGCTTGGTTCCATGCGATAGTACAAGAGAGAATGAGGTACACTCCATTAGGCTGGGCAAAGAAATATGAATTTACGGAGTCCGATCTGAAAGTCGCCTGTGACATGCTGGACACATGGATAGAGTCGGTAGCAATGGTAAGAGGGATCTAGTCTCGTAATGTCTTGTAATTTTCGACTGCTTTATGCTTCGATTGAGGACAAGAAATGTGTTTGACTTGACCATCAGTATGAGTAATCTGAGAACTATATTTGTTATTTGTAAGTAGAAACTGTTTCAAGACAAATCAAGAAAAAAGATTTTTTATGAGGTATTTTTCTTTGTGTTTAGGGTCGTACCAACCTTCCCCCTGAAAAGGTACCATGGGATGCCATTAAAACACTCCTGTCACAGTGTATCTATGGCGGCAAGATCGACAACGACTTTGATCAGGTAAGACAATAGATTGAATGAATTGGTTTCAAATCCTAGAAAGTTAGCTTTTAAATGAAATACAAAATTTCTTTCGTATCTTAGGGAAGCATAGTTTATCTCAAACATTCAGGATATAATTGCATGATTAAAAGGCAAAGAAATACAGTGTTTCTTGAAATATAATTTGTTTGTTTCTTTTGACAGCGATTATTGACAACTTTCATTCAGAAGTTGTTCACTCCAAAGAGTTTTGAAGGAGATTTCACCTTGGTGAATGATATTGATGGCCATGGAAAGAAAATCTTGATGCCCGATGGTGTGCAGTAAGTAATGCACAAGTCATTTATGAATATGAAAAGTGAAAGTGTATATACAAGTTTTTGTTTTAGTATGATGGGTGTATGTATACTAGTTTTGGTTTTAGTATGATGTGTAAATGTATACATGTTTTGTTTTAGTATGATGCGTGTATGTATACATGTTTTGGTTTTAGTATGATGCGTGTATGTATACATGTTTTTGTTTTATCAAGGTGTGTGTATGTATACATGTTTTTGTTATACATTGCTCAGTATTGTGCTGATATAACATAAGAGGACATAGAGACATAAGAGGACATAGAGACATAATCACAAATAAGAGTTTGATCTTCCAATGAAGAATGTGTATCTGTTGAAGTGTTTTATCTATACCCCTGATGGAGTCGTAACACACAGTGTATTGTTGTTGTCTGTAGGAGAGAGCAGTTTGTACAGTTTGCTGATAACCTCGATGCTGATAGGCAGACACCTTCATGGTTGGGATTACCCAATAATGCCGAAAAAGTCCTGCTTACAAACTTAGGTAAGTACACAACCATTCTAATTATCTATGTATTGTCTGTGTAATGGGTTATTATTCAGGAATGTGTTTGCGGGAAAATACAGAAATAGGGTAGTGTATATCTGTACATGTGTATATGTAGATGTGTGTACATATGTGTAATTGAATGTATGATGAGTCCATGAGAGAATTTTACGTTGTCATGTGATATTGCTCTAAATCAGCATGCTTTGAATATTAATGTACTCAATTATAAAGAGCTTTTAAAAATGAGAAAACATTACAATCCTTTCAGTAAGGTTCCACCTTGATGCAAATTCCCTGTAGGAATCACAATTTCTGCCTGTCGGTCAACATTTTGGTTGTAATGTATTAACTTAAAAAGCTTTCAACCTACAGGTCTTATGTTTTACAGAAAGATGCGAGATGATAGGGCAAAGTGCCCATACATTTCAGTCAAAGTTCAAGATCAAACTTTGACTTTGCCATTTTTTGTAATTTTAAGTTTTATTTGTTTGGAGCCTTGTTCTATACCAAATAAATATTTGGCCATCCTAGAAATTTCATTGTATTAGTTTATGATTTGATATTCGGTCTGCGGAAAATGCGCATGGTCTACTTATTTACTTTCAGTTGTGTTAAGTCAAGGTCGATTGTCTTTCATAGTACTTCATTAGATCTGTCGTGATATTTTCAGGATCTGAATTGATTGCCAAGCTCATGAGGATGCAGGTGTTGGAGGAGGATGATGACCTAGCATATGGTGCTTCCTCAGAGGAAGAGGATACCCATCATGTGGATGGTCGCCCCACCTGGATGAGGACATTACACACTTCTGTTTCCACTTGGATGAACCTGGTTCCCAAGGTGAGATACCTTGCATGTCTGCCATGGAATTCTTAAATTTTATAACTGCTGTATAAAACTGCATATACCGTATATATAATATAAATGGATGTCATTAAAGCTTAAATTTCATTAAGGCTGTTCAGAATATATTTAATGGTAGTTTTTATGAAAAGTGCATTAAAAAGTGTCGAACACTACACATTTTTCAATTTTAAGTAGAATTCCTTCTTATCCATGTCTTTTGAATGGTGTATTATATTCTAAAATTTTACTTGTATCTTTTCTCATATCGAAATATAAGAGCAATGAATGGAAAAGAGACCGAGAATACATTTTGGACAGCCTAATGCTTTCTGAAAGTGTTACAAACTAACATACATAAAATATAAGCTCCTGTAAGTCACCTTTATTTGTGAGAATACTAATTATGTAACTCAAAGTGAAAGTAAAAGTCCTTAACAGTGAAAAATAAGTCACCTTGATTTTGCTATTAAATATTCACAACAGTGAATATGTATTGTAATGTATCTGACAAAAATTAATTCTCATTAATAATTCCAAGTAGAAAAAATATAGTAGCATGAGATAAAAGTGATTTACAGTATTTGTTATGATCACAAATGTTGATTGAAGTCTAACATAGTTTAGTTCACTATTAACTAGCATGTTAACGATATTCTCGTCATCTTGTCTTGTGACTCACATATAGTATATTGTACAATGTACTTCCTATGCTTCTAACTCTATGCTGTTTTTGGTATTGACCAAATGGTAAAGAAATATCATATGACTTATTGATCTATGACTAACTCTAACAGGGCTACGAAGACGTGGTAAGTTACCCCTGGATACCCTCACTGGGCAGCACTTTATTGTCATGTACTGAAGCTAGTCAAACTTTCAAATTTATGGAGTTTGTTAGAATGCATTTTTCCAAATTATCAAACAATTTTTAATACATATTTGTCCTTACCAACAATTATCATGGCTTCAGTACATGAAAGTCGTCACATATATCCATCCTTGACCTATTTCATCTGTCATTTTTAAGTTACAATTGATAAATTGATAGATCAGATAATTACAAAATGCAACTTTTTTTTTCCGAGTATCATAATTCTTCTTGTTCATCCCTTATCACTTTTCTATGTCTATAGATTTTTAAAGTTCAAATCATGTCATTCAGCCAAGCAGTAAAATTCATATGCCTGAATTCATACTTTTAATAAAAGAAATCTCATAGAATATTCCGTTTATGAAAAAAGGCAGTTGAGAGTTTTGTATCAGGTTTTTACCTAATGCAGTGGAAAACCTATATCTGTAGCGAAGTATCTGCAGTGCATAATTCTGTATTACAGTGTCATGATACTGGCAAAGAAAGTTGCATTTTGTAGTTATAATTTTACTTATGGAAAAATCTGAGTATAAATGTTTGACAGGGTTTCAGGTGATGAATTATTTGGATGTTTATGTTATTGCTTTTTTGATTTATTAGAAGACTTTGACCTTAATCCCTTCTCTTAAATCACGTTGCTGAGAAGGACAAAGGATTGATTTGCATTTCGTTTGAATAGTCAAATCTTTGATTTAAGTTTTGGTAATGGGACTCTTCTACTGTATTTTTCTATGAAAGGGATTTGTTACTGCTTAGATTTTAAACATTTTATTAAACTTCAAATGGAAACCCAAAAGAACCCCTAGCTATTTCATGGTGAGACTGAAGTTCTTGGGCATATGTACCATGTATACATGTGTATACTGCATAAACAAAAGTTTAGAGAAATCTCTGCACATTGTTACTAGAAAAAAAAAAGACATTTCCAAATGATACACCAAACAAGTATATGATATTAACTTTAGTTTAGAAGTCTGAAAGTTAAGTATTAAATATAACTATGTGTATTTGTTTCATGTATTTACTTGCATTTTAATTCAGTTTGATTCTTTATTGATAATACAAACATTAGGCTTTTTTTGTATCTCATACAATGTGGCATAAACATAAAAATCTGCAAAATGAAAAGATAAAAATGTGGAATGACTGCAATGTTACGTTTTTATAAGCATGACAGAAAAATCTCTAAAGTGTAAAGATAAAGATGTGGAGTGACTGCAAAATCATGTCTATATAAGCATGGCATAAACATCTATAGAGAATATTTTCAATCAAGTCATCTCACCCATTTCTATCCAACACTTGAAAATAAGTCTCAGAAGTAAGTAGTTGACGTATGTCTGGAACTTTTTTATCACGTGACCCTAAAATGTTGAATCCTTGCAATTGCTTCATTTGCTTGTGATGAAGAAAATCTGCTCTTTGCAAAGGTATGAAAGCAAAACAGTACATGACATGTATCCACATTTAGGGTCACTTTTTCTCCAGTTACTCTAGTTTCCTTGACCACTGAATATCTGCGGCCACCATACAGGTGGAATAACCCTGAAAATTTGAAAATAAACCAGACCTTGCTGCATGTATAATAATGGTGCCATTCTGATGTTTTAGGCCGTAGGGGCACTGAAGAGAACTGTAGAGAACATCAAGGATCCACTATTCCGTTTCTTCGAGCGCGAGGTGAATGTAGGAGCCAAGCTTCTCCACGATGTACGTCAAGATCTACAGGATGTCATGCTGGTGTGTCAAGGTGACAAGAAACCAACCAATCATCACCGGTCTATGATGGCAGATTTGGCCAAAGGTGACTTAATTACCATTCTGTTCTTTGAAATATGATTTCATGCCATGGTCAGAAAAATCCAAGCATATCTAGTATTTGATCTGTTCCATGATCAGAAATGTTGCTTATTAAGATTTGTGTTTCAGGAACGTATCTCTTGTATGTACATTTAAATTTCCTGTTAAATTAAACTCGATCATTGATAACTGGAACACACTGATTTTAGTTCAAGTTGCCTATATAAACATGCATCAGGTATAAAGTTAGCTGTTCATTCACGGTTGCTGCTGAGTTCCATCATATCGTTTGTTAGCATTGTAGCACTGCATTTTAATTCTTACTAAATGCCGTCCACTTTTTGCAGGAATCATCCCCCAGACTTGGAGACGTTATATGGTTCCCCAAGGAATCACGGTGATCCAGTGGATGACTGACTTCTCCTTGAGAGTCAAGCAGTTACAGACAGTGGTACAAGCTACCACTCAGAGTGGTGCCAAGGAACTCAAGGTACAAAGACTCGGGGACTACATAAACAGTGTACTCAACTATGTGGGAATTTTTTTGCCTGAATAAGGTTCAGGAATAGTCAAAATAAGGGTTAGATAATTACAATTTTGTCCAAATCTAAATTTTCATTGTTTGTATTTTTATCATACAATCTTACAATAGACTTAGTTTGACTAGTCTTGAGAGCCTTTAAGTAATTTCTGCAAAACAAGACAAATGTTAGCGGGGTCTGGGGCCATAAACTGATATGTATATGATATGTATAGCAATTTGTTTAAAGGTTTGAAAATGGAATAATTAAAATAACTGACTTAAGTATTTTCTCAATTTATGTCCCCAGATTCAGATCAGTTATGATGTGTTTGGTGTCAAGTATGGCAGTATTGTGGATAGCAAATTTGACATTTCTCCTGTTTATATATTTGGTTTTGTATGTGCTACAGTTTGATTTGGAATTCTATATGTTTTTCAGAACCTGAATGTTTGGCTTGGGGGTCTGTTTATTCCTGAGGCTTATATTACAGCTACGAGACAGTACGTAGCTCAGGCCAATAGCTGGTCCCTGGAAGAACTTTACCTAGAGGTAAGCGTTTAGCATTCAAGTGTCGAACAAAAACTGGTCCTTTGAAAAACATAACTTACTGGTACTAGTAAGCTTTTAAAACTCTATTAACCCAATAAAGGGTCCCTTGAGAAATTAGGGGCGGACTTGGTGTAGCTGTTGAACACTTGTGTGTAAGGAAGATCCAGATTCATTGTTTGAATTCTGCCACTATGTTTAAAAGGTCGATTACTTTCTGCTCCCTTGTCATGATATTATAAAGCCTGTGTGGCATAATGGATGAGGCACTGATCTTCTGACCAAGGAGTGTGGGGTTGAAATCCCACCATAGGCACACCAGTGTTCTGTCTTTTAGACTGTAAAGGCCAAGGTCCTGTGTCAAGATAGGCGTGGCACATAAAAGATCACTCACTGCTTTGGATGGATCCGTTACATAGGTATAAGTTTTTCAGCAATGCATCAGGTAGATGCCATCACCATAAACATGAAATAATCGTGGAATGGTGTTAACAGTAATCAATCACAATAACACCAAAAATCGATAAAAGCAACATGAAACTTGAATTGACCACCCAACCATTTGGGGATATAACTAGAAGTAAGCAGTCAAGTGTGGATTTACCGAATGGCTTCTCCTTGAAGAAACAAGGAAGTTGGTCTTAAGAGCTTTTAACTTTAGATTTATTTTGTAGTAAAGGATAAGAAGATAGTTTGTTTTCCTCAATTTAGAAATAACTGTAACTGATTGATTTTGATAACAGGTGAAAGTAAGTGATGGAGGAAATGCAGGCATGGATGCATGCAGTTTCAGTGTGACAGGTAAAATGTTTTGATTAAAGTTCTGGATTGGTTAAGATTGAAGTACCACTCCCCAGATTGTTGATATGACTGCGGGAATTTAGAAAGATAAAAGTGTGCAATAACCTTGTTTAATACACTTACTCTTTACTCTAAAATCATTCATTGTCGATCTTGGTGGATAATTAAGTCCAGGACACTGCACTACAATCCACATGCATCTGACAGGTGGGAGAATTCTGTGAGAAAGTCTGTGGTTTAGTCCAGATCTCCTCTACTACGTAAAAAGTATATATATATATTTATATATAAATAGATGAAAGCGTGCTTGAAAATGTGTCATTTGAAAATATACATCAGGGATTATAACGTTTATATCGTAACGTATGGATACATTATAATGATTCCAAGGAAGATAGCAAATATGATACATATGTGATATGATATGGAATGATATAATATTGTATGATATGATATATCATGTCAGGTCTGAAGTTACAAGGAGCGGTTTGTAAAAACAACATTTTGAAGTTGTCTACCACCATCTCTACAGAACTGCCAGTGACATTGCTGAGATGGATCAGGTAGGTGGTCATACAGATATTAGCACTTGAAAACCTCCGGAAACTCGAAGTATTTATCTAAACAACCTTCTATTCAATTTATTAACAATAAGGAAACTATGAAAAATCAAACCTCTTTTGTAACTCGAGGTGATTTCAAAAGTCCTGTATGTTTCAAGTTATCAAAGTTTGAAGGTATTTTAAAGAAGATTTTTTTGCCTCCCACCTTTTGAAAAAGGTAATAAAGAATGACTTTTAATGCAGCAAATTAAACTGATTATTCAGACACTCTATAGTCACTAATTTTATTTTATTATTCCTGACTATTGTAATGGGATGAAAAGATTTGATGGTGAGGTAAATCGAGGTTGGTGGTTTAAAATGGGTTTTGACTGCTACTGAAATCTGGAGAGTCACGGCAACGATGAAATCGTTCTGAATGAGGAGTAAAGCAACAATAAAAAAAGGAATTACTGTTCAAGAATTATTTTTAGCGAGATTCATACTTGGTATTTTAGCAGCGAATACACTAATTCATGCATACCCTATACAATAGATATGAAGACGATTAGTCAAAGATCTGCTTAATTCATGTCAGTGCGAAGTCTAATATGTCACAAAACTCTACTTTCATCGATTTGAGCTAAAATTTGAAGTTGCCATAGAATGTACTTATAAAGCTCTCTTTAGCTTAGTAAAGATACAAAATATACGATATTACACACTTTTATTTAAAGCCGTTTGATAACAATAGGGACATAATAGAAGACCTGTAATGTCAATTACTTTTTGATCAGCGAGGACTTTGGATTTTTGTGTTAATTGGCAAAAGACTAGATGCGAAAATTAAGTCATTGCTTTCCTTGATTAGATTGTTGAAATACAACAAGGATACAGTTATTCACGAATACTTTGTATCATTAATATGTCTATAGTGAGGTCCTTGCAAACTTAAGGTCATGAGAAATATAAAGGCATGTGAAATATGAAAACATGCAAAATACAAAGTCATGAGAAACATAAAAGTCATGAGAAATGTAAAGGCATGTGAAATATGAAAACATTCAAAATACGAAGTCATGAGAAACATAAAAGTCATGAGAAATATAAAGTGTTTTGTAGTAGGCATATTGTTAGGAATCTAAAGTGAAGTAATCAAAACATTTGGAAACACTATACAAGAATTATCCTGTATATGAGTATATTGATTTTAATCAGAGATATTAAATGAGTTCGGTATTTTTCTTCTCCTTGCTGCCTCCTCAGTGTCTATAAAGCCAGGTACATGTTTCTCTGTGTGTCTGTGCAGCTTCTCCTTGTCTGTGTGCTGAGTCTGAATATAGCTCAAGTAAACCAGTTACCCATAGCATGTTATTTCTCCCAACTAAATGTCAAACTTTCTTGAAAACAGATGATTTACTTTCAATGTTGAGAGCTTATTGAGCTTACGTTGTTCTGTACTTAGCTTATGTTATTCTATTACTTGAAAAATGAAAGATATGTTTTCTGTTTCAGTATAAAGATGGTGTGAATGTAATTCGTTGACGTAAAGTGGCATGAATAGTTTCCAATTTTAAGTTTATGCTTTTCAGACAGTGTAGATAATGTAATGTTGCAGTCTTTAATCTTTTAGAATGGAATGTGTTAATGATGTACATGTCTTCTTTTTTTTTTCAAAGAGATTTTGCCATAGGCAAAACTTTTGGTTTTATTCTGGAAGGCAAATGATGAAAAGTTAGTACTAATCCTCAAATTCTACAATATAATAAACTCAAGGATGTTGCAAATTGTGATGTAATTGATATTGCTTCAATTCCAAAACTGAGCCACTATGTTGAAGAGATTGGAAACCATCTTTTTCTTTGATGCAGATATGAATGAAAAATTTTGAAAGCTTAAAAAAAAAACCCAACAAGCCAAACTATTTAAGAAAATTGTGAGATGACAGTAATCACACAGAAAAGGAACTTTAGCGTTATATACATGTAATGTTCTTACTGGAGTTTATACTGGAATGGTGTCATTGATTGATATGTCTCATTTTGATTTCTAGAGCTGATTCTTCGTCAATCGAGGAGAACCGTGTCACGCTGCCCGTATACTTGAATGCCACTCGAGCCCAGCTCCTGTTTACACTGGACTTCCAGACAGAGGGAGAGGGATCAGGAAAAGACCACAGCTTCTATGAGAGAGGTGTGGCCATCATCTCATCAGATCTCGGATGAAGCGCATGAAATCAGAGACTGTTTTTTGTTCTTGGACACTTGCATCAGAAAATTAATGCTCTTTGCAGATTAAATGACATTCTTTATGTCTTTGGATAGTGATATACAAAAATCTGTGCTCTTTTACTTTTATGAATTTGTCTAAATGCAATATATGTACACACTTAACACAGAATGATACGTAGCAATGAAATATAGATATTTAAAAGTCATAGTGCTATTTTGCTTGTTTTACGTTGTTTTGACTTTATGCTATAAGTATAAGTAGAATAATAGTAAATTTGGCATATGGCCATAGGCATGTAACATTTAATTGCCAAATATAAATTAACACCACAGAAAGATATTTGCTCTGGTTATCATAAGGTTGTTGAATATAAATAATGTGTGATAGAAATGCCAATATATGTATTCAGAAATCATTGAAATTATTCAGACTTCTTTTAAATACCACACACAAATAACAATTTTAATTTCCATATTCCAGTCTTTAAATAATGCACTGTTCTTTTTATTTGCTTAATTTAAATGACATTGTACTTTGGCTTAGTTATTGCTTTGGTTAGTATTATGTTTTAAAGTAAAGTGATTTACAGTGTTGTGTTGAATGTGCTAGTGAATTTGAATTTATGAAGATTGCATTGTACAAATATCAAAATAAGTAAGATAAACACTGTTTCTTTCCTGTAAGATTTCTGCTTTGCTATAATAAACTACTAGCTAAGTATTGTTGGTATTTCTTCCCCCTACTCCCAGAGTTGGACCATTTAGCTCAGTGGTCAGTGCTGTATATGTAAGGGTAAGATCACCAGTTCTGGCCTCACTATGGCCATTGAATGTTTGCATCCAGAGTTCTGTAGTCTTTCTAGCTGTAGATGGATACGTTTTAGCTGGCAGGTTCATGTGCACCGATGTACTTTTTGTACCAGGTTCGACTCTCTTTTTGGATTAACACCGTGTACACCAGGTATAAGGCTATGCAGCATTGATTGATTATTGTTTTACGTCACTCCACGATTATTTCACGGATAATGTGACGACATCGGCCTGATGCATTGCATAGAAATTTACATTTTTTGCAACAGACCCATCCGTAGTATTGAGTGGTCTATTACTTGCCACGCCGATTGTGACACGTGACCTCGGTTTTCACTATCTCATTAGAAAGAACACTGGTATGTCCACGATGGGAGTCGAACCTGTAATCTTTCGGTTTTAGGCCGAAACCTCGTCCACTGAGTCATAGCGGCTTGGCACTGCATTATAAACTTTCATGACAAGGCAAAGGAATTCGTCTACCTATACATTTGAAAAATAGTAACATTTCTTTCTCACATTGTTTCAGTGAGAGCTTGTATTGGCTTGGTTTTGTCAGATGATTTACCGTCTGATTTTAAAGAGGGAAGTCAAGACTGTCTTTTTGGATGAAACAAGGTCGAGGGGACAACATCTTGGTAGAGTTACTAAAAACAAGGAGGAGGTTAGAAACACAGACTATGGTAAAGTCTTATGAAGCGGCAAGTGACAAAATTGATGTATGAATTTGGTTACTATATATACTTTTATTTGAACTTGCGAAAGTCCAATGTCCAAGTGCAGTATTGAGGTTTATAACTGGATATTTGTAGAAATAGTTGACTTCTAACGGATTGTAACAATTAGTTTCCCGGCAGAAAGTGATAACACATAACCTTAGTGTATGAGGACCAGATCTGTCGAGTAGTTAGCAAAGTTAACAATATGTTACCTGCGAAACTTTTTTATACCCCGCACACAATTTCGATTATATAAGAATATAAGGTATAAGAATAAGATATATAAGAATAACCTTCTGTGTCTGTCTGTGTAAATGATCCCGGACCATACCTGAAATCCCTTAACACAGATTTCCCGTCAGTCAATGATATACACTGTTGATTTGGAGGTCCAGTGGTCAAGGTCACAAAGACTTGAAAACTGAAAATGGTTTCAGCGTGAAATTTTATGCACAGATTCACTACGATTCAACGATGTGTCTGTTGATTTGGAGGTGAAAATGTCATGGTTATAGAGCATGAATAACTGAAAATAGGTTTGGACCATAACAGAATTCCATTCAAACCTGTGGATGTTAAACTTACCGTCTCTCACGGATGTGTCTTGTTGATTTGGAGGTCAAAAGGCCAAAGGTCAAGATTACAGGGCATGGATAACTGAAAATGCTGATAGATGTAAATAAAATTAAATTATGGTCTTGTAACCATTTTCAGTTTTCCAGTCTTTGTGACCTTGACCATTGGATCTCCATATCAATAGTGTACATCATTGACTGACAGGAAATCTGTGTTAAGGGATTTCAGTTATAGTCCGGGAATTATTTACACAGACAAACAGACAGACACAGATGGTTATTCCTATATATCGTCTTAACATTGTGTGGGGGTATAAAAAGAGGGGGGGGGGGGGTTTCTAAAGTTTCGTAGGCAACATAATGTTGACTTTGCCAACTACGTGACGGTTCTGTCCTCATATACTATGCGTTATCACTTTCCATCAGGAAACTAATTGTTACTGTCCGTTGGAAGTCAATTTTTTCTTCAATGATCCAATTATAAACCTCAATACTGCACTTGGACATTGGACTTTTGCAAGTTCCAATAAAACTATATATAGTAACCCAATTCATACATCAATTTTGTCACTTGCCGCTCCATACCACTTTACCGTAGGCTGTATTTCTATCCCCCTCCTTGTTTTTAGTAACTCTACCAAGATGTTGTCCCCTCGACCTTGTTTCATCTAAAAAGACAAAGTCTTGACTTCCCTTTAAGCAAATAGTAAAAAAGGGAGTCCACCGTGGTGAATTTTTCGAGAGGGGGTCCATCTATGTGTTTGTGTGTAAAATTACTTTGTTTATATCGAAAAAATAACAAGAAAAGGGTGGATCCAGATCCCCGGTATATCCTACTGGATCTGCGCATGTGGTGCGCTAAATTTATACACATACATAGTTTCTTATACTTTAGATATATACTGGATCACTTCATTGTTTCAAAGTTCAGTCCCTTGAGAGTGTTTTTCACATATGTTTTGACCTTTAGACTTTGTACCAGCGTATAACTTTATATACTGAACGCGGACATCGAGATCAGAATATTGAATCGGTAACATTTCTTTGTAGAAAGTGGGTTTGGGAAAAGAGAACTTGTATTGTCGTATCTAGCTACCGACTTTTGTTCACAGAAAGCACAAATTTTCATTAGTTATTCTTTATCAATAAGGAGTGCATTCAAAATAAAAATAAAAAATAAAAATGTTGACATCTTTACGCGCTTTTTAGGTGTATCGTGATTCTTGCAAGTGTTTATAGATACAAAC